>JARHVA010004660.1:1170000-1290000 GCA_037957365.1 Torreya grandis
TTTGGAGGAAGATGAGGAAGAGGGTATGTGGGAGGATAAAAAAAACCATTGTGTCTACAAACTTGTTGGTTGAGTGAGGAAAAATCTAAAAAAGGTAATGGTAAAATGATTCTAATAAGGTATCTACATGATGTTTGTACCATTTTAGAGTCTCATTCTTGCATAGATAATAACCATTGACTTGGTTGATGACATATTGTGAGTCACCAAAAATGGTTATGGATTTGATTCCTAAGAAGATAATCATTTGAAGCCCTAGAATTAAGGCTTCATATTCAACCATGTTGTTGGTGTAGTCAAAGTCTAGTTTAAATGATAAAGGCATCAACTCACCTTTAAGAGGGATGAGGATAATCCCCGCTCCCCCACCATTTTGAAATTTAGACCCATCAAATAAAATCATCATTTGATAGGTGATATCATTGGTAGAAAGCATGGCAATAAACTCATCGGGGAATTCAATATTTGAGGGTTAGTTATCAAGGAGAGGAGTGGTAGCTTGTTGGTTAGTGATAGTTTTCCCCTTGATGGACTTCTATTGGATGAATTCCAAATTTAATTCATCCAGAAGTATAAGCCATCGAGTGATGTATTGGTTGTGGTAAGGTTTAGAGTGCATATATTTGAGAGGATCAGTGTGGGTGATGACATAAGTTTTGTGGTTGAGGAGTTAATGTCATAATTTACAAGCTGAAAATACCAAAACAAGGCACAACTTCTCTTTATGAGTGTATTGTAGTCAATAAGCATTCAAATTATGTAATAGACTACTTGCTCATGATGGTGATCATCCCTATGTGATATCATAGCTCCTAAGTTATGGTCAGTCAAAGAGATATAAAGATAGAAGGGTTGGTCCTCTTTAGGTGGAATAAGGATGGGTGGATAGAGGAGATACTGTTTGAGTGCATTAAAGGATTCCTCACAATTTTTATCCCAATGGAAAGGAATTTCCTTTTTGAGAAGATGGTGAAAAGGTTGACAATGATTTGATAGCTGAGAGATAAAGTGATGAATTAATTAGAGTTTACCTTGGAGGCTACAGATTTATTTGAGTGTGGTTGGTGGAGGTATTTGGTGGATTTCCCAAACCTTAGTAGGGTCAAATTCAATAGGTTAAAGAGAGACAACAAATCCCAAGAGATTTTTAGAAAGAATACCAAAGATGCACTTCTTTGGATTGAGTCAACATTATACTAAAGAAAGTGAGTGAAAATGATTTTATGGACCCCCAAGTGATCCCAACTAAGCTTATATTTCTTGAGTAGGTCATCAACATAATCCTCCATAGTTGTGTATAAGAGGTCATGGAAGATATAATTTATGGCACATTGATAGGTAGCACCAGTGTTTTTAAGTCCAAAGGGCATAACTTAATAACAAAAAGTTCCCCATGGGGTGATAAAGGTTATTTTGTGTTGATCCTCAAGGGAAAATAGGATTTGATTGTATCTTGAGAATCCATCCATAAGTGATAACATATCATGGCTGACTGTTAAATCAATAAGTTGATCAATACTTGGCAAAGGAAAGTCATCTTTTAGACAAACAAGGTTGAGGTCATTGTATTTAGTGTAAATACAGATTCCCCTTATTGATTTCATAATAGGTATGATGTTGGAAACTCATTATGGGTAGTTAATAAGTTGGATGAATTTAATGGAGATGAGGCATTAAAACTCATCCTTGACAAGGAGAACAATATGAGGATGCATTTTATGAAGCTTTTGCTTAATTGGCCTAGCATCATGATTAGTGACAATGTTATGGGTTATGATTGAGATTCAATACTAGGCATGTATTTATAGGACCAAGAAAAAGCCTTACTATGGTCATAGATAAATGTGTTATAGTCAGTTTATTTAGAAGAATCTAGAGATTGGCCTATTTTAAGAATACGAGGGCCATCATGAGAAGGTAAGTTAATTTCAATGGTTGATTTGTTTAACATAACTTATGTCTCAGAAGGGAGTGATCATTTAATGTAGGAATCATTGGCACCCATATAGGTAATAATGTCATCATTAGTTACAAAAGAGATGGTGTTAATTTTGGGAGAATCCTCATCGATCATGTGAGGATGTATGAGAGGAAAGGAATGTGTTTCCTTACCCTGACGATGGGTAAGAGGGCCCAAGTGAATGACATTTATTGAAAAAAATTTTAGGTGGTATAGATACCTCCAATTTAGTGGATGATGGTGGAGAAGAGGAGTTGGAAGGAGATATAGGTTCTTCAAAGATGGGAATGGAAGAAGTATTAATGGATTGAGTTGGGTCAACATAACCAATGCCATGCCTTTGTTTAGCATTATCAATGGTTTGATGGGTAGGGTATTGAATGGACATCCTAGTACCTTTCTCATAATGTCTTAGGCTAAAACCTTTCCAAGCACACCTATAGATACAAGTATGCACAAAGCTAGGCTTGCTTAAGAAGGAAAAGTCACAGTTAAACTTTTGGGGTGAAGAAGATGAATTACTGACGATAAGAGATTGATCAATTCCCCCATATGTGAAGTTATTTTTGAGATGGGGTGGACCATATGAGATGATCATACCAATACGAGGATCATAATTAGAACTCATGTGAGGTTTTACATACTCTTAAGGGGTATGGAACATGTCGAGAGCTAACAAACAATATTCACCAAGTGATAATCACTTGAAGTTTTCCTCCATGGGATCCTTGTTGAGACCATGTGTAGTTGGTATAGGTGTGTTTGGGGTGGCATAAATTGTGGAAGATTTAAAAGTGGGTTGTGGAGGTGATGATGTGTTGAAAGGAATAAGAACATCATTTGGGATATAGGTCATGTTACATGTCTTGAATGGAGGTGGGTCGGTAGGAATGACATGAACTTGACTATTGTATTCAAACTTAACACAACAGTGCAATGTGGAAGGTACACATGCCATAGCATGTATCCATGGTCACCCAAGAAGTATGATGTATTGGAATTCACCCTCTACAACATAAAATAACTTGGGAAGGGTATGAGGACCCTTAAAGATGTGCAAGATGATGGTACCAACAATTGTAGTAATAGAGTCATTAAAAGAACATAACACTGCATCCTTTTATGACAAATAATTGTCAGGGAGTGATAATTGGTTGCAAGCGTGGGTTGAAATGATGTTGATGATGACTCCCCCATTTATCATAATTCTCTTTACATGAGTTTGATCAATGTAGGAAGTGATAAAGAGGGTAGAATCTTGATCTTTAGGATGCTAAGAGGGGATCTCTGAATCACTAAAGGAAATCATAGAAATGGTGTTGAGATAATTGATGAAGGCTACAAAGGGTTGAGGGTCTTTGGGTTTAACTTTAACCACTTTTAAGGAACTAATGAGAGCCTATCAATATTGGGATGAGTTTTGAATTAACTCATATAGAGACATCATCACCAGGGATTAGTGAAGTTGCTTCACCATGGAGTTTTGGATAACTCCTAATGATGACTGTTGTGGGATACCCAAGATGGAAATCTTAGGATTTGAAGAGGGGAAGTCCTTTATAAAGGGGAAAACCCAAGGAGTAGATACCTTTTCCTTTCATTTGTATTTTTGATTTTATGATCGTGTAGTCACATTGATCATGTTAATCTGAAATATAGGTGAAGGAGGTGATAGAGAAGGTATAATAACATCTTTGGTTTTAATGTGAAAGGGGGTTTTATGAGGCCTTGAAAATGCCAAGAGTTGAATGTTACAAGTTTCAATTGATTTAACACCTAAGAGATCATCAACATCTAAATGGTGATGAATGATTATTGTGAGATATTTGCAACTCTTAGTATCATGTCTCGAAGAATGATGATATAAACAAACTTGTGAATCATTAAACCATAATGGTTTTGGTCCAAGAGGATCAAATGGTTTAATGGGGGGAAGAGTTATTGCTGATGCTTGCATAACTAGCATAGATAGAACACTTGGGAGCCTTAAAATGGGTTAACACTCATTGTCATAGGTGGAGTGGACACTTTTTTTAGTTTGGTGGTGATGGGTGTAGTCTTGTGTGACACCCTTTTAGGTGGTGGTGAACCCACATGTTTCACTTAGAATTTTTTATGTTTAGGTAAGAAGGTGCTAGATGTTGAAGGTTTGTGAGGTGGTAATGACAATAATGGAGGTAATGTCACTTTATGTTTTACATGGGTTAGTGACACTCCCACCAAGGTAGAGGGATGTGGACCCAAATGGATGGTAAGGTTGAAGGTGGAAGAAGGGTAGATCAGTGAGGTTTTGGGGTTTTAACTTTCTTCTTTGGTTTAGGGAGAGAGGAAACCCCTTATTTTTGAGGGGTTAAATTTAACTTCATATGCAGATGAACTAGATTATAAATTGGTCATTTGCCTAAAGATCTTATCTATTTCAATGTGGTAGACACAAGTGAGGTAGAGGGCTCTGATGTAGAAGAGAAGGCTTCTAAAAGCTTAGGTGAAGCAACACGCACCTTATCAAAAACCTTAGGATAAATGGTTCTGAGATGGTTAGTATTGAAGGGAGATACTCTCTGTGTTGGATAGGGGATTTTAAGGTGATCCCAAAATTCCGCTCAATCTAATTTCTTAGAATCAAGGAATTCAATATTTTCCACTAAACATGTAAAATGGTTTAGATATCATTGGTGTGGGTTCAACTAGTTTGTCTTTGAATGATTGAGAGAGAGGAGATTTATTTGCGTATGATATTTTCATCCAAAGATGGGAAAGAGTCAAAATAGGGTCATCTTCTTCAGTAATAGATGAAGAAGTATGTTCCTCTAAAGTAGGTAGAGAATGAGGAGATGAGGGCTCCTCAAGGGGATAAAGAAATGGTATGATTATTCCTTCAACATGTGGATGAGGAAAATGCAAAGTAAGATCCTTCATGGGTAAGAGGAATGGAAAGATGGGTTGATTTAAGGGTGGTTCAATGGTTGATTCATTAATTGTTAAAGTGGAGAAATCCAACTCATCTATTTGTGAAAGAGGAGTGGATGAGTCACCTTCTTTTATGGGTTGAAGAGGAAGTAACAAAGGATTTCTCTCACTATTTGTTTGAAGGGTAAGAGAAGCATGATCTCCATTTTTTGAAAGTGTAGGTGAGGTAAGTGCAAAGGTAATTGGTGAATCCTCATGTGGTAATGGGAATGGTAAAGGTTGTTCTTCCTCACATAGAAGTGGAAGAGGATAAATAGGTTATTCTACCAAAAGAGGACGTGGAGTCAAACCAAATTCTACCATTTGTGGGGTAGGAGTAGGTAAAATAGGAACCTCCTTTTGTGGCAATGGTTGGGTTATGGGAAAGATCACATTGACTATATGAATCTTATGATCCAAAGAAGTTTTAGGAGTAGTGTGGACTATGTTTTGGTTGGGCACGTGATTAGGGAAGGGTTGTTTGAATATGTCCATACTCTAGTTTGCGGAAGTGTTTGGATTATCTAAAATAAGATCACCCTTATCCAAAATATAGTGGACAATATTTTAAAGATTTTTGTAATCATTGACATTGTGGCCTTTGGCATGATGATAGTTGAAAAACTCATCCTCTTTGAACCATGTTGGAATGGGTCGAGAAGTATCAAATTGGATTAGAAGTTTGATGGTAGGTAGGTTGATGACTCCTTGGTTGAGTGGCTTTTCTAAAATAGAGGCATATGAATCCCCAATAGGATTATACTATCATTGTTCATACCATTGTTGAAAGATATTTGTTGGGTTGATTGGGTTTGATTGTGTTGTGGGTTAAGTCATGCTTGTAGAAGAAGTGGATTTCACAACCACAACATTTGTAGACCCTTTAGATTTTTGATTTGGATGGGAATTTTTAGATGAAGAAAGATCATTTGCTTTAGAATTATAATTTTTACTATGTAATTTGATCCTATCCTCATCTATGGCCAAGTTTTCAAACTTTCATGCCATAGTGAGAGATTCATTGTATGTGCAAAAGGTTTGCACCTGGAGTGTAGATGAAATATGTTTTGCACATGCTCTGGAGAAGAGATCAAATTGAGGTAGGGAGAAGGAGATTTAGTTTATGAGACCTCTCCAATGAGAAATGAAATTGAAAATAGCTTCATCATCAAATTTATGAATAGAATAAAGGTCTATTATGGAAATTTTTTTAGAGATATTAATGGAGAAGTGATCAAGGAAATGTTGTGCAAGTTGAGTGAATGAGAATAGTGAATGGTACGTGATGGAAATATACCAATCTAAAGAAACTCTTGAAAGAGACATGGGGAATGTGTGAAGTAATAACACATCATCATGTCCTATCAAATAGTAAGCATGTCTAAATGCTCACAAGTGTTGTGGTGGGTCCTCTTTGCTCTAGAAAAGGGAAATTTTTTGGAGTTCCCATTGGTTTGGGTATGTACGAATTGGTACAGAGGGGTGAATGGGTTCATTGTATATCTGATCATAAGATATAATATTATTTGATCCACATACAGATGTCTCAAGGTTACTGATTTTATCCATGATCATTTTGATGCGGTCAGGATGAAGATTTGTTTGAGAAACACCTCCTACATTGTAAGGAAGAGAATAAGAAGTTGAAGGCATATATGACACTACCTGTTGTGTTTGTGCTGACAAAACATAAGGATAGTTAGTCATAGGTTGAGGCATAGAAAGAATTGGGCTTGAAAATATGAAGTAAGGGCAATGGTTTGATTTATGGTTATGGGTTGAGTGAAAGGCATATCTACGCTTAGTGAGGGGTGAGTTATGATTCAGGTGTTAACAAGTGCAAGAGTTGATGGCATGGGTACCAACAAGTTCTAAAATGGGGTTGGAAAAGATTGCACCCCTTGTGCTTGTGAAGGTAATCAAGTTATGATAGGGTGGAGGTTGGATTGAATGGAAGGTGATGTCGTACTTGGAACATCATGCACTATTGGGTTATTGGTTGATGTGATGGTTTGGGTAACCATGGAATGTCTAGCCAAAACTAGATTTGATACCATCAATGATGTTGGCATTCTAAGGAGTGGGTCACCTGAAGAGGTTTGAGTTTGGATTGAAGCGAGTTAATGTTGGAGGGAAATTATATTTTGATCAAGAAATCAAGAGAAATATTGATCCCCTATAACTACAACATGAATTTGATTGGGGCTGGGCATTCTTTCCATATCTTGTTCCAATATGGATTCAAAAATAGAAGGGGTAGGTAGAAGCGGTTGATGGATTACGTAATCATCAAGTGTATTTGCTTGACTTCATGTTAAAACCATGTAAAAGAATACACTAATAGTCTGAATACACTATGTTAAGGTCAGGTTAAAGGTAAATGAATGAGGTTTAAAGAAAGTTTAAAAGGCTATGTGAAGTTGCTATTTAAGGCAGCCTGTAAATTTAAAAATTCACACAGTCACCAGTGTTGGTCACTTATGATCGATGTCAGTTGGGGAAGTTATCGATGTTAGTTATATATATCCGATGTCGGTCACTGTGGAAGTCTAGAAAGTGAAAAAAATGAGTTTTTGGGATTCAAAGAGTGAAATTTAGGTGTTTGAAAGGTCTTAGAGAATCTGTATGAGAGTGATAAACACTCAAGAAGTTTGATTTTCAGATATTATTTGACTTTTGTATTTTTCAAATTTGGTTTGATCTCGTGAATTAGAAAAGAAGCATCCTTATAGACTCAAAAATACAAAAAATGGAAAATAACATGCAACCACTAATATTAACTACTACAGATTAATTTTAGTCATGTTGGCTTATGCCTTAAGAAGAGAATGAGAAGAAAAATGTTATAGGTACTAGAAAGTAGTCTAAGGATGGTTTCAGGTAAATTTTAGTTTTCAAAAAGTATCTGTATTAGACCAGGTATGTCACCTATGCTAGGAGCTTTCTCTCCACACTTCACGAGCCTGAAGTTGAGCTAGGTTGCTTATCCAAAATATACCATTTGCCTAGAGTTTATACTCTACCAGAGAATAGAGTGGGCACTTCCCTTGGTAATGAAATCCAAGTAGAATAATCAGGTAGGGTAAGGTGATCCACTAGGCGATGAAATCATAATAGGCCTTGTCTCAGTTATGTTGAAGTACTTATTTTATGTTTGTGGTTTGGATGTGTAACATTTACATCTTATGATTCATTCATAATTCTTTAATTAACTAGATGTGTTAATTATGCAATAGATAGAGAATGAAATGAAATATGTTTTAAACCCAAATTAAAATTGTGTTAATTCAGATGAAAACAAAGAGGAATAGGAAAAGAGGATTATTTTCACTATCCTATTTGTGCATATAGAAGAAAAGAATTATTTTTAACTTGGAAAATATATTGAGTTTATTTTGTGAAGCAAAAAAAAATGATAGAGAGAGAGAAGAGTTCAATTTACTACTTCTAAAACAAGAAAATTAAGAAAATTGCATTTTTCTTTATTTTTTCCTTTTTTCTAAGAAATAAGAGGAGAGAGAAAGTGAAAGAAATGAAAAATTCACTACTGTGCACTTAAATGAATGCTTAAAAAACATAAAATGAACCCAAGGAAAAGTCTAGGTGTCCCACTAGGCGTGCCAGAAATCTTTCAATTATTTTTGATTAAATTTAAGATGTGAGAAATAGAGAAAGAAAGGTTAGGGATTAGTTATTATATGTACCTGGATTAGTGTACACCATGTATAGACAAAGTTTGGAAATCCTCTTTGGCTAGGGAGGACCACATGTAAGTAAGAACCACTACCACAAAATTTTTGTTAGTAGGTTGGTAAGTGGGTTTCCAAGCAACTTTCTTGTTCCAGGAAGTGACAAACTTCCTGGGGGATGACAATCCACTATTTAATACAAAGATTTAAAAATGAAATGATAAATTAAATTAGAGAGAGAGAGAGAGAGAGAGAGAGAGAGAGAGAGAGAGAGAGAGAGAGAGAGAGAGATGAGAGAGAGAGAGAGAGAGAGAGAGAGAGAGAGAGAGAGAGAGAGAGAGAGAGAGAGAGAGAGTTGCATGTACCTTTTTTATAACCTGTGTGTAGCAGTCAGTATACAAGAACAAGCATAATACAATTTTGGTTTATTAGAGGACTGTTCAGGTTGGTTCGGGGTGATTTAGGTAAAAGGGTAGTCACTGACATCAATAGGGTAACTGATGTCAGTAGTGGCAATGTGATTAACATTAGTAGGATAACTGATGTCGATAGGGTCAATAGAGTCAAAAATTCATAGAAGGTTTTCTTGAGTGTAGGGAGGGATATTTTAGAGGTTACTGGGGTTCGAAAAGAGTCATATGAGGGGTTAGAGAGATAGTAAGAAGTCTAGGTGAGGAGTTTGGTTTGGTTAAGGTAGAGGTATGGAGATGAAGAAGTTTTGCAACTCCTCCTTAGGGATGGATGGGACTTATGTAAACACTAATCAAAGACAATTAGAATTCATAGAATATAGGGATGCTTAAATGATATTAGTACCTATAGAAATACTCTTGATAAAGTTTTATTAAGGTGATTGACTAAATAGAGATGAGTGTGTGTCACATGTTCATTGTATTTCAAGCTATTTATATAATGGATCAATTTTGGTTCAAGATTTAACTGGTACAGAGAAGTTGTGAGCCTAGTTATAGTGGATAATCACCAAAAGCTTGTTAAGAGTGCTTTGAATCTCTTGAGCGAGTTTTTAATTAAGAGAGAGGATGTTTGTGGGGGGCCCAAAATGGGTTTATAATGTTACTTAAGTAACCAATGTTGGTGATCCTACCAATGTCAGTCTTAGGTTGACTAACTTTGATCATGGGTTGACCAATGTCAATGGCATAAGAATAGGTCAAAAGGGATATTTTTGGCTCCTTTCTTCCATTTCTCCATGATAAGTGTGACACCCATTAAGAAACATTCAACATGCGAGGTTGGGTATAAGGTAATTGGTTATAAATTAGTTTATAAGGTAAAAATTAGTTATTTATGGGAGACCAAGTCTAGCAGTGACTCATAGGGGGAGAATTGGTCTTGGGGCAAGGTGGCTAGGCAACATGGCACAGGGAATATTCAATTAATCTTAATTAATTAATTAAATATGTGGGTTAAAGGCATGGGTTAGGAAGACTTGTTACAAATTGGGTCTAAGGGGGGTTTTGACACAACACATTATACACTTGTGTAATGTAATTTTGGTGTCTACATGAATTACTGATGAAGTGGCTTGATGTATATTTAAAAATCATGTGGTATATTACTTTAGAGGGAAAATACATGGTGTTATCCTCCCACCACTTTATCTTACTCAATAATTTCAAAGGGCACAACATTAGTCTCCCATTTTTTCTATTGAAATCGATGGAAGCCACAATGATGAACTTCAAAGGAAAACCTATGATGGATATCATCCACCAAGGCTTGATTCTTATTTTTGTCAAGAGAGGGCCTTTGTAGTTCAAAACCATCTCAAAGGTGATCAATATTCCCAGTGAGTAGGAGGATTTGCAAAAGGATGAGGACTTTTTACCGACTCTGACACCAAAAAAGATGGTAATGAATAGTTTGAGGGAACCAAAGGAGAGTCCTCCTAAGGGGACTCTAAGTTGAGAGACATCAATAGGGGCATACCCATTCACATGTCCCTTATCTCCATTAGGGGCTAGGGGATTCCAAATCCTAGGAACAAGGTGGTTATTAAACATTCAATAGATATGTTGTTCACTAGGATTACAATGTAGAAAATACTTTATAATGAGATTATGGAGGAATTTGATAATATTAAAGGGATGCTATGTCTTAGACTAGTAGATACATAGGTTGGAAAATATCATACTGATACTGAGGAGCTCATCCCATAGGTAAATAATATCACTTAGAGTAAAGAGGTAGAAGATAGTAGGGAACTCGAGTAGGAGAAGGAAGGAACCAAGGTTTCGAACCTGAAATGCAAGAGGAAGGGTGATGAAAATGAATAGTACATGAGAAACAACACTATAGGGAAAGTGAACATCAAAAGGGAAAGCTCGATGGCTAAGAAACTAGTCATTTATTCTAAATCTGAGTAGTTGATTATCTCTTTACCTTCTTTTGTTTTTTTGGGATTTTAGCTAAACTTTATGTCTTTTTGGTGGGTGGGTGTTTTCTTATTGAATTTATTTCTTACCCTTGTCTATTTTTATGATTATTTAGTCTATATTTTGGTATATTTTATATGGGAATAGGTCCCATTAACCCATTTTAACCAATCTAATAAATAAATAATTCCATTTTTCTTTCTCAATGACCAATTCAATTTGCTTAGGTTTTTCACCCAAGTGTTGATGGGAATTATTTTTATGTAGAAATATCATAATATCATAACTTCACTAATGAAGTGTAAAATAAACATTTTTATTATTACCTGATGCATAGAATTATTTATTGTAGTCCATTTAGCGAAAGTATTCCATTGTGATGACTCCTCTGGACATGTACTTAGGTTGATTAAAATCCTTAAAAATGTATCCATGAAGTCAAATCATTGTGAAGTTTGAGGTGAAATACCAATCCCTCAGTTAGATTGACTAGTCAATGTATGCTTCACGCCTAGTGGAATCCTAACCTTTGACTTTTATGGATGCCAAAATTGGTGTCAAGATGAGGGATTTAATGGTGGGATAGGAATTAGAAGAAAACATGATTCTAGCCCAATCTACCATTGATTTAAGTTGTCTAGATTGGTCAAGGGGAGATAGTCCCAAGTTGGTAATAATACTTATTACTATTAAAAATGATAATCAAGCATGCAAAATATGTAAGCTACCTGAAGAGTTTGTGCATTTATTTTTGGGACATATTAATATGAATGTTGTAAGCCATCAAGGCACAAAAATCATAGGTGAACTTAGAGTAATTATGAGCAGAGAAAACACTATGGAGTATGGATAATTATTCTAAGAAAGACTCTTTATCATTATCCAACCCAAATGATAGTATATCCATGGGTAAGTGGATGGAGTTGGGGGAAAATTATGTGGATATTTTTCATAACAAGTACATAATATTTTACATAACACATACACATTTTTGATATAACACACCAACCCAAAGGCTACTATAGCCATCTGTGAGTGCACATAGTTAGGGGATAATTCTATGGAGATTTTTCATAATGTGTACATGTTATTACTTAAATGTACACATTATATCAATAACATGTACTCATTATTATTTCTAGGCTTGGTAAACATCGATCATAGAATGCGTATAGGTTATAACACATATGCATTTTTCAAATGAAATTTTGAATTGACAAAAACATATTAGTTTGAAATATTAAATAATTGAAGTGTGTAAAAATTATAGTGCATACAAAATTTTTAGATAATTTTTAGTGATGTCATGGAGGTTTCTTTGTGAGTGGATGAAGTCATTTGATAACTTAAGTGATAATGACAAAGTGTGCAATGTGCTTGTCCTAGTGTGCTTGAAGTGGGCTTGGTTAATCTTTAATTTTAGCATCGTTACATATGTTTAGGAATGAGTATGGTGATTGAAAACTGTGACATATGTCTGTAAGATGTTATCTATGCTTTGAATTCTTGTGTGAATGTGTGGATTTCATGTATTTTCCATAGTTTTCATCTAAACATTTTGGGTCCAGTGGTAGAAAATATGAGTAGGCAGTTTACTAACATCACCATTTCCACATGGGAATAAGTCAAGGAAAGTTGGTCATATAGTTATGATAAAATTAGTCCTTAGTTGATATGTGCTAAATCTGAAGTCATGCGTTGAAGCACAGTCAAAGATATGTGGGTGCAAAGTTGGGCTCTCAAACATTTTGCCAATGTTTTCCCATACTTAGTTAATTTGCATGATGTTGAAGATCTGGAACTAGTGGAGATCTAATAGTTTACGGGAGTTCATACTTCTATATCCAATAGTGCACATAAATTTAAATGGGTCAATGTGACAACTATTTAGCAAAGATAAAGATTGAGCATCTTAGAGAAGATCGACATAACGTGTGTGTTCTAAGATGACAGGAAGTAATGAAATGGAAATAAGTGCACATTGTTTAATGACTAATAAAAGGTAAAGTATAAAGATCTAATGGTGAGTGGGTTTTCATAAAAATTAATCAAATAGTGAGCATTGCTAGTTAAAGACCTGAATAATTCATAAAGATTGATAGAGCATGTTGAGTCAAAGTTTCCAGATTGCACAAGATGAGGTCAATTATAAGATGTTTAACATATGGATTTGGTGAAATATGCATTAAATTTTACAAAATATAAATGGTGTGTAATTTATTTTATAAGTTAGGACATGAGATTTGAGCTTAATGTTTGAAGTTTAATTATGATCGTTGTCAATTAAATATTCAAATTTAATAAAGGAAAAACTAGTGTATAGTCTTTGGGCCATATCTTTCGATATAGACAAAATTTTCTCATGCTATAAAAAGAAAAGATGAAGAGGAATACATGGAGCATATAATAAACCTAATTTAAATATTTTAAAGTGTGTACAATAAAATATATTAAGGTTACAAGTTTACTATGTGTTCATACATAGACTGTAAGTGACCCAAGAAGATTGTTTGAGCTTGTTTTGATATTGTTTTAATATATCTTGATGAACTAGATATTAGAGAATTTTATAGACTCCATAAAGATACTCTATGTGAGTTTTAAAGTATTGAATAATCATATGTTTTATAAACAAATGTTTAGAAGGTGACTATGTGTTTTCTCATAATGATTATGTATATGGAGAAGTGTTTAAGTTATTTGTGATTAACATAAAGGGTATTATGTTAAGGTCAACATGCCCCCATTTATAAAAAATGAGGACCCCTGTGATTAATTTTAACCTTAACATTTAAAACTTGATAATCTACACTTTATTAAAATTTCAAGATCATCCATGCCTGATGAAATGGGCCTATTTGTTCATGGTTTTTATTTTAACCTTGACTAATGTTTCTAACAATTGATCCTTGTGTCTTAAGTTGTAGGTTTCATGGAGTTTCTTATAGATCATACTTGGAATTTACAAATTAACCATATTCAAATTTTTACTAGTCTTGGATTTATGGCCGCTCATAGTTGGATTCATGTGATGAAACCCTCCTTCAACAAACCCTAGCTTAGACCTTTGATTTGAATTCAATTTTGGTGAGAATAGATTTGGTAGGAACATTTTCATAAACTTTGGACTTAAGCCTAATTTTTATGCCAAGGTTTGGTCATGTTTTTCAATGCAACTAAACCTTACCCTAAAAAGCATGCTTGGTCCCCTTTTATTTCCCCCCTTCCTTTGCCTATGTTTTTTAATGTGGTCTAATGTTTATGTTTGTAGGATATTTTATTTTAGCATGGTCACCTTTGTCATATGCTCAGCATAAAGGTCTTAACCCTAAGGTCCCATTTGTAATCATAAACATGAATGAGACCTTAGTCTTAAAAAATTAGCTTAATTTCCCATATTACCCTGCATCCTAACTTAAGTACCTCACTTATTTGTAGATCCAACATTTATCACTTCATCATAAAGAATGGATCTAACAGAGTGTAAGAATCTTGACAAAATTAAAGCCTTGATGCATCATACCAATCCCTCATGATCATCTAGATCATGATCAATGAACCACACTCAAGTAGGACTAATGATTGGATGGTGTGAGATCATCCTCAATTTTAAATGGACACCCTTTTACTATACAAGCTTAAGCCAATCATGTGCATCTACTCAGATGATGATCACTAGTTCATGG
This sequence comes from Torreya grandis, assembly GCA_037957365.1. Taxonomy (NCBI): domain Eukaryota; kingdom Viridiplantae; phylum Streptophyta; class Pinopsida; order Cupressales; family Taxaceae; genus Torreya; species Torreya grandis. The sequence continues at coordinate 1,184,681 of JARHVA010004660.1, forward strand.
TTACTCACATAGAGTAGATCCAATGGAGTGAACATGTCATTAAAAAGTCAAGAGCTAGGGAGCCCCACAGAGCTACCATGTGGCACTCCTACATTTAATCTTGATAAAAAGGGTCTTATACACTAAAAATTGGACTTAACCTAAGTTTTTATCCAATGGAACTTTAGGATAAAACCTTAGGTTATGACCATAATATTTGAAGGGACTTATTTTATTATGCTTACAAACTTAGGCTTTTTATCTCAGTCTAATTTTTATGACATGGTTCTGAGTTGACTTGATCTCCTTTATGATTATAGGAACCAATGGCATGCATATCCCTAGATCTTAATCAACAAATATAACTTCATCATGGAGGATGATCTGATGGAGCATATTAAATCCAAGATCTATAGACTAAAGGGACTTTATGAGCTTAAAATTGACATTCTTGAAACCATCATTTGATGTCTGTGAGGCCATCTTTGACATTTGTTAGACTGTAAACTTTATGCTCATCAAACCTAATGATTTAAAAAATTAAATTTGATGTGCTCATGATCATCATTTGACACACATGAGGCTATCATTGACATCCATGAGGCCATCAAATTTAATCTTATCAATTATTTTACTTGGACATAAGGATATCCTTCAAAATGTTGCTAAACGATTATGGCTTGCATTGTAATTCAATATAACCCCTTAGAATATATTCAAACACTTAGGATATTTTAACTCCAAATAATAAAATGATCTCATGACTTGAATGTTTACAAACATAGCCTTAATCTAAGTCTATTTCCTAAGGTTCCAATTGCATTTATTTAAATGCAATAAACTTTAGGCTAGAGACTTATATTGAGTCTTATTTTAAGAGGTCTCTATGACATAAAACTTAGCTCAAAATGATTTTAAGCTAAGGGTTCATCATTTTTATTAATATGATAAAACCCTAGGTTGAAATCTAGTAGTTGGACTACTTATTATTTGGGCCCCCTTTTAAGTTCATTCTAAGACCTAGCTTAAACATTTTAACCTAAATTTTACATCATATTTATCAAATCAAAATAAACCTTAGCCTAAAGTATTTAGCCTAGGTCCATTTTATATGTGTTTTAAAAACTTAGCATAAATATTTTAACCAAAACTATAGGTTACATTTATTAATGTGAAATAAAACATAGCCTAAAGTATTTAGCCTAAGTCCCTTCCTATGTCTCAATGCTAATTAAATTTCATGCTCTTTGTAGTATAAATGGCTCTCATTTCATCATAGAGGATGATTGGATGGAGTGAAAAGATCTAATGAATCTAAAACATTTGATCTATCAGACTAATGGTGTATAACTATTTGGATCAAGATCGACAGTTCATGTTTGCTCACAAGAGGTGATCAGATAGAGCATAGTTGTCAAATACTATTTAATGAAACCCTAAGCACCCATAGGATTGACATGTGGTAATCATGAATTCACTACAAAGAATATAGGTCCCATAAGGCCTATAAAGGCACCAAGTGGTATAACTATATGGATTGACATAAAGTAGCTAGTGATTCTCAAGCCCTATGATCATAATCAATGGTCTGCATTGATCCATAAACAAAGATCCGATGGCATAAAGGAAAATATGATTTTCAAAAGATAACAACTAGTTCTTTATGGCACTTATGAAAAATATTGTGAAGGTTTCCAAATGGATGCCACATGGGTGCCATAGAAGCATAAAATGAAAAAAATAAAGATTTTGTGTGCTTGAAAAGGAAAAGATATAAATATGGAGGTCTAAATAAAATCTAAGACATGAATGAGTTTAAGACCAAATTTCCATTGCCATTGCCATTAAAGATTCAAAAAATCCCTAGAATCTATAAAATCCCCAATTAGAAGTTGAATTGATCATAATTAAATTGAGAAGAGTTCAATTACAATCTGAGCAAGAACAAGTTGACTTGGAGATTACTTACAATCCATTGGTGAATAATCTTCAAGTCTCATAACCATGGCAACTCATAGATAATAACAAAGGAACAAGAATAATGTGTATTTAGTTTTAGATAATGAGGGAAGAGTTTTTAAGGATACAAAATTTGATACTATATAATTAAACATTGGGAATAAGAATTTCTCTAAACTCTTTTGGATTATTAAGGAGATGCAAGCTCTTACGAGCTAAGAACAAAAGAATGCAACCATATTTCAAAGATACAATGACCTAGTCTCCATCTAGATTACTAGCCTCCACTATTCTATCACCAAGCCTGAGGTATTACACTACATTGATGTCCTTGATCCTCTTTTCAATGATTATAAAATTGAGCGGCATTTGATAGTTCACGAGTGTAATTTTAATAAAATAGTATATATTTCCCCATTATTTTTGAAATCTACTATAAGCCATGTAAGCCCCAACATAGAATTTAAAACCATTAAAGAGTGGAATAGAAAGCATAACTTAAACAAAAACCTTGCCCCATGGATTCTCACTAGAACCCAAGTAATCCAGGACCCCATAGGGAAAACCCCAATTATCCAATTCATGGAGGAGATTAGAATAATTATGACCTTATTGAGTAGGTTATCTAGAGACCCCTCCACCAAAAATATTGGTAAATTTTGGGTGCCCTATGTTTAATTCATGGTAGAGAAGGGACTCATTCACCCATTGGGTGAGATGATTAATATCCATTTAAAATCACAATTCTCAACCATCAAAAGGAAAAAAAAAACAACCATTTCTACATGATGTCCTATCTACTTGATGCCCTCTTGGCCACAACCAAGATCCCAAACATTAAGAATTGGTCACCTGATGGGAGACCTACTATCTCCCATCATTATTATAAGCTTCACATATTCAAATACATACACAACATGAAGTTCATTTATGATTATGTTTATCCAGCTCTAGTGGAAGCCATCATAAGGATCCCCATGAGCAGGGTCAATTCCTTGGTTAAGAAATATATGGAGTTAATAAGGGATATTTGGTTTTACCTAGATTACATAGTAATAAGGATATAAGGGACTTTGACACAAACCTATAGGTTACCCATCTATGTGCCCACAAAACTAGCAAAAGAAGAAGTTTCACACCAACTTCTTCATTGTATAGATGAATTTTTCAAGGAGAAAAGGGCCTCCTCTATCCATTTCATTTGATAATCAATAGAACCATATTGAAAAATTGGGAATATGTGAATGTTATTTCCAAACATAGGGACTCATTTGGCATACAAAATGATGAATTGAGGCATTGGGACCCTAATTTTAGGGTCACCAAACATCTAAAGTCCAAAACCATAAGAAAAGCCTATTAACATCAACCTAGTGTCCATGAAGCACTCTACATCAAGGAATCTAATTTCCTAGAGGTATTAGCTAGGTTGAAGATGCATAACATTAAGTTGGAGCCTAGGTTAACTAGGGGAGATGACAAGCCACTAGGGGAGATATGGAAAATGGGGACCTTACAATATCACTTGTTGCCTAGGCCATCCTCTAGGCCCCTTCGAAAACAACCACAGGTTAGAACATAACAAACTCAAGCATAAGTTGTATAAGGAATTAGAAAAGAGAAACTAGAAGAGAGACCTAGTGAAGGAGGATCAACTTTATCCCCACCTGAAAGGCTAGAGTCTCCAATAGAGTTCCTGGATATGATTGCATTATAACTTGGTGAGATAGTGGGGGATGAACTTAAGGTTCTTGCTAAAGTATATGGGTCAGATGAAGAAGAAAAAAATGAGGAGATTCAGACCCAAGTTGAGGAAGTAAGAAAAGATAGAGGGAAGGAAGTTTATTTGGACTTGGTTCTAGTATCACCTCTACACAAAATGAAAGTTGAGTTGGCATTGGTCCGAGTTGGGAAAAAGAAGCCCAATTTGACTTTCACCTACCCCATGAGTGAGGTCAACTTGTTCAGTGATGAATACCCCATTCATTGGCTAATTATCCTTAAATGGTTCATTTATGGGAAGATACAGAAGATTCCCACTTTATCCCACTCATGGGCCATGACTCAAATAGTCCACATTGATGTCCATGATGAGGTCAAGTTATGGATATTGGCTTTGATGAAAGAAGAGGAAAAAAGAAGAATAATTTCCACATCAAGATCGAGTGGTACACAAATGAACACTCTAAGAGATTCAAGCAACACATATGTGGAGACTCCTCAACCTCTAAAGATCACATAGTCATCAGTTAGTGTGAAGTTCAATCTAGAGATAACAAGATTGGAGAGGGTGACCACCAAGAAGACCATGGTTGGAAGTGAAGAATTCAACTTTCAGAAGGTTGAACCATTTGTTGGTTTAATTTTCATTGGAAGTAAAAGGATTGGTTAGAATCATATTCATGAGGAGGACATATAAGGATTAGTTTATGCTCACTCAACTCAGATCAAAGTAGGTATTAGGGGTGTGAAGCAAAAAATATAGAACTTGGAGAAAGAAAAAGAGAATCTAGAGACATGGGCTATCTTGTTAGTCCCAGAGGCAATGATAAAGATGTTTGAGGCATATTTTTATGACATGTTTGACTTTTTGAAGTCAATGAAGCTAAGGAAAGATGTATTTACCCAACAAAATATAATAGCCAAATAATTAGTGGCCTAATGGTAGGATGTAGAAGACAAAATAAGGGAACTTATCAACATGCTAATTAAGGGTAGGATTCTTAGCTTCAAAACCATTAGCCTAACCCATGTGAATGAAATATTTAGGATAGTTATTGATAAAATCTAGAGTTTTAGTACTTGGTCAAGGAGCTTAGATAGATTCTTAAGGGATGATGAGGAGCTAGTAGCTAGAATCCAACATCTCCTTGGTACCATGTTGGCCAACCCTATGAAATCCATCTCCCTGGGCATCATTGATGATGATGAGTACAATTATAGAGCCAATTTGGTAATGAAAGAAGTGAGGAACGAGAGTCAAGGCCAATCGAGAAGTGACAATAGCTGTGTCATGGACATGATCTTTACTATGGAGGAGAAGTTTGCTAAAGCCAAGAGCATTAAGGAGGCCATGACAAGAAATGATAGGACTTTGATGACTTAGATAATCAAGAAGATAATTGTCTCTTAAATATAGTTATTTATTTGGGGATAGTTAATAAACAACATCAAAGAGCCATGGAAATTCTTCAAGAGAAACAGTGGAGCCCTTCAGCCTAGGGCCCACTGAATAATTAATAATATTCCATTCTATGTAAAGCATTGTAATATTTGGGAAAATTCTTTTATAAATGCATATGATAGTTTTTTAGAATATTTGCCTATAGTTGAGTCTATTTTTGAAAGAGAAATATATTCTAAAACTATGAATAAGGACATTTATCCTTGTATTTGTACATGTGTAATCTTATGACTGATTGGTATACTACTTGAGTCTCTTATAAAAGGCAATATTACCATATTGTAAAGAAAGGCAGTTTTGAGCTAGAACTTGTATACTTCTGAGTAATTAATATAAGTAAGGAACACTAAATTTTTTGTCCAAATTTGTTTATATCAATTGTTACATGGCTTCTCTCTTAATTGCTTATTCTAAGCCTTGAATTTGAATGGTTTCTATGAAGTCTGAATGTCCATCTTTCATACAAGGTTACTAATTTGTGTTGATGATAGATTAGTCGAGTGTTCTTAAACTTTGATTCATTTTATTTTCTCTACATTAGGATGTGTAAATGTTATTTGAATGTAGTAGTAAACCTTTAAGGCAAATTTTTCCATACTTATATTGTTTCATGTTTTCCTTAGATATTTCCCTGGTGTATGGTGGGATTTGAGCATCTGCTACTTCACATTATATATTGGTTAAAGGCATGTTTAGTTGAAATTAAAACCTTGTCATGATGTTTGAAGCAAAGATTAATGATCACATACTTTCTTTCTACCCTACCCTTCCTTTTAATTCTTTTTTGACTAAATAACTCTAGTTTAGATCTCATTGTAAATTTTTAACTTAGTTTAGTCTCTAGTGCAGAAATTTGATCATTATTCACTAAGATTAGAATAGATTATTCAAAATTTACATAGATTAAGGACCACAGTGGCTCCCAACCACCAATCAATATAAATTTTTGGAATAGTTTAACTTGTTTTGCCTTTATTTCAACACAAGTAACTAGATTACCAAAACTTGTTACTCATGCTATGAATTCTCAAAATTCTAAAATGAGAAGTGTTATTTAAACTCTAAGAGCACCTATGATACACTTAGGGGCATCAACAGGATGAGCTCCACTAGTGATATAAAGAGGGCCTTAGTGAATTTGATGAATCTTTATTAGTATTAGTATGTTTTGATCAAAGGTTGGTGTTATCTTTGCACATTTACATAATTCTTTGCTCAAAAGCATAAATATCCTTGATATTTTTCATCTTTGTCCCATATTTGTTCTTCCTTTTGATAAAGATCAAAGATATTTGAGGTTAGATGCTTAATTCTGGTAAAGATAGCTTAAGATCTAAGAATCCATAATATTTGAGGTTAGAATAGCTTATTTTGATCAAAGATTGGCAGACCTTTTATAGATCTAAGTTTATTTAAACTTAGAATTGTAAAGATAGAACATATTTGCATAATAAGACCCATATTTTATCTAACTTAGTTAAAATTTGATGTCTTTTATTGTTTTATACATATATGTTTGTAAAATTAGCTTAATGTGCAAATTTGAGTCCTGTTCTTTATAAAGGTTGGTTTAACACATCATATCTCAAATAGGATCCAAAATTTTCAAGCTAGAACTGCCAAGAATCTAGACAAGATCACATTAAAAAATAAGAGAGCCTCTACTTGAGTTGGAAGTCCATAGGAGAGCCAGATGAGACAAAGGTAGATGTAGACATTCAATGTCTTTTCCAATTTTACCACTCCAAGGTACTCCTACATTTAACCTTCTTCAAGGTAGTGCTTGGTTGCGAAGTTCTCCTATCAATGTTTAAGGTGTGGTTCATGACCTCCCTCACAATCTAGAAAAATATTTGCTAATTTTTAGTCCTAGTGGTATTGTAATAGTAGAACATGTTAAATCCTTTAAAGTTGCATTAAGATTGTTAAATGTCATTCATGAGGATGTAACATGTAGGTTATTTCCTTTTACATTCAAAGATGCTACATACGAGTAGTTCCTTAATCTACCTAATGATTGCATTACCACCTAGGATAAATTCAACATTTTCATTGACTAGTTTGGAAAAATAATCAGCCCTTATGTCTTGTACCAATAATTTACCACCTTGGAAAGGGATGTTAATGAACCTATAATAGCTTTCAATGCTAGGTTCTAAAATATGTATAGTATAATGATTGACCCTTATAAACTTGATCAGGAATTAACCTTGGAAATATACAAAGATGCTCTTGATCCCATGACCTTAGTATTCATAAAGAGGGCTATAGGTCCAATGAACATAGTAGTTTTATCTTATGTCGAGGTTGTGATCATTAATTACCAAATGTATCTATAAGGTCAAGTGGCCTAATCTATCCCCAATGCCATCCCACATATGTCTACCTTAAATGTCTTTCCTAACTAAAACCAGAATGTGCCTTCTCTCAAGTAGCTCCCAAATCTGAACCAATTACCTTTGAGACATGTTTCTCTTAACCAAAATTTAGGGTTCTTGAATCACCCTGCTAATAATGAATTTAATGAAAATGATCAAAGGACCATGGTACCAACCACTAGTACTAATAAAAACCAAGTTCATAATTTAGAAACCCCTAAAAGTGAGAATGAGTCTATTCTAAAAATGGTCCAAAAAATGAGTAGTGACTTTCTTCAGCTACAAAAACAAGTTGGTAATACTGGGGAAACTTCTAGTCAAAACTTATCTTTCCAAATGTTCAATAGACCCAATAATAGGTTTAATAATGATAGTTTCCACAATAATAAGAATAGTGAACCATATTTTGAAAAGAAGACTATGGATATTAATCTTATTAATATTACTTTTCTTGATTATTCTAGAGTCCATTATACTTAAAAGTAATGTGAGATTGATTAAATTAAATTCTATAAACCTTTTGAATCATTTCAAGAAGAGTTGGACTCTTTTAAGGTAGTGCCTAACAAAGACAATGGTGTAATTAATTTAGGATCTAAGCTTGCTGACCAGACCGTCATGGTAGAAATTTTTAATTTCACCTTCCAAAAAGACAATGAGCTTGATGATGTTCTTGAAGAAGCTTATGCATTCTAATAGTTCTTGAAGAAGACATATTCTCTAAGGAATAGAGAACAGAGGTAGCCTTTGACTATTTTTGCTCCTCCAAATAACTTTGGTACTCCTTTAGATACCCCTTCAAACAATAATCCAAAGTCTCCAAAGGGAAGTATTTCTAAACCCAACACTAATACTTCTAATTCTTCCAATAGGACTAGTTACAACATTTTAGAGGACATGAAGAAAATCAAAGCTAATATTACCTTGTATAAATTGACACAAATTATAGTACAAAGAGATCTATTCATGGAATCCTTATCCAAGAAATCCAAAAAAATTTCCAAGAATGATAATTCAAACATAGCTATGTATAAAGATAAAATAGAGTCCCCACCCTTATTACTTATAATCAGAATGTTTGGTAAAAACTTGCATAACTATTTATTGGATTCTAGCGCCTCTATAAATATCATGCCTGCAGGTGTTTGTAAACAACTTGGTTTGATCCCCATTTAGTTTGATAGGTCTGTCACTCAATTATATAATTATAGGGTCAAGGTGGTTGGATAATTATTAAATCTCCACATGTAATTGGTTTTTGAGCCAACGGTCCAGCAATTTATAGATATCCAAGTGGTAGATATCCTTGATGCATATGGATTGATTTTGAGTAGAGAATGGACAAAGGCTTTAAATGGACATATGTCCATAGACTATTCACACCTATGGCTACCTTAAAAGGGAGTTCCCAATCAGATTAGAGTTAAAAGGGAGCTAAGAATGAAACACATGATTACTAAGTATAATTATATCAATAAAAAGGTCAACATAACTAATTCTAATTTATAAGTTTTCACTCTAGAAATTGCTAGGGTATGTGATCCTAAAGGTTCTAATGTCATGCCTAGGCTATGTAAATTACATTTTGATGGGACTAGGTGTAAAGGTAGATCTAGGGTAGGCATTATTATAACTAATCCTATTGGTAAGAAGTATCATGCTTCTTATAGACTCCAATTGCCTTACACTAATAACCTTGTAAAATATGAGGCTCTCATCTTGGGTCTACAATTTTCCATCAAAAATAAAGTCAAGGAACTATTATTTTATGGTGATTCAGAACTAGTAGTAAACCAAGTAAAGAGAAAGTATTAGTACAAGCTATTTTACCTTAACAGGTATAAATTTAGAGTCTAGGGTCTAGTGGAATCTTTTGATGCCTTCAATATTGTTTCTATCCATAGAAAGGAAAATAAAACTACTGGTGAGCTTACCTCTACTACAACTAACCTCATGCCTGATCAAGATTCACCAAACTTTAGTATTGATATGATACCTTACCCTTCTATCCCAAACAATGTGATCCATCTATAGGTATTTAGTGATGAACAAAAAATCTTGAACTTTATGACTAGGACAAGAGCATTTGAGGCTTAGATCATTGATGAGGATGATGAAAATGTATTTAGAGAAGATAAGTTTGATGATAAAATCATTCAGCTAAATGACAACAAGATTCCTAAAGGGATGATTGCTTTGGAAAGATTCTTTGATCAAGATAAGCTAGCATAAGCTTCTAAGGTTCCCAACGTAAATGGAAAAGATTACAACATAGTTGATCTTGGACCTCAAGACCAACCTCAGCTAGTTAACATTGGAAAGGCTTGTACCAGTGCTAAAAATAAGAGAGCCAAAGCACTGTTGACAAAATTCAAAGATGTGATAGCTTGGTCATATGATGACTTGAATATTTTTTATTTAAGAGTAATCACCCATACTATACCTCTTAAAGAGAGATGCAAACCCTTTAGGTAGAAACAAAGATATGTGAATCCTATTTTAGAACCCATGATTTTTAAAGAAGTCAAGAGGTTGTTAGATGTTAGAATTGTGTTTCCCATTAGGCACTCTATCTAGGTGGCCAATCTAGTGCCAGTTAAAAAGAATAATGGTGAAATTAGACTATGTATTGACTTTATAAATTTGAATAGAGCATCTAAAAAGGATAATTATCCTCTTCCCTCTCTTGACCATGTAATAAACATTATTTTTGGTTCAACCATGATGTATTTTCTTGATGGATTTTTAGTGTATAATTAGGTGCTGATAGATAGAGAAAATAGAATGAAGACAACAATCACAACCAAGTGGGGCTCCTTTGCATACAAGAAAATTCCTTTTGGACTGATAAATGTAGGAGCCACTTTTCAAGGGGCCATTAGCCATACCTTCTAAGGCCTGATTATTAAGTGTATCATTATTTACATGGATGATATAAATATTTTCTTTAAAAATAAGGAGGACCATTTCATGCATTTACAATAGGTATTTCAAAGGTGTAGAAGGTATGAAATCTCCTTGAGCCCTAAGAAGATATATTTTTGTGTTACAAAAGGTAAACTGTTAGGCCATGTTATCACTAAAGATGGAATTTTTATTGATCCTAAAAGAGTGGAAGCTATATCCAAGATAGAGCCTTCACATAGAAAAAAAATTGAAATAAATTTTTGGTAAAATAAACTTTGTGAGGAAGTTTATGTTTGGCTTTGAAAAAATTGTCAAGCCATTAAATGATATGTTGAAGAATGGTATTAAAGTCTCATGGAATGAGGAATCCAAGAAGGCCTTTGAGGACTGACTAGTAGCTGATTCACAATTAGATATAATTCTCTTGATCAAGATGAATAAGGAGAGTAACCATAGATCTGTACCTTCTACCTGATTTAAATGTTAACCCATAGATGTAGACTTGATAGGATGATGTCACTGTATGTGCACATTCAATCTCTAATTTGATATTTTTCCAATTGTATCTAAGATGTTGAAGTGAAATAAATGAAATGATTGAAATAAAATATAAACAAAGTAAAATAAAATAAATGATTATGTGTGGAAGCTTCCTTAAATGAGTCTAAGCAAAAATTTAAATCACACAATTCAAAAATGAAACATATAATGCTTAAGGAAATCAAATAACATTCTTAGCTAAATAAATAGGTTGGATTGTTATTGTATCCTTCCAAAGGGGGTCCTTCCTTCTTCCAACTCCAACTTCAACCCTTCCTCTTATGACACTAAATTGAACTCATAATTTCTCACTTATATTAATCAAAAGTGCAATAACAAATTATTTTAAGAAGTTACAATAATAATTGCTTAACATAATGTACTTCTGACAATCTCTATTCAAAATATGCCATTTTTTATATATCTCTAAACTCTATTGCTACATATTTATATATTGCAAAAGATATTTTTTTTTGAAAAACAATATATACATTCTATTCTAAGATACATTCAAATTGGGATAACCAAAATTGGTTCCTTTCACTAAAAACATCCTTCATGTGAATCTTATGACTTTGTTATTACATAAACAAGATTTTTTTGTTCTAAAACCACTTCCTTATTGAGATCCATAAAGGTTAGAGTCATTTCTATGATTTTTTTGAAAGAGAATCAAAATATTCATCCATGGCTTTAGTTTTGTAGTGGCGATAAGATGTTTTGTGTAGTGAGATTCTTTTTACTATAGGATGCTCTGTGCTATATACCTATTTATTCAAGACATCTTTAAAACACATTTATAGAAAAAAACATCTTAAAGTAATATAAACCATCATATATTTAATTATAATACATAATTTTAACTATTCAAAAGAGTTTGAAAACAAAATATTATATGGTTTATGAAATTAGGAAACTATATGGAAAAGTGTTCAAAGGCATGGTAAATAAGTAAGATGAGTAAAATAGATGGACATAATAACAAGACATTTATGGGGCTCATTTCACCCCCAACTTAAGATATTACTCAACCTAGAGAAACATACTTGTTCATTCCCAATTCACAAAGAACTCTAAAATCCATGGGAACTATAGCACCAATAGCAAGGTAAATATAGAATCTATGCCTCTATTCAGATAGTTTCCAAATTTTGGCTTCTCTAATTTCATCCACTAGGTTTTTTTTATACCAATATATAATAGGTTACTAAAATATGGGTGGATATAACTTTAAGTTTAATAATTGTGATCCTATGTCACCTGCAAGAAGAATGTATTTTGTGGTCCTGGTAAATGATATGTTTAAATTAAATAGAGAATAAAGCTCCCTCTTTCTTAGTGTTGGGTGAGATTGTTCCATAATTTAGTGCATGATTATCTTAAAGCAAGAACAATATAATTTCTCAATCCTAAATAGCAATCTTGAACTTTATCATAATTCTTACCAAATCAAGTTCTTACTTCATTTTTCAACATGATATTATCCCATTCTGCTAAAACAACATTAGGTGCCATTGATTCAATCCTGATGAGTAGCTAGATTTCATTCTCCTTTTTATTGTATTCTGATATTTCTCTTCCTCTTCTTTTTTTATTCAACAAATATTATGAAAATTCCTACAGTTGGACATCTCCAACATAACTGAACAACATAAATGTGCAGGTAGAACTCACACAATTGTGATTATTCTTCCTATGAACTTAATTTATAAATAGAAAATAAAGATAGGGGATCAATAACTTCATGTAACATATCAAAATAAATTCTCATAAATTTGAACTTGTGCCATTATTCTTTAAGATAAACTAAATAAACTTTTGTAGGGAATTCTTGTGTTAAACCAACCATGTCCTCAAATTTTTGTTTCAGTTTGGTGATGCTCTCTTCCTTCAACTTATTTTCCTCTTTTAATTTCTTATTTTCTTTCCTAAGTTATTTTAGTGATTCAAATTGATTATCCATCTAATTCAACAATTTAGAAGATATTGTAAAATAGGAGTGATACTTGGCCTTAGGGGCAATGTTAGGTTCCTCTTGCTGGTTTACCTCTATAAAAGGTTGTGAAATTCTAATTACAGGATGGTCTTTAGTTGAGGGATACAACTGATAAGTTGCTACATCAAGTACATCTAGACCTCCATCAGATTAATCTTGTAGCTACTTCTTTAGTTTCTCAATTTCTTACAAGGCTTGCTCAAGAGTGGAAAATTCCACTTGCACTACATCAAGTTACTCTAATTTTTTAGCTTCTTCCTTCATGAGTTTCTTATGCAACTCTTGTTCTCCTTCTTCCTGTACTAGTTCCTCATACAATTCTTCAAAACTATGTTCAAATTTTTCTTCTTCCTCATGCATTTCATTAAGATTGTGCTCAACTTATCCTACTTCTTCCTACATTGGCTCCTCATGGAATTCTTCAAAACTATGCTCAATTTTTTCTACTACTTCCTGATGGAATATTAGAGAACATTCTTCCCTATCTGTTTCAATCTCTAAAGATACATTACTAGTAGTCCATTCTTCTCCTTATTATTCATTTATTTGAATAATAGAAAAAGGTTTAGTTCTCATTTTTCTCCTCAATCTATGAGATCTACGAGTAGGGGTTACCTTGATCTTCTTGGAAGAAGGTGGAAGTTCCTCCTCAGACTCATCTAAATCATGCTAGAGAATGAGTTTTTTTGTTTTCCTTCTTTTAGAACTTGCTACAAGTTCTTGTGTTGCTATAATAATACCTTCTTCTGTAGGTTCTTGTGTGGCTGTATGAAGGTTTTCTATTGCAGGTCCTTATGGTTCTGTAGGGAGGGATTCTTTTGATCTTTGTCCTTCAACCTTAAATTATTCTTCTAGGTTATTTCCTTCTCTATCACTCTCTTCATTTCCTAGTACTTTTAGAAATTCCTCCCAACTGATGTTGGGTCTAGTTCTTTACAAATAGTCTTGAACAATTAACTAAATGAGATAATGGTGGGAAAGAGATTTAGAATTACCTTTTTGAAAAGCCTTTGACATTTTGGTGATCATGTGAAGTAAAAATTTGGGAATGTTTATCTCCATTCCATATCATAAATGATTTAAGAACTTGAAGCATAGGCCATGCATCATAGAATACCTTCCTTCACAAATGAAAAATTTGGAAATAAACTCAACAACATTGGCCCATCTTCTTAGTAGAGACAACCTTGTGGTGCTCTACTTTGAGGTTTTCAAGCTTTCATTTACTCTGATAAACTTTCATCTCTCAGCCTCAACATCATAATTGTCTTTCCATTCTTCATTTATTCTTAGTAGTCCCATTACTCTATTGATGGTTATTTTTATCAACTTTATTTCCATTCCTTTTACCGTGGCCACGTTATTATGACATGTACCAAACAATTCCTACACAATTAATTAATTTAGGGCCTATATTTTCTTGAAATACTACACCCATCCTATATGTCAGAACAAGGCCAATATTTTTGGGCTTTTGGTCAAGGTGGTGATATCTAGTGATTCATGTTTCAACAACTCACCTCTCATTTTGTGTGATTTGTAGGTCTAGGTGCTTGTAGTAAAGGTTTTAGGTAATGTTGAAATGATTTGTATATTTTTATTTCGGAGGTGAAATAATCCTTTTGAAATAATAAAAAATCTCCACCCAACTTAATCTGTCACTTATCCTCAAGGGACGAAGCTAACATGCACAAAACACTCATGGTAAGAGTAAGGGGTGGAAGTAGCAATTGTGTCAATGGTCACATCAATGAAGGAGATGGTAAGTGGGTGAGATAAAGAGAGGATATGGTGATGCATTGATAGCATTAAGTCCCATCATCTTTATAAATAATTAAAATGCATGATAGGAAATAAACATAGAATAATTACCATATTACTTATAGAAATACCTTTCATAAATATGCTAATGATGATGTAAAGTGGTGATCATGGCATATGATATCATTTAAGTGGGATTAAATACTTTATGTAAGATGGAATATAGAAATACATCCTATATCAAGATATGCTTCCTATAACAAGTGTTATCCTGCAACAATAAGTTTTTACCCTACAATAACAAGTTTTTCACCCATAGCATCAAGTTCTCCATCCTACAGTAAGAAGGAAAATATATTTTTTCTCTAAGGGTAATGAATCTATAAGAAAACAAGTGAAAAAAAAACATTTTTATTCTAGTAGTGTCTTTTCTCATCCCTTTTTAAGAATGTCAATCAACCAGTGACCTGGTTCTTTGAGACAACATCTGTCAGCAATGCTCAAAGGTTTTCATTGCTGAATTTTATGATTTTTTTTGATTTTATGATCCAAACTCAACTAAAATCATAATAATATAGATGGTATGATTTTATTTATCCTGATCCAATCCACTGTGAATGACTTGTTCTTCGCTGTAGGAAGCTTAATTACTCTTGGAAAATATTAGATAAGAGTTGATAGAAATACCCTTTGGCTATAGGAATAGGTTGATTTTCTTCATGAAGAAGAGATGGATGTTGTTCTTCAAAAATTTGATGAGTGAGAGTTTCCTTATAAAATGGTTTCTTGTACAACTTGAGCCTATGGCCATCAACAAGCAATTGAAATCAAATAGAGTCAATGGTCATGAGCTTTAGAGCTCCATTGTAAAAAATTGTTCAATTTCATAAGACCTAAGCCATCTATACTATAACTTTCCTTTATGATCCTTGTTTTTAGAGTAAAAAAAGAGTGCTTAGTCTCCTTTTTGTAAATTCTTAGTCTTGATGATCCTATCATGCCATTATATATATTGTCTTTGCACTATTTTAGTATGATGAAGTGATTCATTTTTTAGTTCATCAAGTTCATTCAGCTACATGATCCTATCTTGTTGAACTTGATAAATATCTAAGCCCAAATAAAGTGTTGTTATTAATATCTTATATTCAAACTCAATGGGTAGAATAGGCTTTTTACCATAAACTAGTGCATATGGAATGAAACTAGTTATGGTTTTCCAAGTGATTCTATAAGCCCAAATTGCTTCTAAAAGATGAGTTGACCAATCTTTTCTATGCAAGCTGATATTCTTAGTGAGGATATTTTCCAATTATTAGTTTATCAATTCTACCTAACCATTTGACTAAGGATGGTAAGGGGTATAATTTTTATGTCTGATTTTATATTCTCTTACCAAGGTAGTTGTGAGGTTTGATGTGAATTATGGGCCTTGGTCTGTGATGATCTCCCTTATAACTCCATTGTAGGTGAAAATTTCTTCATAGAGGAACTCAACTACCTTTTCATCTTAAGCATGAGTTAAGGCTTTGACCTCTACCCATTTGGTGACATAATCAGTGCACACTAACATTTATTCCTTATTATTGTATTTAGGATCAATGGGACCTATAAAATCTAGTCCTCATTTATCAATGGGTTTTAGAACTAGTTGTGGCTATAATGACATTTCATTAGAGTTAGCAAGCTTTTTCATATGTAGGAATTGATCACATATATGGGTGTACATCATGACATCCTTATGAAATGAAGACCAATAATATCTAGTAGTGAGTACTTTCATGGTAGTCCATTTGGTAGCAAGATGATACCCACAAAGTTCATCATGGTAGGCTCTAAGAATGTCATAAACTTCATCTTCTTAGATACATCCCCTCATAACTAAATCTGGTCTAATGATAAAGAGATATCCTATGATCTAAGAATAATATCTACTCTTTTCGATTAGATGTTGTTTATCCTTAGGTGAGGAATGTTGTGGTAGTGATCATGCAGTAAGATAACAATATCTATGAATCAAAGATATTTAATTATTATAGAAAATAAATGTTCATCAAGAAATGAATCATCAACAATAGGACTGTGTTCATCATTTTGTAATTGAGATATAAAATTTGCTACTACATTATCTTTATCAGTTCTATCCATAATGGTAATATTAAATTCCTACAAAAATAGCCAATGAATTATCCTGCCTATTATAGTAGGTTTGTTCATTAAATACCTTATTATTGCATGATCGATGTGGATGAATACTTGGTAACCTATAATATAGTGTTGAAATTTATTGATGGCATAGATGATGACAATAAATTATTTTTCTATTAAAGTGTAGTTGATTTTATCCCCTTGAAGATTCTTACTGATAAAATAGATTACATAACTTAGAGATTCATCTTTGTGGTTAAGGATAGCTCTTAGAGTGGTTTCAGATGCATCTATATGAATGTGAAAAGGCTTCTTCCAGTTAGGCCCTCTCAAAACAAGAATTTTTATGAGGTCTTTAAGTTGTTAAAAGGCAATTTTACAATCATCAATCCATGTAAATTCATCATCTTTAATAAACAATCCAAATAATGTGGTGGTAATTTTACTAAAATCTTTGATGAATCATTTATAATAACCAGTTTGTCCTAAAAAAATTCTAACATCTTTGTGCTTCTTTGGTGTGGGTAGATCCTTGATGATACTTATCTTTGTTGGGTCAAATTGAATTCTAGTAGGGGATATGTGATGGCCCAACACAATCCCTTCAATCATAAGTATGTGACACTTTTCATTACTTAGAGATAATTGATGGTCCTACCAATGTTGAATAAATTTATCTAGGTTGGTCAGTGTTTCTTTGAATGTCTACCCATAGACAATGAAATCATCCATACAGATTTTAACATAGTCATGGAAAAGATTAGAAAATATGCTCAACACAACCCTTTAAAAATTAGCTGGGGCATTGAAAAGACCAAATGGCAAGATGACATAGGCATAGGTTCCTCAAGGGAAAGTAAAAGTAGTTTTCCCTTGGTATTGTGGAGCAATTCATATTTGATTATAACCAATATATCCATATAGGAAAGAAAAGTACTTCTTCCCTGCTAATATATCCAACACTTGATAAATAAATGGAAGGGGAAAGTGATCCTTCTTAGTAGTAGCATTCAACTCTCGGTAGTCAACACAAATATCCAATTTTCCCCCTTTTTTAGTGATAATGACTAGGGGAGACACCCACTAGCTATCTAAAATAGGATAAATAAATCTTGCATGTAAGAATTTTTACAACTTGATTTTTACAATGTCTTTGATTATAGGATTCATTTGTTGCTAGGGTTGGTGAATAGGTTTAAATTTTTCTTTAATGTAAATGTGATGCATGTATAAATCTAGGGGAATTCCTCTCATGTCATGTTAATCTCAAGAAAATACTATTGTGTGACTTGTTAGAATTATAAGTAACTAACTTTCTTGATAGGGTGTTAAGTAAGTGCTAATGTTGAAAGGTTTGTTTGGGAGGATGTCTATTTGATTTGTTAAATAAAGAATGGTCTCTACATTTTCAATTAAAGGAGCATAACTGTATTGATTGGGAAGTAATTGATGGAATTCCCAAATCTTTCTTGTAGTTTTAGCAAAATCATTCTCAGGAAAAGGTATTTTAAAGAGGGCATGGTGTATATTCTAACAAGTTGGTGGCTACAAGATCCTATTTATCAATGTTTTTCAAGATACCAATAAGTACAATGTATTATTCTTGGGCCTACAAAGATAGACTCTGATCAATTATGCAAAGAGTATATAAGGAGACAACTTCTTTAAGGTCATCAATCTAAGGGGTTGGGCCATCATTTGGGGAGGGATAAGATTGTGGATACAACACCAATTTCTTGGTGTCATTTTTGTTAGAAATTAGTATTTTTATTGACCTGCAACTAATAAAGGCATTGAAGGTAGCCAACCATGGGTGGCCACGAATGAGAGGATAACCCCCAAGTGCTCTTTGGTTGTAGGACAATAAAATTTGTTGGATATTGCCAAGAATCCATAGTGATAACAAGGTCTTCATAATTCCTTCAATCTTAATAGTTGATCTATCAGCCATTTGGATGATGGTAAGTGTTGGACAAAGAGTGGTAAGATTCAGTTACTACATGGTCTCCATGTTCATCACATTGATTTATACACCCAAGTTTATTAAAGTATTAGAGATGGGTTGGTCATGGATGCTAAAATTAACTACAGGTCTTCCCAGTTTAGAATATTTTGGGGTAGCTATATTTCTCAACATAATATTTGCTAATTGGTCAATGACTTCGACTGTTTTAGGATCCTTCTTATTTCTTCTTAATTTTTTCAAACATAGCTACTGAATACATTTATTTTAGATATGAACATCTTTTATTACTTGAAAGAGTGGGATTTTGATGCATACATTCTTGAGTTATCTTAAGATATCTTATTTAGGCTCTTATTCAGGACATGCTATGCTCAATCTCTTTAAAAAAGGAGGATTATCATTTTTTTTTAATTTTTTGATGGACTTGGCTTAGGATTGGCTATGGGTGGTTTTGGATCAATATGGAGTGAAGCTAGTCAAAGTGTTCTATGATTATGGGTGAGTTAGGTGGTGGAAGAACATGACTTGAGAGAATTTAAACTTGATTAATATCTTAGGCGTATGTTGGATATTGCATTATTTCAGTATATTATGTTATTTGAACTAATTTATTGGCAAGATTGGGGATGGGATAGGTGGGTAATTTAGTAGTTCAATTAGGTTTCTGAGTGTTTGGGATTATGGCCTATTTTTATGGTTGTTGTATTTGTTGGGAAAAGCTTTGATTTCTTCTCTATTTTTATTTTCATGGATTGGAGGGATAAAACCATTAATTCTTTTGGAATTATCCTTGTTGAGGTTGTTATCCATTCTATTGCATTCATAACTAAATTTGGGGTAGCTACCAATTTGTTTTGGACTAATTTGGATTAGGTATATTCATCTTAGAAATGTATTAAGGATTATTTGAGAATTGAGAATTTACAAACATAGAGTTTGATGACATACCTAGTATTTTTACCCACATTTTCTATTGATCCATAAAAATAATTGATTATCATCTTCTCCTATGGCATGTAGCTCTACTATCTTAGGATTTTCCTTAGTGATACTAGTCATGCAAGCCTTCATGGAATGACATCCACCTTATTCTTTATACATTTAGGGAAATAGGTGGATAATGATTTCTCGATTTTTTCTTGCTTCTTCTACGTATGTAATGTATCAAGTTGAGTAACTAGGTGACTGATGATGTCCTACTTCATGTCCTGGATCAATTTGCTAACTTCAAATTTAGAGAGTCCTACAGTAGATGTTGTAGGAAGGGTTTTGCCCTTACTTTTATTCATGGTTGATCTGGAGTAGTTCATATATAAAACTATTAGTTCATCTAATAGTATTGTAGAAACATTGCCACCAAACAGTAGATCTAGTGTTTCTAGACAATCATCTCTAATCCCTTTAGGGAATATTGGCTTGACTGATTCTTTGTCCATTATATTATATTTGAATTTTTGTAAGTTGAACAAAAATCTTTCCATATATTCCTTCAATGAATCATCATCATCTTATGTCATTCATAAATTATCATTTCTCCTGTAGTTTTTCCCCCTACAATAGTCTTGGTATTTCATCAGAAACATCTCCTTCATTTCTTTCCAAGTAGAAATGGAATCCTTTCCAAGTCCCATAAAACATCTAAGTGTTTCATCTTTGAGTGTTGCTAGAAACAACTTGAGTTTCTGAGCATCTTGATCATAACCATAGCTATGACATAAGATGTCCAACTCAAAAAGAAATGTATATGGATCCTCAAATACTTTTCCTCTAAAGGTAGGGAGGGTAGAGTGAGGGATATTATTCATAGGTGCATTTCCATCAATAATAAGGATAGGAAATTCAAAATTATCAGAATCATTGGTAGTGTTTTCTTCTTAATGATCCCCCATGAAAACTTTTTATGTTGGTAGACAAGAGGTTGTTGATACCCAATGATCAAAATTCCTATCAATTATTTGATTTCTTGGGGTGTAGAAGATGGAGACTTTATCTTTTTCCTTAGGAATGTATGGATTCTTATACAATGGGGATGGTGTGGAGGTTTTAGAAGATCCAAATAGTGTCTTATCAAAAAGTCTCTCTAAATTAGAATATTTTATTGGCCTAGTGTTACTTCTAGGGGAAAGAATAGCTTTGAATACATCCTTAGCAAGAAATTTGGGTGACTAAGGGAATACAAATTAAAATTCCTAAGTATGAGGTAATAAGGTGGGAATTATCAGAAGTGGTGCATGTGGGTCTCTTCTAGTGGTATGACCTCTTCAATGTTTCCAACTTGTGATACCAGTCCAGCCAAAAATTCATCTTTCTCAACCTCTTCTATTGACACATGTGAGTGACCTTTAGGAATTATTTCATGTTCCTTACTTACTACATGATATTTTATATATTACAATAATGTTTGATGATTCAAGTAAAAATATTCCTATATAATCCCATTCACTTAACATACATCAACCACTTTTCTTTTAAAATGTTTTGCCCACCTTGCCTGCACAGGGTTAGTATTGTGGGTTTTTTTGAAAATTTACACTATCCTAATTAAAAAAAGGGAAATTTTAAACTATGAAAGTAGGAAATATTTAATTTATAAAAATAAAAAACTTTGGAAAAATAATAAACATCTAGAAATAATTGCTATCAAGATTATATATTACAAGTATGTGACACCCTTCCCCGACAACGATGTCAAAAATGACTAGCAATTGATTCACAATCAGATATAATTATCTTGATCAAAATTAGAAATGAGATTAACCATGGATATATACCTTATACCTCATTTACATGTCAACCCAAGGTTGTAGAATTGATAGGATGATGGCATTGTATGTGCACACTCAATATCTAATTTGGCATTCTGTTAATTGTATCTAAGATGTTGAAGTGCAATAATGAAATGATTGAAATTAAATATAAAAAAAGTACATTAAAATAAATGATTATGATTGTAATAATCTTTAAATCAATCTAATAAATAATGTAAATCACATAATTTAGAAATGAAACACACAATGCTTAAGGAAATCAAATAACATGTTTAACTAAACGAATAGGTTGGATTGTTGCTATAGCCTTCCAAAGGGGCCCCTTCCTCTTTCCAAATATATCTTAAACCCTTCCTATTACAACACTAAATTTAACTCATAATTTCTCACTCATATTAATCAAAGGTGCAACAATAAATTATTGTAAGAAACTATAATAATAATTGCTTAACATAATGTACTTTTGACAATCTCTATTCAACATATATTATTTTTCTATATCTCTCAACTTTATTGCTACATAATCATATATCATAGAGGAGATTTTTTTATGAAAAATAATATATACATTATATTCTAAAATACATTTAAATTGGGATAACCAAAATTGGTTCTTTTCTATAAAGACATCCTTCATGTGAATCTTGCGACTTTGTTGTAGGACAAACAAGGATGTTTTGTTCTTCAACCACTTCCTTATTAAGATCCATGGAGGTTATATTCATTTCTACGAGTTAACTGAAAGAGAATTAAAATTTGTTCATCTACGGGTTTGGTTTTGTAGTGACTACAAGATGGTTTGTGAAGTGAGATTCCTTTTACTGTAAGATGCTCTGTGCTATGTACCTATTTCTTTAAGACATCTTTATATAAAAAGCATCCTAAAGTAATAAACAACCATCATATATTTAATTCCAATACATAATTATAACTATTCAAAAGAGTTTAAAAATAAAATGCTATATGGTTTATGAAAGTAGGAAACTATATGGAAAAGTGTTCAAAGGCATGGTAAACAAGTAGAATGAGTACAATAGATGGACATAATAACATGATATTTATGGGGATCATCAAGGATATCAAAAGTGAAATTAGTCAAGTTCTAGTCTTAACAAGTCCTAAATTTTCAAAGGATTTTTACCTTTACTCTTTCTCCTCTTGTTGAGTGTGGAGCCCTTTCTAGTTATCACATGACCTTGGTGGAGAATTTTAGGGCTTAGAGAGCTCCACAGATGTGGGGGAGCACATTTTATTATGTCCATTTCCCACTCCACTTTTTATGGAATTGTGATTTCATGTGAGTGGAATATTCTTTTTATGTTTTTATAATTTTCATGTTGACTTCCATGTTTTATGGAAGTGGGATTGACTTCCTTGTTTTTAGGGAGTTAGTTTTTATCCTTTCATGTTTTGTGGAAGTGGGATTGACTTCCTTATTTTTAGGGAGTTAGTTGTTATCTCATTATTTTTTATTAGCCTCTTTTTGGAGGAAAGATGAGGATGGAATGTTCCTTCTTGATGGGATTTAGAATAAGCTTGATTGGGTGGAAGATGGTGTACTTACTTGAGGATAAGGCTATCTGGGATAATTATGGTGAGTTTCTTCTTCTTGGATTGATTTAATCCATATTTGTATATATATAGGTGGTGGTGTGACTTTGTAGATTTATGTTTATTATTATAGGGTGTGGCATATAAGCTTGTGGTGTTATTTTATATAGGTACATCTATGGCATAACATCTATGAAGGATTGTTAACAGATTTAAGATTTAGATTAGCAATTTAGAGAATTCTTTTGTGAATTATTAAGGAGATATTCAATCTATGTGAGAGGTTCTCTTTGGAGAGTTTGTACTCTTGATTTTTTATTATTTTATTAAGCACTTTATTGGTAGATGCAGCTCACATTGGGTAAACCAAAATATACTTGTCTTATGTGTTATTGCTGGTCCATTTTGCTATTTTTTAATTTTCTCCATTAAAGTAACATTTAATGTGATTTGAGGAATTGATTCTGTGATGCAAGTAGTGCATAGAGAAATTTGATTTTACACATTTAAAATTTGGTATATGTGTATTAAATTCTATTTTTATGGTGAATTAAATCTGATTTTAATTCATTTAATTCTTAACAATTGGTATTAGAGCTTTGGTGGTGTTTTTTTGCCGAAGTGGTAAATTACAAGGGTTATTAGCTTGAGTGGGAGCTATGGGAGAAGAGATCAGATTCAAAGTTGAGAAATTTGATGACAAAAATTTTGGTTTATAAAAAATGTAAATGGAAGATTACTTATATTAGAAGGAACTTTATCTCTCCTTAGAGGGGAAAGGAGCACAACTTATAACCATGAGTGATGTTGATTGGACATTGCTTGATAAGAAGGCATTGGAAGCCATACAATTATGCCTTGCATCTTCTATTACATTCAACATTTCAAATGAGAAAACTAAAAAGGATCTCATAGATAAACTTGGATAGTTGTATGAGTAATCCTCTACTTCAAATAAAATATTTCTTATGAAAAGATTGTTTAATATGAAAATGTCTAAGAATGGTTCTATTTCTAGTCATTTTAATTATTTTAATACAGTTGTAAGTATTCTCACTTATGTTAGAATTAAATTTGATTATGAAGTTAGATTTTTATTGATTTTGTGTTCTTTACCTGATAGTTGGGATAGCTTGGTTATAGATATGAGTAATGCAATCCCTACCAAGGGAAGTTTAAATTTTAAGGATATTGTAGGTGTGATTCTTAACGAGGAAATGTGAAGGAAAAACACTTATGAATCATATTTAGGGAATGCTTTGTATATTGAAACTAGAGGGAGGCAAAATGATAATAGCAAAGGAAACCATTGAAAGTCAAAGGGTAGATCAAAATTTAGATCTAAAGCCAAGATGATATGTTGGCATTGTGAGAAGAGTGGAAACTCAAAGAAGGAATGTTGGTCACTTCGAGATAAGAAGAACAACAAGGAGGAAAAAAATGAGGTAAATGTGACATTAGGTAATTCATGTTAGGATGCCTTAAATCTTTCTTTGTATAATTTTTCTAAGTCTTGAGTATTAGATTCAGGGGCTTGTTTTCATGCCACCCCATATAGGCATTATTTTATTGATTATGATCAAGAAAATTTGGGACATGTTTATCTTGGTGATGATAAACCATGTGAGATAGTAGGGAAGTGTTGTGTTCAGGTGAAAATGTAGAATGGGAACACATGGATACTTAAGGATGTCAGACATGTGCCTATGTTGAGACAAAATTTGGTTTTAATGGGGAAATTAGGTAGTGAGGACTATTTGGTAATGTTTACTATATATTCTTGGAAAGTTACCAAAGGTGATCTTATGGTTGTAAGAGGTAAGAAATTTGGCACATTATATCTGACTAGGAGCATTGATTCTTGTGATTTAGTTGCTATTAATGGAAATGCAACTATGTGGCACTATGGGCTCGGTCATATGAGCCATAAGGGCATGGAGATATTAAAAGACAAGTTGCCTAGATTAAAAGAAATTAATTTAGACTTCTGTGAGGACTATGTGTATGGGAAACAAAAGTAGGTTAAGCTCTTAAAAGTTGGATCCATAAATAAAGAGAATAATTTAGAGTTGGTACATTCAGATGTATAGGGACCAACTTAGGTATCTTCTATTAGTAGTTCTAATTATTATGTCACTTTTATTGATGATGCAACTAATAAAGTTTGGGTTTATTATATTTGAAGAGAATTTGATGTATTTGATACTTTTAAGAAGTGGAAATACTTGGTTGAGAATGAAATAGATCTTAATTTGAAATGTCTCAGATTAGATAATGGAGG
Organism: Torreya grandis; assembly: GCA_037957365.1. Classification (NCBI taxonomy): domain Eukaryota; kingdom Viridiplantae; phylum Streptophyta; class Pinopsida; order Cupressales; family Taxaceae; genus Torreya; species Torreya grandis. The sequence goes on from JARHVA010004660.1 coordinate 1,210,099, forward strand.
TAAGTATTGTAGTAATGCTTTCTATAATTATTATTCTAACAATAGAATCCATAGGCAAAGGATGGTTTCAAGAGTTCCATAGTAGAATGGGGTATCTGAAAGGATGAACAAAATGATAATGGAACATGCTAGGTGTATGAGGTTACATGCAGGGTTGCCTTTACAGTTTTGGGTAGAAGTAGTTAACATGATAGTTTATCTGATTAAAAGATGACCTTCAATGCCTTTGGATGGAGGCATCCCTAAACAAGCTTGGTATGGTAAGAATGTTGATTATTCTTTTCTTAGAGTCTTTGGATGTTAGGATTTTTCTCTTGTTAATAAAGAGGATAGGACCAAGTTAGAGGCAAAATAAAAAAATGCACATTTTTGGTTATGGTAAGGATGAATTTGGTTTACATTTATGGAGCATTAGAGATAAAAAATATTTAGGTCTAGAGATATAATCTTTAATGAAGAAGTCATGTATAAGAATTAGTTGTAGGAACAAGAACAAAAAGAGTACACATTATTAGATGGCATTGTGGATGGCAAAGTATTCAATGAATTAGTTCAAGAAACTTCTATACAAGGACCCCAAACTTCTATGGTAAGAAGGTCTTCAAGGGTAAGAACACATGAACATTTTTATCCTTCTTTAAATTATTTATTACTCACTAACAATGGATAAATAGTGTGTTATGAGGAAGTAATGTAGATAGATGCCAGGAAGAAATGGAACAAGCCATGGGTGAGGAACATATATCTCTCATGGAGAACCAAACATGGGATTTGGTATGGCTACCCAAGGGCAAGAGTGCATTGACAAACAAGTGGATTTATAGAATAAAAGAAGAAGATGAAGGGAGAAAAAGGTATAGTGCTAGAATGGTGGTCAAGGGGTTTGCACAAATATTAGGTATTGATTTTGATGATATTTTTTCTCCTGTTGTAAAAATGACTTCTATTAGGACTATTCTTGGTTTAGTTGTAGTTGAATATTTTCACTTAAAATAGCTAGATGTGAAAACTACTTTTATTCATGGTGATTTGGATGAAGATTTTTATATGGAGCAACCATAGGGATATGAGGTGAAACAGAAGGAAAATTGTGTGTAGACTAAAGAAGATCTTGTATGGCCTGAAAAAAGCTCCATGGCAATGGTATAGGAAATTTGATTGTTTTATGTTGGAACAAGGTTATCAAAGGTATAATTATGACCATTACATGTACATCAAACATTTTGATGATGGTTTTTTTATTATATTATGCTTGTATGTGGATGACATGTTAGTTTCAAGAAATAACATATAGCATATTATTATACTTAAGAAATAGTTTAGTGACTACTTTTCTATGAAGGATTTGAGTGCAGTAAAGTAAATCCTTGGTATGAGGATTACTCATGATACAAAGGAGAGCAAGCTAATTTTATCCTAATAAGATTATGTGAATAAAGTATTGGAAAGGTTTAACATGTTAGATGATAAATTTATTAGTACTCCTTTGGTAGGCCAGTTTAGATTATCAACGGAGAAGTACCCCAAGATGGAGGTTGAAAAGCTTAAGATGTCCAAAGTACCTTACTCATTGGTAGTTGGTAATTTGATGTATGCCATGGTTTGTAGTAGTCCAAATTTTTCCCATGTAGTGGGAGTTGTGAGTAGGTATATGAGTGATCCTAGTTATGAGCATTGGCAAGTAGTGAAATGGATTCTTCAGTACTTAAGAGGAACCATGGATGTTGCATTATGTTATGGTAGATCAGATACCACTTTACATGGTTATATGGACTCAGATATGATAGGGGATATTGATATCAAGAGGATTATGATAGGTTATATATTTACTATTGGAGATACAATGATTATTTGGATTTATAAGATATAAAAGGTTATGGCTTTGTCAACCATATCGGTAGAGTATGTTGTTGCCATAGAGTCTAAAAAGGAGATGATTTGGTTAAAATAGTTGTTTTGAGAGTTGAGGCATGATTAGGAAGTTGGGAGACTACACAGTGTGTTGTCCCCCAAAAATAGTTATCATTTTTGGGACAACATTTGAAATATTTTGGTCTTACAGACCAAAATATGTATCATCCATTTTCAAAATTTTTCCTAGACATTCAAATTCCTAATTTTCCAAGCTTCTCAGAAAATCTACGGACTCTACAGGTAGGTTCATTTTTACAGGTTCAAAGGCTTCTACAGATGGTTTCAGTCAAAAGATTCAGTTTTTCAACACTTAGTCATTTTTCAAGACTATTTCATGTGCCTTGGTTCAAACAAAAATCTCCATCGACAAACACTAGCAAAAGGTTCAACGCGTTCAAGGTTCAACACTGGGTTCAACTAAAGGAATGGTTTAATGGCTCAGTTCAGCCAAGCATTTCAATGCTTTATTTCACTCAGGTGGTTCATTCCCTTCATTTCAACATCTTTTGGTTCAACCAAATAGTTCACTCAGTTGGTTCATTCTTTCAGTTCATCCTTTAGTTCAACATCTCAAGGTTCAAACGATAGGTTCAAAGACATTTTCAAAGCTTTGTTTGAATTGTTGAATGAAAACTTGGTTCAACAGTTGGTTCAATAAAAAGGTTCAATGTTTTGGTTCAAAGACATGGTTCAAAGGCAAGTTTAATGTTTGGTTCAATGCTTAGTTCATTCATTGAACCATCGGCTTGAACCATAAGCTTGAACCATTTTTGGTTCAACCGATTGGTTCAACATCTTGGTTCAACACCTCAAGGTTCATCACCAAAGTTCAAAGGGATGGTTCAATGTAAAAGGAAGCTTCCCAAAGGACAAGTTCCCTTGTGGAGGACACTTAATCAATAAAATCACCCTTCGAAAGGGTCGTTTTCAAGGAAGCCGAAAGGTAATTCTTTCAGATTTGTTTAAGGCATTTAAAATTGGCTAAGGTATAATTCTTTCATATTTTTGTTCGAAGGAATTCCTTCAGACAAAAAGTCTGAAAGAAATCAAAGAAATAAATGCGGGCAAAATCCAAAGACTTGTTCAAATAATTCCATGGGCTTTTTGTCTGTGGGAATTTTCCCTGGGTTTTTTGTCCACGGGAATTTTCCCTGGACTTTTGTCTATGGGAATTTTCCCTGGGGAAATGTCCATGGGGAAAATGTCTATGGGAAACATTCACGAGAGAAAGCCTGGGGATTTGTCCATGGGAACTACCAAATCAAAGGGTCACCAAAGGACCCCGAAGGGAAAGTGCCCTTGCGGGGGACTCTCGGCGGCCAAAATGAAGGGCTCTTTCTGACCCATTCAAGAATAATTTCTTAAGGCTTGAAAGGGAAAGTACCAAGTAGAAAATTGAAAGCCAAAAGAGGACCAAGGGGTGATGTGCTCAAGGATGTCAAATTCAACACAGCCGACTAGCCATTAAAAACATAGTAATAGGCGCGCGAATGTCAAATTGAAGACAATGAAATAGCCATTGATCCTTTAAATTCACAGACCCAAATGCATTCCTAGAATTCAAGACCAAAACCAGCAAAAAGTGAGGAAAGGTAGAACAACGAATGAATCCAAGACCCGATTCAATTAGCCAGAAAAGGAGGAACGATGAAGACAAGATCAGACCGCCAGGTGGACATTGAAAGTTGTAATCTTTCAATTGCATGGCTTATTTATCTACATTGATAAGATCAAATGGGTAAAATGCCCCAAAGTTCTAGCCTATCTTCCTAACAGTTCCCAATGCATTATGATGTATTATTATTCCCAAATTCTCCTTGAAGTGGCTATATAAGGGACCCTCTCTTATTGTAAATGGATCTCTTTTTTGACAATCTGAATGAAACTCTGCCCAAATTGAGAGGCATCATTGAGACTTTGTGCTCAATCTGTTAATCATATTTTGTTACTGGAATAAGAAAACAAGGGACTTTTTAAGACTTTGTGCTATGATATCTTTGTTATTAAGGAAATTGTTATCATGTCTTTTTCCTTGATATATTTTCTGTTCCATTAATTTAACAAGTAGGATTAGTAAAAATTAGTCAGGAAGGTGTCCTGAAGAATCAACTGTGGAGAGACTTTGTGCCCCCATAGCTGCCTTTAGTGTGTTTTCTTTTCATTGCTATGTAAAGGACTTTAAGAAGACTTTGTGCCCTCGTTGTCCTTCGTATATTACTTTTGAGCATTTCAGGTATAGACTTTGTCCTGTATCTCGATTTGCTGGTTACTACAACCTTAATTACATTATGATTTTATTTCCAGGAGTATTCTTATGGCTAGCAGAATAGTTCTTCTGAAAGAAGAGGAGTGATGTCTGTCATTTCCCTTGAGTTTTTCCTTTATTTTACACACACCATCTCTGAAAAAAGAGAGATGGATGGCTTATTATACCCTTGAGTATTATTTTTTGTCTATATATATATATATACATATCCACAAGGAACCTCCCCTTGATGAGAGGAGAGAGAAGTCTCCTTCTGATGTGATAAAATTACACATTTGGATGACTAATCTTCCTACTTTGGCTGATCAGACCTATTTTGTTTACCAATACACTGATAGACAAAATATTCAACCAACAGTTTTTGGTGACTCTTCTGGGGAAATACCCATTATCCATTTATAACCTATCCATTCACCTCCACACTAATAGGAAAAGAACACACAATTTAAATCCTCAAGCTTCAAACTAAAGCAAAGTCAATTATTTTCCATTTTTGTTTCACAATCTGGCAGATTCAAGGTATACACGAAGCCAAAGGGCTAAAGGTATCATTGACCCTGTGTTCGAGCTAGTACAACAAAGTGATTTTGATCTGTTTCCTTCACCATCTCGTCTCCAATGAACCAAGAGCTTCCCTCCTACTAAAGCTTGATCTCCATTACAAGACGAAGTATCTACTTCTGCTATTGATAAAGTTGTGCCTATAATTACCCCTTTGAGATTTGTTATCCCTCCTTTTCATAATCCTATAATGGAAATTCAAGGCCATCCCTGGGGTAATGATTTGGTCCTCTCAATCTTACTCCTCTACATGAGCTTCCAGGCAGTTTAAGGAAGAATTTCCCTAAATTATATGGTGATGGGAAAGTTCATCTTGATGAACACATTGCAACATTCAGTATAGCTTGTGGAGTAATCGGATTAAAATTTGAAGATGTAGTAGTCAGGCTTTTTGCTAAAAAACTACAAGGTGCTACTGCAGATTAGTTGTACCATCTATAGGCTCAGTCTGTGACTGATTGGAATACTCTTAAAGCCAAGTTTGAAGCCAGATTCAAACCTACAGAAGATTCACATACACTTCTAGCTCAACTTACACAAATGAAGAAAGAGGCTCATGAGCCTATGAGGGATTTCATAGCCAAATTTGACAAACTGAGAAATAGAATCTCTCTAATTGCTAGACCTACAGATGAGAATATCAAATGCTTTTTCATTAATTCTCAGCTACCTAAAGTCAGTTTTCTCTTGAGACGTGTTGGTCAAATAGATCTCACTGCAACTCAACTTTTGGCCATTGAAGTAGAAGATGATCTCATCTTAGCAAAAAATATAAGAAGAGATCCAAATAGAAATAAAACTTCATCATCTTCTGAATTTGCATCTACAAGCATCATAGATCCAATGGTGCATAAATTAGCAAATGAGTTGCTTGCTCTCAAAAAGAAAATGGCTCAAGGAATATCTTCTACTCCTACATACAGAAAGACATTCCAAAATCACTCATATCAAGGCAATGTTGCCAATAACCAAGGGCAACAAAATTGCCTTCCTCCCCCACAAAGAAAACTTGCCCTGAAAGCTCCTCCAACCAATTCAGCAATGGGATACCTTGAAGCAGAATCAGAATTCTCTTTTCAGTCTAAATTAAACCAAGAAAATGATGTTGATATTATTGAAGAAAATTAAGAAGAATCAACTGGCAACTCCCACATTGGTTTTCTAAATTACCAAGATGAACCTAGAAGCAAAGGAGAAGCTTTAGATGGATCATATGTAGTGTTTACCAGATCTAAGAACCAATCAGTCTAACAAGCCGATAAAGAGAAGACAGAGGAACAACCTCAACTAGCAATCACAATTTCTAAATGTGGGACTGCTCTGCCTTTTCAATCAAAGGGTCCGATCATCACTCAAAAGGTAAATACATCCATTTTGCCTTCACCTTCTATTCTCAATTTGCAAACTAGCCCACCTCCCATCCCTCCTAAAACTCAAAAAGTTGAAGTACATTTCTCTGTACCTAGCTTGATTTATCCATTTGACATAATTGATCATGTCAAAAAGACAAAAATACAGATGTCTAAATTTTAATACTTGCAGTCTAATTTGGATCAACTGAATAAGCTAGTTTAATATGTTAAATATCAAACCGTCCTTACAAGACAAAAGGCTAAAAAAATAATTCCTGATTCTCCAAAGAATATGCCTATTTTAAATAATCTGGTCATTACTCCTCTAGCTGCTCCTGGAAAAATATAACCCTTCTATGTTTCCCTGTTAATCAATGCCCACAAGCTGAGTAACTATATAATAGACTCAGGCACATCTGACAATGTCATGCCTGCTAAAGTTGCTAAGTCTCTTGGTCTCACACTGACCAAGACATTTGGGAGATGTTTCTCCATGGAGAATATGCAAGTACCATTGCTAGGGCAAATCAAAGATGCCCAATTTGCATTCGCAGCCTTTCTAGACAAGAGGATTAAGATGACTGTCTTGGTGGCTGACATCTCAGTATCTTATCAAATTTTTCTTGGATGAAATTTTTGCAAGGACATGGGAGGATAACTAAACATGGATCTATCTGAGGCAAGGATCCCTGTCCAAGGCGTGATGAAGAGATTACTCCCTCAAAAGGAAACAAAGTATGTAGTCACCCAGACGTCAGCCCCTGAAGCTCAAATCCTTTTTGAATCTGCAAGTATGGGTAATTACTTTCTATATACAGATGAAGAAGGTCCCTCCATCTCTGATGAAGGAAAGTCTAAAGAAAAGTTAGTGTCTGATGAAATTTAGACTCTGGAATTTGATGGTAGCTATTCCTCTACTAGTTTGGGAGCTGGGATTGTCTAAATATCTCCTCAAGGAGATATGTTTCTCTCATCCTATAAATTACAATTCAGAAACACTAACAATACAATTGAATATGAATCTTTGTTGCTGGGCATGAAGGATGCTCAAGAAAGAGGCATCAAGTTTCTTCATGCCAAAGAGGATGTTGAATTAGTGGTCTGTCAAGTGAGAAATCTATATCAGACCAAGAATGAGAGGTTACACCACTATCATAACCTGGTTTGGGACCAAATTGAAAGCTTTGATGCTTTCAATATTTTTTCCATACCCAGAGAGTCCAATGACAGAGCTGATGCACTTATTATTTCATGAACTCTCTTAGTTCTTCATTTAGATTTCAAAGAAGACAAGTATACCATTGAGTTAATCTGTAGACCAAGTGTACCTGAATATACTGATAATTGGCAAATATTCAATGATGATCATCAGATCATTTCTTTCTTGGAATGAAAAGACAATTTTGAACAGCTATATTTTGAATGCAATGAATCTCAAAAGTATGAATCTATTTTTGAATCTAGTTCATATATGAATGAAGAATTCCTACAACTGAAAGGAAAAAAATTTCCCAAAGGCCTGGATTCTATTGAATTTTTTTTTGACAAACATGATAGATTCATCAAACAATAGCAAACAGATTCAAGTTTCTCTCAGGGATTTGACCAAGTAAATCTGACCAACAAATAAAATCCCAAGATGGTCAACATTGGTAAGTGCTGCACCCCTGAAGAAAGATTCAAGTTCACCTCTTTGCTCCATCAATACATAGATGTATTAGCATATTCTTATGAAGACCTAAAGTCTCTCAGACCTGATGAAATCTACCATCACATTCCTCTCAAGGTTTATTCAATGCCCTACAAGCAAAAATCTAGACAATACAATCCAAAAATTTTAGGTACTATTATGTCTAAGATACAAAAAATGTTAAATGCTAGAATCATCTTCCCAATCCATCATTCTACATGGATTGTGAGCATAGTGCCTGTAAGGAAGAAAAATGGCAAAATATACATTTGTGTAGATTTTAGAGATCTAAATCAAGCCTCTCTAAAAGACAATTACCCTCTGCCAATCATGGACCAAGTACTTCAAATAGTAACAAGGTCAGAGATGTTATCAATGATGGATGGCTTCTCAGGTTATAATCAAGTTGAGGTTGGTGAAGCTGATCAACACAAGACTGCATTCACCACACCTTGGGGTATATTTGCATATAAAAAATGCCTTTTGGTTTAATAAATGCTAGTGCTACCTTTCAAAGAGATATGGACATGGCCTTCAAAGATGAGATTGGCAAATTCATAGTGGTATATCTTGATAACTTAACTATCTTTTTAAAGCGTCAATATGATCATGTACGTCACCTATAGCAAGTGCTAGAGTGCTGTCACCAGAATGGTATTTCCTTGAATCCTAAGAAGTCTATTTTTGGAGTAATAGAGGGGAAACTCTTTGGACACATTGTGTCCAAAGAAGGCATAAAGATTGACTTAGACAGAGTCAAGTCTATTCAAGAGCTGAATTTGCCTACAAGTAAAAATGCTATTCACTCTTTCTTTGGAAAAGTGAATTTCTAATAGAGATTCATCCTTGGATTTTCTGAAAAGACAAGACACATTGTGAGCATGATGAAAGGGAAGACCACCTTCAGTTGGACTAAAGAAGTCAAATCAGCATTTCAAGATATCAAGACTACCATTACTCACGCGCCTACCTTGGTTTGTCCAGATTACCATAGAGATTTTATTATATACAGCTATGCGTCTGAGCATACTCTTTCAGTGATTATTGTTTAACATGACAAGGAAGGTATGGAATCCCCCATCTCTTTCATGAGTTTCCCTCTCAAAACCCATAAAATCAAGTATTCAAATATAGAAAAGCATGCCTATGCATTGGTAAAAATAGTCAAACATTTCCACTTCTATATTCTGAATTCACACACTACTACCTTAGTTCTTGACACTACAGTCAAGTCTATATTAACTCAGTAGGAGTTTGGCACAAAGAGAGGTAATTGGATTTCAAATATCTAAGAATTTGATTTGGATATCAAGCCGACAAAGCTGGTCAGGGGTAAAGGCCTATGCCAATTAATGGCTGATAATAAGCCAAAAAATACACAACGTAAAGAAGCTGAAGTGGAAGATATGCCAATAGTCCTTTTTGTCTCCACTACCAATGAATGGTACTTAGGTATTGCCTATTTTCTAACTTATGGTGAATGTCCTGCTCATTTGTCTTACAAAAAAAGGAGGACTATCAAGTTGAAAGCTGCCAATTTTGTCCTTTGGGATAACGGCCTGTACAAGAAAAGCATAGATGGAGTTTTCCTTTGATGTGTAGACAAGGAGAAACACACCCAACTTTTGAAATCTTTCCATAATCTAGCCTGTGGAGGACATTTTTCTGCTCCTATGACTGCTCACAAAATTCTGTGAGCTAGGTATTACTGGCCAACTCTTTTCCAAGATGCACATAAGTGGGTGCGAAAATGTGAACTTTGCCAGTAATTTGTTGGAAGACCCAAGTTGGCTGCCCTACCTCTCAAGACAGTAATCATAAAGGAACCTTTCTTGTAATGGGGACTTGATTTTATTGGGACAATAAACCCATCTTCAAGTGCTAGACATGATTATGTCTATACAACAACTGATTATTTCACCAAATGGGTAGAAGCAATCCCAACTAAGCATGCTACTTTAGAAGTTGTATGCAACTTCCTCAAAGAGAATATCATTTCTAGGTTTGGATTTTCACTCAAAATTGTTACTGATAATGTAGCTTGTTTCACCTCTCAAGAGATTATGCAATTCTATTTTCATTATGGAATTACACTTTCTCATTTTTTTGATTATTTTCCACAAGGGAATGGACAAGCTAAGTCCAGCAATAAAAATTTGATAACTATTATCAAAAAGTTAGCAGATGATAATCAAAGGACATGGCATAAAACATTGGTTGATGCTCTGTGGGTAGATAGGATCACACTAAAGAGGGCAATTGGTATGTCTCCTTTTCAACTTCTCTACGGTATTAATGCTGAGATACCAATCACCTTAGAGTTACCAGCCTTGAAATTGGTGAAGGCCATTGAAGATCAGACATATGAGAGTTATCTTGACAAAATAATCATGTGCTTGACTCAGCTAGAGGACTAGAGAACCATGGTGGTGGACAGAATCACTGCTCATCAAAGTTTGGTAAAGAAAATCTTTGATCAGAAGGCCAAAAATTGTGATTTCCAGATTGGGGAGAAAGTCCTGCTGTGGGACAAAAAAAGAGAACCAAAGGGGATGCATGGAAAGTTTGACTCCCTTTGGAGAGGCCCATTTATAATTCATCAACACATTGGTGAAAATAGCTTTCTATTGAAATACCAACATGGCACACTCTTTTCTCTACCCCACAATGGGCAGCATCTGAAACACTTCAACTCTTGAAGTATCAAATCATTGCCTCTATATATATGTATATTTATATAGTTTTTAATTCTATTTTGTTTTATTTGTTTCTATTTTTGATGCCTTTCATTTCTAGGCAGCATGACTTTGAAGCCCAATGTTACACACGAAGACATTTGAAATTCTAGATTCTACTCCTTTCAATTCATTTTTCAATTGATAGAAGTTACCCAACTAGAGCCAGTAGTTCTCTCCCAAAAATTGCTGTCATTTTTGGGACAACATTTGAAATCTTTTGGTCTTACAGACCAAAATATGTATCTTCTATTTTCAAAATTTGTCCTAGACATTCAAATTCCTCATTTTCCAAGCATCTCAAAAAATCTACGGACTCTGCAGGCAGGTTCATTTTTATAGGTTCAAAGGCTTCTACAGATGGTTTCAGTCAAAAGAATCAGTTTTTCAACACTTAGTCATTTTTTGGGACTATTTCATGTGCCTTGGTTCAAATAGAAATCTCCATCGACAAACACCAACAAAAGGTTCAACGCATTCAAGGTTCAACACTAGGTTCAACTAAAGGAATGGTTCAATGGCTTGGTTTAACCAAGAGCTTCAACGCTTTATTTCACTCAAGTGGTTCATTCCCTTTATTTTATCATCTTTTAGTTCAACCAAATAGTTCACTCAATTGGTTCATTCTTTCAGTTCATCCTTTGGTTCAATGTCTCAAGGTTTAAACAGCAGGTTCAAAGACATTTTCAAAGCTTTATTTGAACCATTGAACCAAAACTTGGTTCAATGGTTGGTTCAACAAAAAGGTTCAACATTTTCATTCAAAGACATGGTTCAAAGGCAAGTTCAATGTTCGGTTCAATGCTTAGTTCATTCATTAAACCATCAGCTTGAACCATCAGCTTGAACCATTTTTGGTTCAACTGATTGGTTCAACTGATTAGTTTAATGCCTCAAGGTTCATCGCCAAAGTTCAAAAGGATGGTTCAATGCAAAAGGAAGCTTCCCAAAGGACAAGTGCCCTTGTGAAGGACACTTAATCAATAAAAGCACCCCTTAAAAGGGTCATTTTCAAGGAAGCCAAAAGGTAATTCTTTTAGATTTGTTTAAGGCATTTAAAATTGGCTAAGGCATAATTCTTTCAGATTTTTGTTCGAAGGAATTATTTCAGACAAAAAGTCTGAAAGAAATCAAAGAAACAAATGTGGGAAAAATCTGAAGACTTGTTTAAATAATTCCGTGGGCTTTTTGTCCGTGGGAATTTTCCCTAGGCTTTTTATTCGCGGGAATTTTCCCCAGGCTTTTTATCTGCAAGAATTTTCCCCAGACTTTTGTCCATAGGAATTTTCCCCAGGGAAATGTCCACGGGGAAAATGTCTACAAGAAACGTTCACGAGAGAAAGCCCAGGGATTTATCCACAGGAACTGCCAAAGCAAAGGGCTATCGAAGGACCCCAAAGGGTAAGTGCCCTTGTAGGGGACTCTCAATGGCCAAAATAAAGGGCTCTTTCTGACCCATTCAAGGATCATTTCTTAAGGCCCGAAAGGGCAAGTACCAAGTAGAAAGTTGAAATCCAAAAGAGGACCAAGGTGTGACGCACCCGAAGACGTCAAATTCAACACAACTGATTAGCCGTTGGAAACATAGTAATGGGTGCACGAACGTCAAATTGAAGACAATGTAATAGCCGTTGATCCTTTGAATTCACAGGCCTGAATGCATTCCCAGAATTCAAGACCAAAACCAATAGAAAGCAAGGAAAGGCAGAACAATGGATGAATCCAAGACCTGATTCAATTAAACAGAAAAGGAGGAATGATGAAGACAAGATCAGACCACCAGGTGGACATTGAAAGTTGCAATCTTTCAATTGCATGGCTTGTTTATCTACATTGAGAAGATCAAATGGGTAAAATACCCCAAAGTTCTAGCCTGTCTTCTTAATAGTTCCCAATGCATTATGATGTATTATTGTTCCCAAATTCTCCTTGAAGTGGCTATATAAGGGACCCTCTCTTATTGTAAATGGATCTCTTTTTTGACAATCTGAATGAAACTCTACCTAAATTGAGAGGCATCATTGAGACTTTGTGCTTAGTTTGTTAATAATATTTTGTTACTGGAATAAGAAAGCAAGGGACTTTTTCAGACTTTGTGCTGTGATATATTTGTTATTTAGGAAACTATTCTCATGTCTTTTTCCTTGATATATTTTTTGTTCCATTAATTTAACAAGCAGGATTAGCAAAAATTAGTCAGGAAGGTGTCTTGAAGAATCAACTGTGGAGAGACTTTGTGCCCCCATAGCTGCCTTCAGTGTGTTTTATTTTCATTGCTGTGTAAAGGACTTTGAGAAGACTTTGTGCCCTCATTTTCCTTCATATATTACTCTTGAGCATTTTAGGTAGAGACTTTGTGCTGTATCTCGATTTGCTGGTTACTACAACCTCAGTTACATTCTGCTTTTATTTCTAGGAGTATTCTTATGGCTGGCATAATAGTTCTTCTGAAAGAAGAGTGTTGTCTGTCATTTCCCTTGAGTTTTTCCTTTGTTTTACACACATCATCTCTGAAGAAAGAGAGATGGATGGCTTGTTCTACCCTTGAGTATTATTTTCTGTCTCTATATATATATATATATATATATATATATATATATATATAGGGAACCTCCCCTTGATGAGAGGAGAGAGTAGTCTCCTTCTGATGTGATAAGCTTACACATTTGGATGACTAATCTTCCTACTTTAGCTGATCAGACCTATTTTGTTTACCAGTACGCTGATAGACAAAATATTCAACCAACACAGTGATAGTTAAAGTGTTATTCATTTGGAAAAGAACTCTTCTTTCCACTCAAGGACAAAACATATTCAGTTACATTATCACTTCATCAAGATAGTTTTAGAGGAGAACTTGGTGAAGCTAGAGAAGATTCATACTACCCATAATCCTATGGATATAATGACCAAGGTGGCCACATTAGACAAGTTGAGACTATGTTTAGATTTTGTTAGTCTTAGTGGTCATAGAGCAGTGATAGATTTTGTTCAAAATAAATGGTCTCCAAGTAGGAGATTTTTGAGTGTGGAGCCCTTTCTAGCTATTACATGACCTTAGTAGATCATTTTAGGGCTTAGAGAGCTCCACAGATGTGGGAGAACACCTTTTATTATGTCCATTTCCCACTCCACCTTTTGTGGAACTATGGTTCCATGTGAGTGGAATATTCTTTATATGTTTTTCTAATTTTCATGTTGATTTTGATGTTTTGTGGAAGTGGGATTGACTTCCTTGTTTTTAGGGAGTTAGTTGTTATCTCATTATTTTTTTTAAGCCTTTTTTTAGGACAGATGAGGATGGATTCAATGGCTCTGATACCACATTGTTAAGGTGTGGAGCCTAAAAGCTTCACCAAGGAGCACATTACCAAAGTTGCAAGTTTACACAGTCACCAGCATCGGTCAAGAGTGACCGACGTTGGTCAGGAGCAGTTGAAGAGATGCCGACGTCGGTAGGGATCAGCCGACGTCAGTTAGGTGCAAGCAGGCAAGAACCGGCGTCGGTTACCTGTGCATCTAGAAAGCGATTTCCGAGGACAAAACTGAGTGTTTGCATGATGAGATTAAGTTGTAGTCTTAAGTCTGTGTCTCTATTATTAGCAAGACTATTTTTAGTGCCCTTGTTCAAGAGGCTTAACTATTGGTTGTAAATTCATGCTCAAGTTTCCTAATTATATATGTAGGAAAGATCTTCTTAGCTTATTGTAGTAGAACATTGTGAATGTTGAAGAACAATACATAATTGTATAGGTGAATCAATCCAGGTTGTTGGAGTTGATTGTACTTGAGAGAGAGAGCTCTTGAGGGAAAGAGATCTAGAGAGAGATCTTGTACATCTGAGAAAGGTGTGGAAGAAAGAATTTTCTTCAATTGTATTCCTTCTGTAAAGAGTTTAATACAAATTTTCAGGGTGGTTTCTTGTATCTCTTGTTCTTTGCTATTTATCATTCTAGTTACTTATCTATCTGATTTAATTCCATGGTTTATTGCTTTCATAAGTGTAATCATATTGTTGGTTGATCCCCAACAAGTGGTATCAGAGCTTGGTTGTAGGTTTAGAGCTTGATATCCACAAGTGGTATCAGAGCTTAGGTTCACTAACAGGTGGTTTAGATCTGTGTAGTGTGTATTGATTACAGGTTGCTCACAGGGGTTTCTACAGGGATTTTTGTTTGAGTGGGAGAAGCAATGGCAGAAGAAAGTAAGCTGAGAATGGAGAAGTTCAATGGAAAAAATTATCAACATTGGAGAATGCAGATAGAGGACTATCTGTATCAAAAAGATCTATACTTACCATTAGGTGGGATTGCAAAGAAGCCCACAGACATGGATGATGAAGAATGGGAAGTTCTTGATAGAAAGGATTTGGGGTCTATAAGACTGAGTCTAGCATCTACTGTGATATCTAATTTATCACAGGCAAAGCCTATGGTAGAGTTGATGACTACATTAGCAAATTTGTATGAAAAACCCTCAGCTTCTAATAAGGTATATCTTATGAAGCAGTTATTTAATTTGCATATGCAAGAAGGTGGATCTGTATCTAATCACCTGAATGATTTCCATGGAATTGTTAATCAATCAAGTTCAGTCAATATTGTGTTTGATGATGAAATTAAATCTCTTTTAATATTATGTTCTTTGCCTGAAAGCTAGCATATCTTAGTAATGGCAGTTAGTAATACTGCATCTGCTTCAAAAAATTTAAAAGTAGAGGATGTTGTTAGTGTTATCTTGAATGAGGAAATTCGCAGGAAAAGCACAGAGGAAACATCAGGGGGCATTTTAAGTTTTGAGATTAGGGGAAGGCAAAAAGAGAAGAGCAAGAGGAAATCAAGATCTAAGTCTAAGGTGAGAGGTAGATCTAAATCTAGAAATGGCAGGAGGCCACAATGCTGGAATTGTGGAAAGATGGGGCACATAAGCAGAGATTGCTGGTCAAAGCCTAAGGAGGACAATCAACATGAAGGAAAGGAAGAAGCAAAGGTTGCAGGTATTGCACAAGATGCTTTAATATTCTCTTTGCATAATAATATAGAATCTTGGGTTTTAGATTTTGGTGCATCTTTTCATGCTACCCCTAATAGAGAATATTTTAGTGACTATATCCATGGAGATTTTGGAATAGTGTACTTAGGGGATGTTGAGCCTTGTAAAATAATTGGCAAAGGTAAAGTACAGTTGAAAATGTAGAATGGCAACACATGGGTGTTGAGAGATGTTATGCATGTTCCTAGCTTGAAGAGGAATTTGATTTCTGCAGGAAAGTTAGGGGATGAGGGTTGTACAGTAACTCTCACAGCAAAATCTTAGAAGGTGACCAAGGGTGCACTTGTTATGGCCAGAGGTAAGAGAGTAGGTACTCTCTATTTATGTAATTGTGTTACTAACAATTCTCCTTATGTATTATCTACTTCATATGTGGATGTTAAATTGTGGCACTCAAGGCTTGGCCACATGAGTGAGAAGGGGATGTCAATTCTTAAGTCTAGAGGTAAGCTTTCAGATTTGAAAAACATAGATCTAGAATTTTGTGAGCATTGTGTGTTTGGAAAATAGAAGAGAGTGAGTTTTCTTAAGACTAGGTCAACAAAGAAGAGGCATAAATTACAGCTTGTTCACACAGACGTGTGGGGACTGGCTCAGGTAGCTTCTATTGGAGGATCACAATACTATGTTATGTTCATAGATGATGCTACAAGAAAGGTATGGATCTATTGTATTAAGAAGAAATATGATGTATTTGAGACCTTTAAGATTTGGAAAGCTATGGTTGAGAATGAAACAGGCAGAAGATTGAAGTGCCTGAGATCTGACAATGGTGGTGAGTTCTACGGCTACAAGTTCAATTGGTATTGTTATATGCATGGAATCCACAAGCAAAGGATGGTTCCAAGGACACCTCAGTAGAATGGTATTTCTGAAAGGATGAACAGAACAATCATGGAGCGTGTAAGATGTATGAGATTGCATGCTAGTTTGCCCTTAGAGTTTTGGGCAGAAGCGGTGGATACTATAGTGTACCTAATTAACAGAGGACCCTCTACAGCTCTGGATGGTGGAATCCCATAAGAGGCATGGATAGGTAAAAAAGTAGATCTCTCATATCTCAAAGATTTTGGTTGTGAAGCCTTTATGCACGTAGATAAAGAAAATAGAAAGAAGCTGGATGCTAAGTCTATGAGGTGCACGTTTATTGGCTATGGCTCAGATGATTTTGGTTTCAGATTTTGGAATCTAGGAACTAACAAGGTAATTAAGAGCCGTGATTTTGTTTTCAATAAAAAAGTGATGTATAGTGATCAGCTGAAGAAGCTGAATCAATCTGGGCAGAGCAATGGAGAATTGGATGAGGTGATGGTCCAAAATGAGCTCGCGGGAAAAAGAAATAATCACTTGCAGGAAAACACAGAGACCGATGTCGATAGGGTAGGAACCGACATCGGCAGAATAGAAATCAATGTCGGCAATACAGGGACCGACATCAGCAAGACATGCACCGACGTCAGTCAGGAAGAATCGGCGTCGGCAAGGAATAGGTTTGGAGATGATTGAGGTTGGTCACTGTGTTGTGAACGAGTCTCAGATGCCCATCAGGAGGTCAGAAAGGGTAAGTAAGCCTCCAATTAGATATTCTCCTTCATTATTCTATTTATTGATAACTGATGGTGGAGAACCAGAGAGTTTTGAAGAAGCATTACAGGTGGAGTCCAAGAGTCAGTGGGAGCATGGCATGGTTGAGGAAATGGAGTCCTTGAGAGAGAACCAAACATGGGATTTGGTTGAGTTACCAGCTGGTAAGAGGACACTGAAGAACAGATGGACCTACATGTTGAAGGAAGGTGAGAATGGATAGATGAGATATAAGGCCAAGTTGGTAGTGAAAGGATTTGCACAAAAGCCAGGTATTGATTTTGGTGAGATTTTTTCTCCTGTTGTTAAAATGAATTCTATACAGGTTGTATTGTCTTTGGTTGCTATTGAGGATTTGCATCTTGAGCAGCTAGATGTTAAGACAGTGTTTCTTCATGGAGATTTGGATGAGGAAATATACATGGAATAGCCAGAAGGATTTGAGGTCAAGGGTAAGGAGAAGTTGGTGTGCAGATTGAAGAAAAGCTTGTATGGCCTCAAGCAAGCTCCTAGACAGTGGTATTTGAGATTTGACAAGTTTATGACTGAGCATGGCTATAGTAGGTGTCAATCTAACCATTGTTTATATTTTAAGAGATTGGATAATGGTAGATATATTATTCTATTGTTGTATGTAGATGATATGCTGGTTTCAGGATCACACATGTAGGATATCTCTGAGCTTAAGGTGAAATTAGCTCAAACGTTTGCCATGAAGGATTTGGGAGCAGTAAAGAAAATCCTTGGCATGAGCATTAAGAGAGATAGGAAAAATCACAGGTTGATTTTGTCTCAAAGGATTATGTGAACAAGGTGTTGAAATGGTTCAATATGCAGGATGCTAAATCGGTAAGCACACCTTTGGCTGGACATTTTAAGTTGAGTAAAGAATAATGTCCTAATTCACATGATGAAGTAGAGTACATGAGTAAGGTTCCATATTCTTCTGTAGTAGGGAGTTTAATGTATGCAATGGTGTGTACTAGACCGGATATTGCCCAAGTAGTGGGAGTTGTAAGTAAGTATATGGCCAATCCAGGGAAGGAACACTGGAAAGTAGTTCAGTGGATCCTTAGATATCTGAGAGGAACCAGTAATAGGAATTTGTGCTACAGAGGTTCAGATACTTCTCTACATGGTTATGTAGATTTAGATATGGCAGGTGATTTGGATGGCAGGAGGAGCACCACAGGATATGTTTTCACTGTTGGTGGAACGGCGGTTAGCTGGATATCAAAGTTGCAGAAGGTTGTTGCCTTGTCAACTACAGAAGCAGAGTATATTACAGCCATAGAGGCTAGCAAAGAGATGATATGGATGACACGGTTCATGGAAGAGCTTGGAAAGGAGCAAGAGAGTTATAGACTATATAGTGATAGTTAGAGTGCCATTCATTTGGCTAAGAATTTGGCATTTCATTCAAGAACCAAGCATATACAGCTTAGGTACTAATTCATAAGACATGTATTAGAGGATGGTGAGTTGAATCTGGAGAATATACATACAGATAAGAATCCTACTGATATGTTAACCAAGTCAGTTGCAAAGGAGAAGTTGAATCTTCATTCAACTTCTATTGGTCTTCATGATTGAATTGAAGATGGAGGAGCTAGAAGATGTTGCTGTACAAGTACTGGTGCAACTGTTTATCTCCAAGTGGGAGATTGTTAAGGTGTGGAGCCTAAAAGCTTCACCAAGGAGCACATTTCCAAAGTTGCAAGTTTACACAGTCACCGACGTCGGTCAGGAGTGATCGACGTCGGTCAGGAGTAGTTGAAGAGATGCCAGAGTCGGCAGGGATCGGCTGATGTCGGTCAGGTGCAAGCAGGGAATAACCGGTGTCAATTACCTGTGCGTCTAGAAAGCAATTTCTGAGGACAGAATCGAGTGTTTGCATGATGAGATTAAGTTGTAGTCTTAAGTCCGCATCTCTATTATTAGCAAGACTATTTTTAGAGCCCTTGTTCAAGAGGCTTAACTGTTGGTTGTAAATGCATGCTCAAGTTTCCTAATTCTATATCTAGGAAAGATCTTCTTAGCTTATTGTAGTAGAACATTGTGAATGTTGAAGAAAAGTATAAAATTGTATAGGTGAATCAATCCAGGTTGTTGGAGTTGATTGTACTTGAGAGAGAGAGCTCTTGAGGGAAAGAGATCTAGAGAGAGATCTTGTACATCTGAGAGAGGTGTGGAAGAAATAAGTTTTTTCAATTGTATTCCTTCTGTAAAGAGTTTAATACAAGTTTTTAGGGTGGTTTCTTGTATCTCTTGTTCTTTGCTATTTATCATTCTAGTTACTTATCTATCTGATTTAATTCTGCGGTTTATTGCTTTTATAAGTGTAATCATATTGTTGGTTGATCCCCAACAAGTTTAGTGGGATTTATGATAAGCTTGATTGGGTGGAAAATGGCATACTTCCTTGAGTATAAGGCTAACTTGGATAATCATGGCAAGTTTTTTCTTCTTGGGTTGATTTTTTCATTATTTGTATATATATAGGTGGTGGTGTGACTTTGTAGATTGATGTTTATTATTATAGGGTGTGGTATAGTATCTTGTGTTATGAATTTATATAGGGACAAGTGTGGCATAACATCTATAGAATATTGTTGACATATTTCAAATTTGGATCAACAATTTAGAAAATTCTTTTGTGAATTATTGACGAGATATTCAATCTTTATGAGTGGTTCTTTTTGGAGAGTTTATACACTTGCTTGATGGATGTAGCCCGCATTGGGTGAACCATGTTATACTTATATTATGTGTTATTACTAGTCTATATTTCTAGTTTTTTGTTTTCTCCTTTAAAGCAACATTTACTGTGATTTGAGGAATTGATTCTGTGATGCAAGTAGTGCATAGAGAAATCTGATTTTACACATTTAAAATATGGTGTATGTGTTTTAAATTATGATTTTATGGTGAATTAAATATACTTTTATTTGTTTAATTCCTAACACCTCTGACCACACTATTTCTACCATTTTAACTCATAAAATAGAAGGATCCAACCATCCAATTTCTTTGATGAACATCAATTTGAAAAATGTCAAATTAAATTAACCTTTAATTGATAAACAAGCATTTGAATTAGTTAAAACTATTAAGAAATTTAGGCACTACATTTTAAGGAATAAAGTGCATGTCATTCTATTAGATCCAGTAACTAAGCTAATGCTAAGCCAATGTGAACTTGGAGAGAAAAGAGGTAAGTGGATGTTTTTCCTTCAAGAATATGACATAGAGATGAAGACTTCAAAATTGGTAACATGCCAACGTCTGAATTAAATGATTACCAATACCATCCCTAAGCTAAGTGTTATGCAAGTTGGTCAACAAAGCTTCCAAGCTAATGAATGGTATAAATCCATTTTTTACTTACTAATTAATGACACTTGTCCTACAGGGCTAACTAGGGAGCAAACGAGAGATTTAAGGCTCAAGACAACTCACTACCTCATAAAAAATGGAGTCCTATATTGAAATAAATTTGAAGGTGTATACTTGAGATGTGTTTCCAAGGAAGAAGCTACTGAGGTAATGAGCACTTTCCATGAGAAGTTGGGAATTGGGCATCCATCAGGAAGAACAACAACCCACAAGATCCTCAGGTCTAGAAATTATTGGCCCACCATCTTTAAATATTCTCATAAACATGTAATATAATATCATTCATGTCATATAGTCAACACTAAGGAGCTAAAGGTAAAAATTCCTTTAAAACCAATCATGATTGACAAACCTTTTGCCCAGTGGGGACTAGACTTTGTTGGGGTTATCAACCCCAACTCATCATAAGGTCATACACATATTCTAATATCTATTGATTATTACACTAGGTGGACTGAGGTAGTAGCTACCAAATAATGTAGAATGGAAAAAATGATAAAGTTTATAGAAGAGAACATATGCACTATATTTGGGACTCCAATATCTTTGGTATGTGACAATGGGTCAGCATTCATATCCATAAAAATGATAGAGTGGGCATATGAAAACAACATTATTCTCAAAATTTCATCTAACCATTATCCTCAAGGTAACGGAGTATCTGAGTCAATGAATAAAAACTTGATGAAAGATATTAAGAAGTCTATTGCAGAAAAACCTAGAACATGGCATGAGCTTCTCAAGTATGCCCTTTGGGTAGATAGAACAAGAGTCAAGTAGGCTCTTAAAGCATCCCATTTCTTGCTGGTATATGGCTAGGAACCTATGCTCCCCATCCCACTCAAGCTGCCAACTTACAATTTTATGCAAGAGTATATGGAGGAAGATCAAGAATTTTCAAAATCAATGCTATTGGGCATAATTCAGATGGAAGATGCACGAGGAAAGGATTTTTTTAACTTTATCAGACACTAAACTACAATTTAGAGATGGTTTGACAAGATATCAAATATTGAGGTGTTTAGATAAAGAGACTTGGTTCTTCTTTTGGAAAAATCATCTGAGCCCAAGGGAAAACATGGAAAGTTCACACCTCTATGGATTGGCCCCTATCATATTATAGATACACTTGGAGATAAAACCTTTAGAATTAAAGACCTACAAGGAGAAGATTTCACACTACCCACTAATGGGAAATATCTCAAGCATTAATTCTCTACTACTCCTCATGGGATCTTCATGGAGTAAATTTGTAAGATGGTTAGAGTTAATATAGGTAGGCTAGTTAGTTTCCTTCAATTATTTTCTTCATATCCATTATTTGTACATAATTTTGTATGTATTTATTTCCTTCCATTTTACTTCCTACTTTGCTACTTTTTGTTGTGTGTTTTCTTGTATTTATATTTTCCTTGCTTCTAATAAGTCCTTTTGGACAACCCTCAGCTTAAAGATCATTAATTTTATTTAAACACTAGAAGTTCAAAAATGTTAGTAGGAACTTCATACATACGTTGACCATGGATTGGAGATAGGAGCTTGATGTTATGATTTGAATAAACTAGTAAGGATGCATGAATAGGTTAACCATTCTATAGACCTTAAACATTTTCTTGACCTGAACCTAGTTTTAAGAAGAATTACACATGTAGAATGAAATCTCAAATCACTAAGGTAAAATCATGCTTGCAGTTAACAAACATCCTTTCCTGAGATAAAGGTTGAAACCCTAGGTGATTATTTGAGGATAAAACACTTAAATAGATCCTTAAACATGGCTAACTTGGTTCCCAACTTCTGTTGAAAGCCTAAAAGATCTAAAAATATAAAAAACAAAAACTTATTAGAAAATCATGAGCTTCTCAAACAAAGGTGATTCTGGTTATCTCTACCAGGGCTATGGATGCCTGGATGACAATGGAGAAAGGCTATGGGTGAATCCAAAGACATCTCTATCAGGGATATGGATGTTTGGCTAGTAGTAGAGCAATGCCCAATCCTTCCCTAAACTAGAAGCATGGTTCTTAATAAATATAAACATGGTCCAAGCCATTGTTGATGATTAAAGGTATGAAACTTGGAAGTTATCCACTAAATTCCATGACAAATAGTAGTTAGAATCAAAGCACACACAACATGGCTATGTCTTGATGTTTGATCCTAATTATTCATGTGCAAGGCTTGTTTCAACCATGGATTGGTCTTGATAATGGCATTAGTCAAGTAGGATGAATGGCCTAGTTATTTGTCTGAATGAGAATCTCTAAGTTCTCACATATTTCTATGTTTCCCCTAGAAGTCACCATTTTTTGAGGTTAACATACCCTTATTTCTAAAAATAGGGACCCTTATGATTACTTTGAGCCTTAACACTAAAAATTTAATGATCTACACTTTATTAGAATTTGAATATCATCCATGCCTGATAAAATGGGCCCATTTGTTCATGGTTTTGTTTTAACCTTGCCTAATGTTGCTCATAGTTGATCCTTATGTCTTAAATTTTAGGTTTCATGGAGTTTCTTATAGATCATGCTTGGAATTTATAGATTAACCATATTTAGAATTCTAATAGTCTTGAATTTTCATATCTCACAATTGGATTGATGTGATGAAACCCTCCTTCATAAAACCCTAATTTAGACCTTTTATTTGAATTCAATTTTGGCAGGAACGGATTTGATGGGAACATTTTGATCAACTTTGGAGATAAGACTAATTTTTATGCCAAGGCTTGGTAATGTTTTTCAACACAACAAAAACTTAGCCTTAAAACCATTCTTAGTCCCATTTTATTTTCCCCCTTCCTTTCCCTATGTTTCTAACATGGTCTAATGTTTATGTTTGCATGCTATTTTATTTTAACATGGTCCCCTTTATCATATTATTAGCTTAAATTCTTAACCCTATGGATTCATTCATATTCATCAACATGAATGAGATCTTAGTCTTAAAACATTAGCCTAAGTTCCTATATTAACTCACATCCTAACTTAAGCACCTTACTTCATTGTAGATCCAATGGTTCCCACTTCATCATGAAGAATGGATCGGATGAAGTGTAGGAAGTTTGATGAAATTTCTATTGGACCAATCCCACATGATCACCTAGAACATGATCGATGACCCATGCTCAAGAAGGATTGATGATCAAATGGTGTGAGATAATCCTTAAGTTTAAATGGATCCCATTTTACTAGACACACTTAAGCCAATCATGTGCATCCACTTGGATCATTATCAATAGTCCATGGTTACTCACATAGAGTATATCCAATAGAGCAAATATGGCAATGAAAATTCAAGAGCTATGGAGCCCCATGGAGCTACCACATTGCACTCTTGCATTTGATCTTGATAACAAAGGATCCCATGCACTAAAATTTGGACTAAATCTAGGTTTTTATCCTTAGGTTCATTTTATTTTTTTAATACAATGGAAACTTAGGATAAAACCTTAGGTTAAAACCATAATATTTAAAGGGAATTATTTTATTATGTTTATAAACTTAGGCTTTCTATCTTAGTCTAATGTTTATGGCATGGTCTTGAGTTGACTTAATCTCCTTTATGATTGCAAAAAATAATGACATACATCTCCCTAGATCTTAATCAATGGTTCTCACTTCATCATGGAGGATGATCTGATGTAGCTTATTAAATTCAATATTTTTAGACCAAAGGGAATGTATGAGCTTAAAATTGACATTCTTATGACCATAATTTGACTTCTATGAGGCCGTCATTGACATCTACGAGATCATCAACTTTAAGCTCATCAAAACTAATGATTCATGAGCTTAAATTTGACAATCTCATGACCATCATTTGATGCCTACAAGGCCATCATTGATGTTCATGAAACTATTAAATTTAAGCTCATCAATTATTTTCCTTGGACATAAGGATATCCTTCAAAATGTTTCTAAAAGCTTGTCTTTTATTGAAAATCAATGGAACCCCTCAGAAGATATTTAAACACTTAGGATATTTGAACTTCAAATGATAAAATGATATCATGTCCTAAATGTTTTCATACATAGCCTTAAACTAAGTCTATTTATTAAGGTTCTAATTGCATTTATTTAAATGTAATAAAGCTTAGGCATAAGACTTATGTTTAGTCTTATTTTAAGAGGTCCCTATGACATAAAACTTAGCTTAAAATGCTTTTAACCTAAGGGTTCATAATTTTTATTAATATGATAAAAACTTAGGTTGAAACCTAGCAGTTGGAACACTTATTATTTGGGCCCTCTTTTAGGTGCATTCTAAGACCTAACTTAAACATTTAAAACTAAATTTTATATCATGTTTATCAACATGAAATAAAACTTGGCCTAAAGTATTTATCCTAGGTCCCTTTTATATGTTTTATGAATAATTAACATAAATATTTTAGCCTAAATTAGATGTTGCATTTATTAACACAAAATAAACCTTAGCCTAAATTATTTAGCCTACATCCCTTCCTATGTCTCAATGCTAATTAAAGTTCACACTCTTTGTAAGATCAATGGCTCTCACTTCATCATGGAGGATGATCAGATGGAGAAAAAAGACCAAATGAATCTAAAACATTTGATCCATCAGACTAATGGTATACACTCATTTGAATCATGATTGATGGTTCACGCTTGCTCATGAGAGGTGATCAGATGGAGTGCATATTTCAAAGACTATTCAATGAAACCTTGAGGGCCCATGGGATCAAAACATGGTAAGCATGCATTTACTATACAAAATATAGAGGTTAGAAGGCCCATGAAGGCATCAAGTGGTAAAACTATAGGGCCTAATATATAACAACAAGTGATTCTCAAGCCCTGTGATCATGATCAATGGTCCACATTCATCCATAAAAAAAGATTTGATGGCATAAAGGAAAAGATGGTATTTAAAATATAATGACTAGGTCTTTAAGGCACTTATGAAAAATGTCATGAAATTTTGCAAATGGATGCCACATGGGCACCACACAAGTACAAAATGACAAAATTAAAGATTTTGTGTGCTTAAAAAGGCAAAGGTATAAAGATGGAGGTCTAAATAAAATACAAGATATGAATGAATTTAAGATTGAATTGACATCATCATTAAAGCTTTAGAAAATCCCTAGCATCCATAAAATCCCCAATTCAAACCTAGATTTATCACAATCAAACTGAGAAGAGTTTAATTACAATATGAGCAAGAACAAGTTGACCCAGAGATTACTTACAATCCAATGGTGAATAATTTTCAAGTCTCATAGCCATGGTAGCTCATAAAAAACAACAAAGGGACAAGAATGAGTTGTATTTAGCTTTATACAATGAGGGAAGAGTTTTCAAGGATATAAAATTGGATACCACAACATTAAACACTTAGAATAGAAACTGGTCCAAACTCTTTTAGACCATTGAGGAGATACAAGATCTTATGAGAGTAGAACAAAAGAATGCAACCATCCTGCATAGATACAATGACCTAGTCTCCATCCAGATGACTAGCTTCCACTATGCTATCACCAATCCTGAGGTATTACACTACATTAATGTCTTTTCTCTTCTTTTCAAGGATTGGAAAATTGAGCAAGATTGGATATTTCATGAGCATAGTTTTAAGAAAATAGCATATATTTTACCCCTTGATTTTGAAAGCTACTATAAGCTATATAATCCCTAGATTGACTTGATAACCATTAAAGAGTATATTGGAAATCATAACTTAAACACAATACTTGCCACATGGCTGCTCACTAGAACCCAAGTAATCTAGGAACCCATAGGGAAAATCCCAATTGTCTAATTAAAGGAGGGGATTAAAAAATATATGACCTTGCTAAGTGGTTATCTAGAGCCCCATCCACCACACATATTAATAATGTCTTAGTTCTCTATGTTTACTTCATGGTAGAAAAGGGACTCACTCCCCCATTAGGTGAGATTATTAATATTCATTTGAAATCATAATTCATAGCCATCAAAAGGAAAACTAGCATCCACTTCCACATGATGTCCTATCTGTTTGATTCCCTCTTAGCCACTGCCAAGATCCTATACATTAAGAATTGGTCACCTGATGGGAGACCTATTTTATCCCATCATTATTCCAAGCTTCACATATTCAAATATAGACACAACATACAATTCATTTGTGATTATGTTTATCCATTTCTATTTGAAGCCATCATAGGGATCCTCATAAGTAGGGTCATCTCCCTGGTTAAGAAATATGTGGAATTAATAGAGTATACTTAGTTCTACCTAGATTTCATAGTAATAAAGATAAAAAGGAATTTGATATATCCCTATAGGTTACCCATTTATGTGCCCATGAAATAATTAGAATAAGAATTTGTGCACCAAATTATTCATGGTATAGATGGATTTTGTAAGGAGAAAAGGAAGGGCCTCCTCCATCCATTTCATTTGACTATAAACATAACTATGTTATAACTTTGGGAACATGTGAATGTTATTTCTAGACATAGGGAATCATTCAGCCTAAAAATATATGAATTGATGCATTATGACCCTAATGATAGGGTCACCAAACATCTAAAGTCCAAAACCATAAGAAAAACCTATGAACATCAACCCAGTGTCCATGACCCACTCTACATCAAGTCCTTCAATTTCATAGAGTTACTAGCTATGTTAAAGAGGCATACCATTAATCTGGAGCATAGGTTAGCTAGGGGAGATGACAAGCCACTAGGTGAGATATGGAAAATGGGTCCCTTACAATATTAATTATTGCCTGGGCCATCTTTTAGGCCCCCTCTAGAACAACCATAGGTTAGAATGCAACAACCTCAAGTACAAGTTGCACAAGGACCTAGAAAAGAGAAACTAGAAGAGAGAATTAGTGATGTAGGATCATCTTCAGCCTCACCTAAATGGCTAGAGTCTCCAATATATTTCCTAAATATGTTTATATTAAATCTTGGTGACACAGTAGAGGATGCACTTAAGGTGATTTTTGAAGAATATGGGTTAAATAAAGAAGAACAAACTGAGGAGATTCATACCCAAGTAGAGGAAGTAGGACAAGATAGAGGGAATGAAGTTAATCTTGACCCAGTTCTAGTAGCACCCATACACAAAAGGAAATTTGAGTTGGAATTGGTCCCAGTTGGGAAAAAGAAGCCTAAGTTGACCTTCACCCACCCCTTGAGTGAGGTCAGCTTGTTAAGTGATGAATACCCCATTCATGGGATAATTATCCTTGAATGGTTTATTTATGGGAAGGTGTAGAAGATTCCCACTTTATCCCACTCATGGGCCATGACTCAAACAATCCAAATTGATTTCTATGATGAGGTCAAGCTTTGGATATTGGCTTTGATGGAGGAAGAGGAAGGGATAAGAATAGTTACCGCAACTGGATCAATTGGTACATAAATGGACACTCCAAAAGCCTCAAGAAGCACACAAGCTGAGACTCCTTAACCTATAAATATAATAGAGTCATCAGTTAGAGTGTATTTTAATCCAGAGATACTAGAATAAGAAAGGGTTACCACCAAGAAAACCATGGTTAGAAGTGAATAATTCACCTTTCAGAAGGTTGAAAAATTTATTGGTTTAAATTCCATGATAAGTCAAAGCCCTAGTGATCATCCTATTCTTAAGGATGACATAGAATTATAAGTTGATTCTCATTCATCTTGGCTCAAATTAGGTATTAGGGGCATGAAGCAGAAGATACAAAACCTAAAGAAAGAAAAAGAGAATCTGGAGACACAAGCAGTCTTGTTGGTCCTAGAGGCAATGATAAAGATGTTTGAGGAATATTTATATGACATGTTTGACTCCTTGAAGTCAATGAATCTAAGGCAAGATGTATTGACCCATTAAAATATAATATCCAAAGAATTGGTTATCCAATGGTAGGATGCAAAAGACAAAATAAAGGAACTTATCAACATACTAATTAAGGATAGGATTCCTGGATTTAAAACCATTAGCCTAGCCCATTTGAATGCAATATTGGGGATAGTTGATGATAATATCTATATTTTTAGTACTTGGTCAAGGATCTTAGATATAATCCTAAGGGATGATGAGAAAATGATATCTAAAATCAAACAACTCCTTGGTACCATGCTAGCCAACCTTATGAAATCCATCTCCCTGGGCATCATTGATGATGATGAGTATAAGCATATAGCCAATTTGGTAATACAATAAGTGAGGCATAAAAGTAAAGGCCAATTTTGAAGTGACAATAACTATGTCATGGGCATGATATTTACTATTGAGGAGAAGATTACCGAAGCTAGGAGCATCAAGGAGGCCATGGAAAGAAATGATAGGGACTTTAATGACTTGGCTGATCAAAAAGATGATTGTCTATTAAATTTAGCTATCAATTTGGAAAAAAATAGTGAACAACATCAAAGAGATATGGAAATTCTTCAAGAGAAATAGGGGAGACCTTCAGCCCATGGTGCACTAGATAATTAATAATATTCCACTTTATGTAAAGCATTGTAATATTTGAATGGGGAATATTTTTTTGTAAAGGCATATGCTAGTTTATTAGCATATTTGCCAATAGGTCAGACAATTTTGGAAAGATAAATGTATTATATAACTATGAATAAGGACAACTATCCGTATCTTTTTACATCTATAATCTTATGTTTGATCGATATACTGCATGAATCTCATATAAAAGGAATTATTACCATCTTGTAAAGAGAGGGAGTTTTGAGTTAAAAATTGTATACTTCTGAGCAATTAATATAATCAAGGAATACAAAAAGTTTGTCCAAATTTTTTTGTATCAATTTCTACATGGCTTCTCTCTCAATTTCTTATTCTAAGTCTTGAATTTGAATGGTTTATATGAATTTTGAATGTACATCTTTGATACAGGGTTGCTAATTTGTGTTGATGCTAGATTACTTGAATGTTATTAAACTTTAATTCATTTTATTTTCTCTATATTAGGATGTGAAAATTATATTTGAATGCAATAGTAAACCTTTAAGGCAAAGTTAGTTCATACTTATATTTTTTCATGTTTTCCTCAAATATTTGCTTGATGTATGGTGGGATTTGAGCATCTACTACTTGACATTATATATTGGTTAAATTCATGTTTAATTTAAATTGAAACTTTGTCATGATGTTTGAAGTAAAGATAAATAATCACATACTTTATTTATACCATACCCTTCTGTTTGCTTATTTTTTGACTAAATAACTCTAGTTTAGATCTCATTGTAAATTTTCACTTAGTTTAGTCTCTACTGTAGAAATTTGATCATAATTCACTAATATTGGCATATTTTCTTAAAACGTTTCATAGATTAAGGATCATAATGGATCCCAACCACCAATAACTATAAATTTGTGGAACAGTTTAACTTGCTATGCCTCTATTTCACCATAGGTAACTAGATTACCAAAACCTGCTACTCATGTTATGAATTCTTAGAATTCTAAAATGAGAAGTGTTCTTTAGACACTAAGAGTATACATGATACACTTACAGGAATCATCATCCTATGATGGTTATTTTCACTTAAGGGGGACCTATATATCATGTATAATGGGTCCATGCTTTTGGAAAGTGTTCCTATGTTCTTAGTTTACTCAGAGAAGTGTCAAAGAGATTAATGGGTCTCCATAGGATCTTAAAGTGACTTAGGCCTATTTTAAAGTGGATTGTAATTAATTTTGACCCATGAGAGAATCCTTTAGGGTTAAGGAAAGTGAAATGGCTAAAAAAAGTGTTGATATTCATTATTTCTCTATATATAATGAAATCAAAGATGGTGATTTCTAGACTTTTTGTGAGAGATTTATAGAGGCTTAAGTGTGGATAGTATTCATTAAAGTAAAGAAAAGAGGAGACTAAGTGCATCCAATGGTTGGGTTGATGAGAAGAGTCATTAATAGGTCATTAATATGATGGAAAAATATTACTCTTGTAGGTTGAAGATGAGCGAAGAGGATTGTATGATTTGACTAGAGTGAAGAGTTGAGGAATAAAGAGAATAAGTGTGCCCAATGGATGGGTTGATGAGCAAAGATGGTTCATGATTATGTGTATGACTTGTAGGTCATATTTCTATGTCATAAAAAGTGATCTTATAGGTTTGATTATTTGAAGTGTGAGTGAAGGATAGGTGATGTTTGTGTGAGCTTGGAGGTTGATTTGTGAGATAGATTAGAGTATGGTCTGTGTGAATGACCTCATGGTCAGATTATTGTTAAGGTGATAGAGTTGTTGTAGGTGTGATGAAGATAGTGTAAGTGAAGAGTTAGAGAGTGGGGTTAGTTGGGGTATGTAATGTGTCCTAATTAATCTTGGTGTTTTCATACAAGTATGTATTTTGCTTTGGATAACAAGGAATATTGGGTGAAAGAGTGAAGTTAAAGAGTGATAAATAGAGATCCATCATCAAGTTTCTAATACATTAGTTTTAAGGTGGAAGTGTTCAAATGAGGGTCTAAAAGAGTTGATATTTATTAGGGGTAGTTTCTCCCTATGAAACAAGTGTTTCACTAAATACCTTTGGTTATGAAGATATGATCAAGGTTTGATGGTCTAAAAGAGGTGACCAGTCTCTTGTTTGTAATTTCTTATAGGATATTAGTCCATTTGTGTTTCAATCTTGAGAGTGGATTTTATTTCCCATGAGGGTTTCCCATAGAAACTATGTGTTATGTGTTTGATCTTGTGTATACATTGACTAAATGAGCTCTCTTGTTAATGTTGGTTGATCAAGTTGATATATGCTGATTAGTTAATAATTTAGAGGACTATAATTTAAAATGAAATATCTAAGATCACTAATTCACTCTCCCCCTCCCAGTGATTATAAATATGTCAATTGGTATTAAATCAAGTATTTTGGAGGAAGCCTAACATCTTGAAGGTGATCCTAATTAGGTATCAAAGATGGCTAAGTAATTGAAGAAAGAAAATTAATAGTGGAAGGATATGATCAAGGCACTTAAAAAAAATACTTTGAGAAGGATACCAAAGAGGATGAAAATGTTATCAATGATCTCAAGGTTCAACTAGTAGATGCTAAGGAAATTAGTTCAAAAGAAAGGACATCATATGTGATGAGGAAGTTTACCATGAAAATGAAGAAGAAGTTGATTTAGAAGCTGAGCTCATGGGTGCACTTGGTGAACTGAAGGAGCAAAAGAAGAAGAATATTAAGATGAGAAATATGATCAAAGATATTAAATCACAAGTTAGTTCTCTTGAGGTAAGTTTTAATATAATAATAATGTAGAATAAAGGATGACATGGCTAAAAAATCTAAGAGTGATAAGGAGACTATTCAAGTTCTCAGAGGTCAATTAATGGCTGTAATTTCAAGTATAAGAGTTGAAGAGGATGAGAGAATTCAATTGGAAACCAAGATAGGTTCATTTATGGATTAGCATAAGATAATAATAAACAAGTTGGAAAAGCCTAAAAATAATCATGAGAAGCCTAATCAAGTAAAGGAGAATACAATCTTAAAGAGTAATGTCAGAAGGCCAATTAGACAACCTAATGCAATAAGCCATGCAAGTTCTTTTCAAGGTCTTTGTTATACATGTAATAAGCATGGTCATAAAGCTAAGGACTGTAGAAGTAGTTCAATCAAGTATGATATTTATGGATCTATGATAGGATTATTTGGCCAAAGATTGATCATATTTCAAATCTATCAAAAGGTATGAAATATATTACTTGTTTCATTTGTCATAATTTTGGACACTCTACTAAATTCTGTCCAAGTGGAGTTAATAGGTCCTCAAGGTATCTCAAAGGATATGAATCTTATTTTTTGAATAATAAATGTCATTATTGGTTATGGAGACAAAATATTATCAATGATAATGACACTAGTCCAAAGGTTGATAAGAAAGTTGCTTTAAAAGAATGTGTTGCATATCAGTCTAAACTCAAAGTTCAAGTTGGTAAGTTGGCTGTAGAAGATGAGAAGAGTATAAATATGGTATGGAGGCTTAAGGAATTAAATACTAAAGTGACTAATCCCATTTTGTCCAAGAGTCTTGATAGATTGGTTGCCAATGTGGAAGAAGGCTCAGAAGTGAAGGAAAGTTAAAAAAATTTGTTGTTAGCATTTGTTGACAAGTTTGAAGCAGAGAGTATGTCAACTCTCTAGATAGAAAAGGAAAATCAAAAGTCATTTCAAGTCAAGCTCATGGAGAAATCCAAGGTGTTGATTGAGGCTAGTTATAAGCCTAAGAACAAGAAGAATAACTATCAATATCAGATGACCAAGGAGGAAAAGGAATATGAGGAGTTTTGGGCAACTCCTAGTTTCACATTGTTTTAGGACATTATGGGTTAGGGTATCTCTATCTAGGATTTAAGGAGACACTTTTTATTCATAAGGAAGCTTGGTGGCTATCAAATATTATTTTATGTGAAGGTATGAAAATAAGGTATGATTTTGAATTGATATTTATATATCTATTTGTTGGAGAAAAGAAGCTTGTTAAGAATCTCAGTGTTCCTATCTCGAGAAGGAGTTGGCTTGCTAATCATGGTTTGAATTCTCTAGTATAAAGGTGAGTTTTAAATATTTATCTACATATCAGTATGTGGTAGATGCTAAGTGAGCCTATAAGTTGTAGGCTTCTCTTCTAGGCCTAGTCCTAGATCTTGCTAATCTTGTTAAGGATTGTTGAGTATTTGTGCATGCCATAAAAGTTTAGTGGCTTGAAGATGTGCATTATGTGAGGGGGAGAATATGTGATGTGTCTTTATCTATGATTCTAAAGAGACTCATTGAAATTTACAAGAAAGTGTTGTGTGGTGTTCTTGAGATGGTCCTAGAATACTATATTTGAGTGTTCTTAGTTGGAATAGGTATGTTCAGATTGAAACTATGCTAAGGTAATGTCATGATGTTGATAAATGTATATTTAAGTAGTCTGTAGGGTCAGATTGAAGGTTCCTAGATGGAAAAGGAGGATTTATGATTTATCAAGATGATATTTTTGCATAAAAAGGTCTATTGACCTTATTATAGCATGATCTAGGTGGTTTTGTGATCTGAAGGTATGTTGAAGTCAATTTGGAGTTTTTTGTTAGCTCTCAAGTTTCCCAATTTGTGCATAAGAGCTTACAGGTTTTAAAATGGGCTATAGGAAGTCAATGTTCCCAATAGTGTAGAATCTCAAATATTTTTATATAAGTGTGTAATGGTTGTCTCCATGTGTACAAGAAGTTTTAGAGGTGGATGTTGACTGGAAGGTGATGTGTTGACTTTGTTTGTTTTAAGATTCTAGGGTTTTGAGCTCTACTAGAAAATTAGTCTAAATTATGAGTTAAGGTCTAAGGATTCTTAATATGTTGAATGGGCCAAATGGGTTGTCAAATAAATCTTCATATAGATTTGAAGGTTTGTGGTTCTCAAGTTATTCAAGTTTTTGTCAAGTTGGAGACTTAATTGGGTAGTAGGATGGTGAATGAAGTATATTGCAGAAGATGATATTGTTTTTGAAAATTGGTGTACTCAAGGGGGCATATGAGAGTTCTCTAGATATGAAGTTTTAGGTCTTGAAGTTATGTATATAGAATGTTATGGACTCTGCAAGTTCCAGGTAGGGCTACAAAGAGGCTAGACAGGCCTAGTTTAAAGAAGAGTAATTTTGCTTAGTTTCTCCAAAAAGAGAAAAGTATGTTTGTTTGAAGGAGATTTATTAGGTTGGTTGAGAGCATGCTTCCTATCTAGTGTGTGGCATGGATTTTTGTTGGTGGTCCTTGTGGTAGCTTGAGAGAGAAGGATAGTAAGCATGTGTGGTGGTTCTTCATGGTGTGTGGAGATATAAAAATTCTCAAAAGGTGAAATGGCTTAGAAATATTAGGGGGAGTCCCTCTCAGATGTCTCTTGGTAAGTTATATTAGATTTTAGCATTTTTTTGTTCTTTATTAATTGATTTTAGTGATTGGTTGAAGAAGAGTGTTGGCATGGAGTAAAAGGAGGTTTTTCAAGGTAAGAAGAGGTAGGCTCAATGTAAAGGGAAGTTTGTATCATATTTTAAAGATGGTCCTTTTATATTTTGATGTTTTTTTAGGTCTTTAGGATTAGTTGGTTCCTAGTTTGTCATTGTGTCAAAGGGGGAGAAACTTCCTAGTATGAGAGCTAATGAGAGAGTGCTTGAAGAGAGATAAGGTGAGTTGAATGATGTTTGTTGACATAAATGAAAAAGGAAGAGATTATTGGAGAATTATAAATGATGTCATGGTGATGTCATAGAGGTGTCATTATGAGTGGATGAAGTGATCTGATAGCCTAAGTGATAATGACAAAGTGTGAAATGTGCTTGTCCTAGTGTGCTTGAAGTCGGCTTGGTTGATCTTTAGTTTTTGAATGGTTAGAGATGTTTAGGGATGAGTATGGTGATTGGAGAATGTGAAGTAGGTTCCTAATATGTTATCTATAATTTTAATTATTATGTTCATGTATGGATTTCATCTGGTTGTTGTTAGGATCTTAGAGTACAATTGATTACTTTTGTATAAGCAACTAAACATGGAATTGAAACCAGAAGTAATAAGTAACTAGAAATCAAAAACAACAAATAATAGGAGATACAAGAAACAACAAATCTATATTAAACTCTTCTATAAGGAAATACAATGAAGAAATATCTCTCTCCTCACACCTCACAGATGTACAGTAATTCTCCCTTAAGAGTTCTCTCTCTCTCTATCAATTAAAATCAACTCAATTACTAAATTGTGTACATGCTATGAGGATCTAACCCTACTATATAGTATACTACAACACTAGGGTTCATGAGCCATGCATTCGCCACCCTTAGATCCACCTCTTAAATCAAAGGCACAAATCTATTCTCCTAAAAATAGCAATTTTGGAAATGCACAGAAGTCGGTGTTAGTCTGAAGATGACCGATGCCAGCTAACCCCTAACTGATGTTGGTCGACCCCTAACTAATGTTGGTTGGTTCTGACCAATGCCAGTTACTGTGTAAGCCTAACAACCTCCACATTAGCTCATTAGTGAAGATTTTATCTCCACAACTCAATAATCTCCCACTTGAAGATAAACAACTGCACCTGTACCTGTACAACAACATCCTCTAAACATCTTTGGCTTGTTTCTCCCTCTTCAAGTTCAATCTTGAAGACCAAAAAAATTTGAATGAAGATTCAACTTCTCCTTTGTTACCGGCTTTGTTAACATATCAACAGGGTTCTTATCCGTATGAATATTTTCCAGCTTCAACTGTGCATCCTCCAATACTTGTCTAATGAAGTGGTACCTAAGCTATATATGTTTGGTTCTTGAATGAAAGGCTGAATTCTTTGCCAAATGAATTGCACTTTGACTATCACTATACAATCTATAACTCTCGTACTCCTTTCCCAACTCTTCCATGAATTGAGTCATCCAAATCATTTCCTTGCTAGCCTCTATGATTGCAATGTATTATACCTCTATAGTAGACAAGGCAACAACCTTATACAACTTTGAAATCTAGCCAACCACCATTCCATCAACAGTGAACACACATCCTGTGGTGCTTTTCCTACCATCCAAGTCACCTGCCATATCTCGATCTACATACCCATGTAGAGAAGTGTTTGACCCTCCATAGCATAAATGCCTATTGTTGGTCCCTCTCAAATATCTGAGAATCCACTGAACTACTTTCCAGTGTTCCTTTCTTGGATTGGCCATAAACTTGCTGACAACTCCCACTGCTTGGGCAATATCTAGTCTAGTACATACCATTGCATACATCAAGCTCCCAACTACTGAAGCATATAGAACTCTACTCATGTACTCAACCTCATCATGTGATTTAGGACACTATTCTTTGCTCAACTTGAAGTGTCCAGCCATAGGTGTGCTTACCGGTTTTACATCCTGTATATTGAACCTCTCCAACACCTTATTCACATAGTCCTCTTAAGACAAAATCAAACTGTGATTTTTTCTATCTCTCTTAATAATCATGCCAAGGATTTTCTTTGCTGCTCCTAAATCCTTCATGGAAAATGTGTGAGATAATTTTACCTTAAGCTTAGTAATTTCTTGCATGTGTGAACCTGCAACAAGCATATCATCTACATGCAGTAACAGGATAATATAACTACCATTATCCAATCTGTTAAAATAAACACAATGGTCAGATTGATATTTACTAAAGCCATGCTCTATCATAAACCTGTCAAACCTCAAATACCATTGTCTTGGAGCTTACTTAAGACCATATAAGCTTTTCTTCAATCTGTGCACAAGTTTCTCCTTACCTTTGACCTCAAAACCTTCCGGCTGATCCATATATATCTCTTCATCCAAATCTCCATGAAGAAATGCTGTCTTAACATCAAGCTACTCAAGATGAAAATCCTAAATAACAACTAAAGACAATACAGTCTGAATAGAAGTCATCTTTACTACAGGAGAAAAAATTTCACGAAAATCAATACCTAGTTTCTGTGCAAATCCCTTTACTACCAACCTGGCCTTATGTCTCATTTGTCCATTCTCTCCTTCCTTTAACGTGTATACCCATTTGTTTTTCAATGCTTTCTTTCTGGCTGGAAACTCAACCAAATCCCACGTATGGTTCTCTTCCAAGGAATCAATTTCCTCATTCATGCCATACTCCCACTGTTTCCTGGATTTTACCTTCATTACCTCATCATAACTTTTTGGTTCTCCACCATCAGTGAGCAACAAGTAGTATAAAGAAGGGGAATAATGAATTGGAGGTTTACTTACCCTTTTAGACCTCTTTATGGGAGTTTGAGACTCATTTACAGCTTGTTGTCCGCCCAAATTTTATTCTAACAGTGACCGATCCCGGTCATCTCTGATCGATGCCGATCTGCACCCGACT
This sequence comes from Torreya grandis, assembly GCA_037957365.1. NCBI lineage: Eukaryota > Viridiplantae > Streptophyta > Pinopsida > Cupressales > Taxaceae > Torreya > Torreya grandis. The sequence goes on from JARHVA010004660.1 coordinate 1,247,503, forward strand.
GATGTTGATTCTTCCTAATCGACATTGATTTCCACCTAACCGACGTCAATTTCCACCTGACCGATGTTGGTCTATATGTTTTTTCTGTGAGTGATGATTTTTACCTGCGAGCTCATTTTGGATCATAACCTCTTCCAAATCAAGATTGCCATACTCAAAATTATTCAGCCTCTTGAGCTGATCACTATACATCACCTTCTCATTAAAAACTACATCACGACTTCTAATAATTTTGTTAGTTTCTAAATTCCACAACTAGAATCCAAAATCTCTAAAACCATAACCAATGAAAGTGCACCGCATAGATTTAGCATCCAGCTTCTTTCTATTTTCTTTATCAATGTGCACAAAAGCTTCGGAACCAAAAAATCTGAGAAATGAAAGATCTACCTTTTTACCTATCCAATCCTCTTTTGGAATTCCACCATCTAGTGCAGTAGAAGGTCCTCTATTAATCAGGTAAACTGTAATATCTATAACTTCTACCCAGAACTGTAAGGGCAAACCAACATGCAACCTCATACTCTGTGCACACTCCATTATTGTTCTATTCATCCTTTTAGTAACTCCATTTTGCTAAGGTGTCATTGGAACCATCCTTTCCCTGCGTATTCCACTCATAGAATAGTAACTATTGAATTTATTGCTGTAGTACTCACCACCATTGTCAGATCTAAGGCACTTTAATCTCAAACCTGTTTCATTCTCAACCAAATATTTCCATTTCTTAAATGTGTCAAAAACATTAGATTTCCTCTTTATGCAATAAACACATACCTTTCTTATAGCATCATGAATGAAAGAAACATAATACTATGATCCTCTAATAGAAGCTGCCTGAGCTGGTCCCCACACATCTGTGTGAACAAGCTCCAACTTGTGCTTCTTCTTGGTTGATCTAGTTTTGAGAAACCTCACTTTCTTCTATTTCCTAAAAATATAATGCTCATAGAAATATAGATCTATGCTTTTCAAATCTGAAAGCTTACCTTTTGACTTAAGAACATTCATTCCCTTCTCACTCATGTGACCAAGCCTACATTGCCACAACTTTGCATCTACATCTGAAGTAGATAAAATAGAAGGAGAATAATCAGTACTACAAGTAGATAGATAAAGTGTACCTACTCTCTTACCTTTTGCTAATACAAGTGCACCCTTGGAAACTTTCCAAGACTCAGCTGTGAGAGTTACTATGCAACCCTCATCACCCAACTTTCCTATAGGAATAAGATTCCTCTTTAGGATGGGTACATGCATGACATCCTTCAACACCCATGTGTTGCCATTCTGCAATTTCAGCTGTACTTTTCCTTTGCCAACAATTTTACAAGGCTCATCATCCCCTAAATAAACTTTTCCAAAATCTCCATGGACATAATCATTGAAAATTTCTCTATTTGGGGTTGCATGGAAAGAGGCACTAGAATCTAAAACCCATTATTCTACTTTATTATCCAAAGAAAATATAAGAGCGTCCTATGCAACAATACCTACAACTTTTTCTTCTTTATTACCTTCATGCTGATTTTATTTATTATCCTTCAACCAATAATCTTTCTTTGCATGCCCTTTCTTTCCACAATTCCAGCAGGTTATTCTTTCATTTCTAGATTTGGATCTACTTCCCATCTTTGACCTTGATTTCCCTTGCTTGCCCTTCTCTCTTTGCCTTCCCCTACTTTCAACACTTAAAACATTACTTCATGTTTCCCTTGTGCTTTTCTTGTGAATTTCGTCATTCAAGATTACACTAACAACATCATCAACTTTCAAGATATTTGAAGCAGATGCAGTATTACTAACTGCCATTACCAAACTATGCCAACTTTTAGGTAAAGAGCATAAGATTAAGAGAGCCTTAATTTCATCATCAAAAACTATTTTGATTGAATTTAACTAATTTACTATTGTATGGAAATCATTAAGATGACTAGATACAGATCCACCTTCCTGCATTTGCAAATTAAATAATTGCTTCATAAGATATACCTTATTTGAAGTTGAGGGTTTTTCATATAAATTTGCCAAAGTATCCATTAACTCTACCGTTGTCTTTGCATGTGATAAGTTGGAAAACACAGAAGCTGCCAGGCTCAACCTTATAGATCTAAGAGCCTTTCTATCAAGAACATTCCATTCTTCATCTTCCATATCTGTGGGCTTCCTTGAAACCCCACCCAATGGTAAATACAAATTTTTCTAATACAAATAATCTTCAATCTGCATCCTCCATAATTGATAATTCTTGCCATTAAATTTATCTATTCTTAGTTTACTTTATTCTGCCATTGCTTTGCTCCCACTCAATTAGAAAATCCTGTGAGTGAATTATGTAATCAACAAACACTAACATGCTCTAATACCAGTTGTTAGGATCTTAGAGTATAATTGATTACTTTTGTATAAGCAACTAAACATAGAATTAAAACCAGAAGTAATAAGTAACTAGAAATCAGAAACATCAAATAATAGGAGATACAAGAATTCCAGAAGGAAATACAATGAAGAAATCTCTCTCTCCTTACACCTCATAGATGTACAGTAATTCTCCCTCAAGAGTTCTCTCTCTCTCTATCAATTACAATCAACTGAATTACTAAATTGTGTACATGATATGAGGATCTAACCATACTATATAGTATACTACAACACAAGGGTTCATGAGCCATGCATTATCCACCCTTAGATCCACCTCTTAAATCAAAGGCTCAAATCTGTTCTCCTAAAAATAGCAATTCTGGAAATGCACAGAAGTCGGTGTCGATTTGAAGATGACGAATGTCGGTCGACCCCTAACCGATGTCGATTGGTTCTGACCAATGCTGGTTACTATGTAAGCCCAACAACCTCCACATTAGCTCATTAGTGAAGCTTTTAGCTCCACAACTCAACAGTTTCCCATAGTTTTCATCTAGACATTTTGGGTCCAATGGTAGAAAATATGAGTAAGCAGTTTACTGGCATCACCATTGCCATGTAGGAATGAGTCAAGGGGATTTGGTTACATGGTTGTGATAAAATTAGTACCTATTTAATATTCACTAAATATAAAGTCATGCATTGAAGCATTTTCAAAGATATGTGGGTGCAAAGTTGGGCTCTCAAGCATTTTAACAATGTTTTCCCATACTTAGTCAATTTGCATGATGTTAAAGATTTGGAATTAGTGGAGGTCTAATGGTTCATGGGAGTTCATAATTCTAGATCCAATGGTGCATGTAGAGTCAAATGAGTCAATGTGATAGCTATTTAGAACAGTTAAAGATCGATCATCTTATAGAATATTGACAGAGTGTGTGTGTTCTAAGATGATAGGAAGCAACAAACTGATAAGAAGTTACTAAGAAAACGTAAAGGATAAGGATCCAATATCAAGAGTGTGTTCATATATATTGATATAATGGTGAAATTTTATATTTAAAGACCTAACTAATCCACAAAGATCAACATAGCACATTGAGTCAAAGTATCTAGATTGCACAAGATGAGGTCAACTATCATATGTTTAACATTTGGCTTTGGTGGATTATGCATTAAAGTTTAGACAAGATAAATGGTGTGTAATTGATATAATCAATGAGGACATGAAATATAAGCTTAGTGTTTGAAGTTTAACTATGACCATTGTCATTTAAATATTCAAATTTAATAAAGGAAAAACTAGTGTCTGGTCTTTGGGCCATATCTTTAAATCTAGATAAAATTTGCTCATGATGTTAAAATAAAAGATGAAGAGGACTCCATGGTGAATTTAATGAACCTAATTTAAAGATTTATAAGTGTTTATAGTCAAATATATTAAGGTTCTAAGTTGACTATGTGTTTATGCATGGACTGTAAGTGACCTAAGAAGATTGTTCAAGCTTGTTTTTATATTGTTTAGATATATATTGATGAATTGGATATTAGGGAGTGTTTTAGACTCCATAAGTATGCGCTCTGTGAATTTTGAAGGATTGACCAATTGTATGTTGTATAAATAAAGGATTAAAATGTGATTGTGTGTTCACTCTTAGTGACTATGTATATAGAGAAGTTTTTAAGCTATTTTTTCTTAAGTTAAAGGGTACTATGATGGTTGTTGGCACTTAAGGGGGACCTATAGATCATGTATAATGGGTCCATGATTTCAAAAAGTGTTCCTATGTTCTTAGTTTATTTGGAGAAGTGTCAAAGAGCTAAATGGGTCTCCATAAGACCTAAAAGTGAGTTAGGCTTATTTGAAAGTGGATTGTGTTTAAGTGTGACCTATGAGAGAAGACTTAAGGGTTAAGGCAAGTGCAATGGCAAATAAAAGTGTTGATATTTATGATTTATCTATATATATTGAAATCAAAGATGGCGATTTATAGAATTTATGTGAGAGATTTGTAGAGGCTTGAGTGTGGACAATATTTGTTGAAGTAAAGAAAAGAGGAGACCAAGTGTGCCCAATGGTTGGTGATGAGGCCAAGATATGCTCGATAAATATATAATAAATGACCTCATCTTAATCTTTCTTTCCATTAAGTTTGATTGCATTTTGTAACTTTTATTTTGATCTGAGATGAGTTAGGATGTAATTATCCATATTTTGTTGATTGTTATTCTAACATTTAAAAAACCATGTAATTCCTAACAAATGTGTTGGAAAATTCAAGTTTTTCAATAAAATAGGTCATCATCAAGCTAAAGAACAAATATGAAGTGGATTGCATGCTTTTAGAAGCATTGGAATCAATTCAGCTTAGTTTCAGAACTCCACCATACTATTTCAAGTTGTCACATTTTTAGACTTAGCTTTGGAAATTTATATTTAGCCCCAAAATTATCTAAATTAATTTGGTACTCCTGCAGATAAGCTATATAAATTTCATGGCTAGCTATAGAATTGATAAGGATCTATTCCAAAATGGTTGATGATCTATCAGGTCAATGATCCCATTAAATTAAGAATAGATTCTTGATTTCCATATTTGTAGATCCAAGATATTTATCACATTGCTAGACATCTAGCCACATCTTGATTTAGCATCTATTCTAGGCACAATTTCATTCCATCGTATCTATGAAACAGTTATAACCATCAAAGCATCTATATATGCAGACCTGGGAATTTAGGATATATAGAGAAGAAGATCATTAAAGAATAGAGAGAAAAAGGATAGATTAGTACATTTTGTAATACATAATATTTTATCAATGAAATAGCCATTTCTGTTTTGAAAGCAAATTAAATTGTTCAATCTTGTTTCTAGGCGGAGCAAGGGCCCACTCCTCCAAAGAACCAAGATCTTCATTTTTGGTTTGTATTTATATTTTATTCAAGAAAATAGGTAACTCTATTAAATTTATAAATGCTTAAAACTCCTTAAAGTTATTTTTTTTGTAAATTTGTTCCTGCAGGCATTTTAGATTAAATTCTCATTTCTTTGTAATCATTTTCTAGCAATCTATTTTATTCTGCAAAAGTGTGTTTACTTCTAGCAATCTATTTTATTCTGCAACATGTGTTTACTTCCAACAAATTCATCTCTACAAATGTGTGTTTACTTCTAACAAATTAATTTCTACAAACGTGTGTTTACTTTCAACAATTTTCATTGTTTGATTCTAATAAGGTTTTGACCAAGAAGTCCTTATGACATTAAAAATCCCCCCCCCCCCAAAAAAAAAGAAAAAATACAAATACCTACAATCAATTACTAAATCACTATGATTCCTTTTTTTGCATATAGATTTAGACATAGCCCTAGTTAAATATGACATCAATAGAAAGTTGATTAAATGTAGGGAATAATGACACCCAACATTTTTGGTGCCCTTGCTAGGGACTCACTAGTTGGAATTTTCTAATTAGGTGTCAACAAGAGAAACAACCATTCATTTAGTAATTAAAGAAATTTTCCCTAATTTATGAGTAGACCACGAGACTCCAAGGATAGATTTATCTCCAAAATATCTGAACAAGAATTTCCATCTTCCTCTAGTTTAAGTAAGGACATTGAGCAAGAATTGGAGGCACCATTATCTCCTATAAGACAAGAAGCAAAATTGCCATTTTTTTAATTTTTGGATCAGTCACTAGAACCAAGTAGAACCTTAGGGAGAAGGATTATTTCTCAAGATCCATTGAGGGAAAGTTTTGATTCTCAATTGAGTATTCAACCTCCTACTCCTAACTTTTCACCATCCCCAAAACAGACCACATACCACATTGATTGGGAGAAGGGACTAGAAAATACTAGAGAGATGGTACGAGAAGCTGGAAGAGAACTTGAGAGAACCTTTACCTATCCCATTCAGATTGAGGATGATGAAACCACTATGAAAAACATCTCACCCACACACTTGCCCACATTTAGAGGAATGTCATCTAAGGATCCTGACCAATTTTTGTTTGAGTTTGAAGTACTATGTCAAACTTATGATTACAAGACAGATAATCAAAAATTGAAGTTGTTTCCATCTTACTCTGAAGGATGTATCAGTAAGCTAGTTTATGGGATTAACATCTAATTCTATTACCAATTGGGAACAAATGGAAACTATCTTCCTAGACAAATATCAAGATTATTATAGAGGAAGAAATCGAAAGGAAGAATTTTTCAAAATCAAACAGGAAGAAGATGAAAATATGGAAGATTATTTGGACAAATTCCTCTTTGTGAGTAAAATATGTGGATTTGTACTTCAAGAATATTTAAATAAAATCATTTTTCTCAAAGTTCTAGATGATGAATCTAGGGAAACCCTTGATTTAATTGGCAGAGGAAACATTGCTCAATTAAGAATGAACAAAATCATAGAATTTTGTAGAAACTATTCAAGGATAAGGGGTGGACCTAGAAAAGGGAAAATGGTTAAAAATTTGAATCTAGATATGAACAAATTGATGGATGAATTGGCAAACTTTAAAATAGATATATTAGTTCAATTAACCTCCACCATGGATGGATTACAAGCTAAAGCAAATGCCCAACTTGAACCATTAGCCATGTATTGTCTTAGATGCAGGAAGAAACATGCAATAAGGGAATGTCCTTTGGATAATATAGAAGTATGTCTTGTCTATGAATCTAAATAACAAGATACTCATGCTTTTTCTCTTCTTCCACTTATAAAAAATCAGCTCAAACAAACCAATACATCATCCACCATAGAAGAATTGAATTTTGTTTAGAGATAACCCAACCAATGACAATTGATGCCAAGACCAGCTCCTAATCCTAGATGATGCCATGGGCAACTCAAATAGTACCACAAAGTTGGGGATAACCACCTTGGGCCCCTCAACCCACATGGGATCCTTAGGATTAGGCAAGTCAATATTGGTATACTCAAGGAAATCAACAACCTTGGGCTGGTCAAGGAAATCCTTATGCTTGGCCACAACTTAGATGGGGCCCTAGTAATTATGTGCAAGGGAAAACATATCCAAATCAGAACCAATAAGCCATAATGGGACCTCTAGCACAAAATCCACAAGTTGAAAACATAATCCAAACACAAATGCCAGAATAACCAGTAGCAAACCCAATAAACAAACAAACAACTCCTGTATATGAAACATAACTAGCAAAATCAGTTGATTTAAATACAATGGATTGTAAAAACATTCAAACTAGATCTGGAAAAATAGTTAGTAGTCCACCTGTTATAATCACTAAAATGATAGAAGAAGCTAAAACCCCTAGCATAGTTACACTTAAGGAAGATGACAAAGAAAAAGATAAGGAACCAGAAATAACTTCTATTGAGATTCCATTTCCAAAAAGACTTAAAGAAATCATAGAACTTAAGGAATCTAAATTGGTGCAGGAACTAAGAAGATTGAATATTGAAATACCATTGTTACAAGAAATTAAAGATATTCTAGAGTTGAACAAGTTAATCGAACTGTTATGTGTTGACCATTTTTTGCCCAACAGGCCAAAAATCGGTCCCCTTCTGTCCCTGCTATTCTAGGCCATTTCATTTTCTGATTTTGCATGAATTTGTTCATTTTTATAGTGACGTCCCAATAACCATCAAATTTAAGCAGATGAACTAGCCGTTGGGTGACGACCGCGTGAATGTCAAATTTAACATATTGAAGTAGCCGTTGTTTTTGAACTACCTAAGTGCAAATTATGAAAAGAGCCCAAGGAATGTAGTGACCTGCCAGAAGATCACCCCCGAGGGCTAAAAGAGCAGGAAGAAGACAAAGAGCAAAAAATACAAAGCATCCAAGTGGCAAAGGGAAGGTGAGTTATTGCATATGAGTGGCACGACCTATTTTCTATAGTTGGCATTGATGAGGGGATAAACTGTAGTCTATTTGCAAAAAAGAGGCATGGCCATGCTCTTGCATTAATGTTTGAATGCCAAAGTCTATTTTGGTGATTGTACAACATGGTTCTAGTAGGCCTTTTTTGAAGAATGATATCAATAACAGTGGCTTTCCTCTTCCCAAGATTCAGAACACACATGGGCCACTTGCAGAAAGGGGTGCCAAAAATCTTTCCCAAGAAGCGCCAAGCTCTCTTCCTCTTTCTATAAATTGTAAACTTCTCATTCAATAAAAAAAAAGATCCGCTCTCAGCCTTAAGGCAAAAATCTATCCAAAAAATCTCTCAGGCTTGTAAGGCAGAGCTCTGCTAAAATTTTACCTTGAATAAGAACTTAGCATTTTTACCTCCATTCTAATTTTTGCATCTTTAGTATGTGTCTATGCATTTGATTTTGTGTTAAGTCATTTTATTAATGCTTTTACAGAATGATTGTAGCATGTTTGGTGCATTTTTTAGTTTCCTTTTACAGGTCTATCAGAAGTTTCCCTAGAGGAGTATAGGTGAAGTGGATAGGCTGCTATAGTGTGTCACAAAATGCCTCTAGTAGTTATTTCCTCCCTATATCTCCATGGACCCCTGACCCACTGATGCAGAAGGTTTTCTCATTTCAGATGAAGTGTATAGGTGCTTCCTTTTGGTGAAAAGTGTATATTCAGGTTGGGTGGATCACATTTTCTAGTGTATCACCTTTTCTTTTTTAGGCTTAGGCTTTGTTTTCAGCATCTCTCTTCCCCTTTTCATCCTCCCCCTTTTTACATTTTTTGTTAGCAGTAGGAGAAACTAGGGCCTAGAAAATACATCAGAGGGAGCTAACCCTTATCTAGAGAATCTCCCCTCTAGCTTCACCAGTCCCATAGGTGAGAGGCGAGTTTCCATTGTTGCGTGAAGAAGGAAAGAGCTCGGCCTCTTGCCAAGGGTGCAATCTTCTGTGTCAACAATTTCTGGCATGCTCGGTGGGACCAACTAGGACAAGTTGTGTCCAAAGAGTTGAATAATTTTTGGCGTGTTCTTCAACTGACTAGCCTTTAGAGGATTTGTATCAAACACCAATGGCGACTCTAAGTTGAATTAGCTGGTTAAGCAGCCTGGTGCCATCAGAAATCACTTTTTGTATGTATAATTCCTTTGCACAAAATCATGGACCTTGTGTTCCTTCGTATGGTTTTAATCAAGCTCAGGGTTTTTTATGCAATCCCCCAAGCAGCTTTCCTAGTCTTCCTCAACCCCCTCAAGTCACTGATCCTAATGGAAACCTCTTGACCTAGGGGGAAATAGTGGAATCATGGGGCAGGAAAGAAGAGAAGAAAGGTTTTGCTCAAAACCTTAAAAAATATAAAGCTACTCCTACCCATGATTCCCATGACATCCAAGAGGCTATCATGAGAAAAAAAGAAGAATAAATCATCATTGATGCTCCTTGTGAAGACCTCATCAACAATGGAGAAGACGTAGGTCATGCATACATGCAAAAGTTCCAGCATTATGAGGAGGAACAAAAACATGGTGAGCTCTCCCCCCCTTATTTGATGAACTTCTTTGTTGTTTTGATGAGGAGGATGACTATGCCAAAGAGCCTAAGTTAGAGGAGGATTAGGAGGATACCTTTGAACATCTAGAGGTCCTGATCTTTGAAGAGGGAAAGGAGAGGTTTATCTTCCTAGAGGAAGGTCTTGAAGAAGAAAGCTTTGAACAAAGAGGTGATGTTCTATGGCATGAGAAATCATTTTGTGAGTCCATCTTAGACATCACAACAACCACCCTTCTTCAAGAAGTCCAAGAGGAAGTAGAGGATGAGTCTGATAGAGTCTTCAATGAGGCAGAAAGAAATGGGTCAGACCATGATGCATTGCAAGGGGATTATGCACATCAAAGGGTTAATGGTGATGAGCCAAAAACCATTGATTTATTGGTGAGGAGCACTAGTATGAAGGACCAACATTCAACAAGCTTCTAGGAACAAGCAAAGTACACACATGTTGGAAGCATGTTCAATTTTGATCCACTTGGATACCAGCCAATCCAAGTGACAGGCAAGAGGAGCAGGTCACCAAATTTCCTTTTCATTCAGCTACTTGCCTGGCACCATAAGTCTTCTTGCCAGGAAGGGGACTTAATAAATTTTCCCTTTGATCCAAGAGGGAGGCAATTATTCCTAGTTAACCGTATATAGTATTTTATTTTTAGTTTCTTTCCTTCTTTCCCTAAGTGCAGTTTGCACAGGTAGTTTTTTTAGCCTTGTGTGTTTCCCTTTGCGTGTGGGGTAAAAAGCTTCATGTTCAATTCTTGGATATTTTGGGGCTATTTATAACTTTTTTTCAAGCTACATCTGACTCTGTGCCAAATGGACTGCAAGACAACTAGTCTTTAAGCATAGCAGGCATGCTTCCCCTGGGAGTTGCCAATCTATTGACCATTTTTTGCCCAACAAGCCAAAAATTAGTCCCCTTTTGTACCTTCTATTCTAGGCCATTTGATTTTCTAATTTTGCATGAATTTGTTCATTTTTATGATGACATCCTAAAATCCATCAAATTTAAGTAGATGAACTAGCCATTGGGTGACGGCCGCATGAATGTCAAATTTAACATAGTGAAGTAGCCGTTGTTTTTGAACTGCGTAAGCAAAAATCATGAAAAGACCCCAAGGAATGTAGCAACCTACCAAAAGATTTCCCCCAAGGGCTGAAAGAGCAGGAAAAAGACAAAGAGCAGAAAAGACAAAGCATCCAAGTGGCAAAGGGAAGGTGAGTTATTGCAGATGAGCGGTGCGACCTATTTTCTACAATTGGCATTGATGAGGGGACAAACTACAGTCTGTTTATAGAAAAGAGGCATGGCCATAATCTTGCATTAATGTTTGAATGCCAAAGTCAATTTTGGTGATTATACAACATTGTTCTAGTAGGCCTTTTCTAAAGAATGACATCAGTAACAGTGGCTTTCCTCTTCCCAAGATTCAGAACACACATGGGCCACTTGTAGAAAGGGGTGCCAAAAATCTTTCCCAGGAAGCACCAAGCTCTCTTCCTCTTTCTATAAATTGTGAAATTCTCATTCGAGAAAAAAAAATATCCACTCTCAGCTTTAAGGCAAAACTCTGCCCAAAAATCTCTCAAGCTTGTAAGGCAGAGCTTTGCCAAAATTTTACCTTGAATCAAAACTTAGCATTTTTACCTCCATTCTGAGTTTTGCATCTTTAGTATGTGTCTATGCATTTGATTCTATGTTAAATCATTTTCTTAATTATTTTTTAGAATAATTGGAGCATGTCTGGTGTATTTTTGAGTTTCCTTTTACAAGTCTGTCAGAAGTGTCCCTAGAGGAGTATAGGTGAAGTGGATAGGCTGCTGCAGTGTGTCCCAGGATGCCTCTAGTAGTTATTTCCTCTTTGTATCTCCACATACCCCTAACCCATTGATGCAAAAGGTTTTCTCATTTTAGATGAAGTGTATAGGTGCTTCCTTTTGGTGAAAAGTGTATATTCAGGCTGGGTGGATCACATTTTCTAGTGTATCACCTTTTCTTTTTTAGGCTTAGGCTTTGTTTTCAGCATCTCTCTCCCCCTTTTTACATTTTTTGTTAGTAGTAGGAGAAACTAGGGCCTAAAAGATAAATCAGAGGGAGCTAGCCCTTATCTAGAGACTCTCCCCTCTAGCTTCACTGGTCCCACAGGTGAGAGGGGAGTTTCCATTATTGCATGAAGAAGGCAGGAGCTCAGCCTCCTACCAAGGGTGCAATCTTCTACATCAACAATTTCTGGCATGCCTGGTGGGACCAACTAGGACAAGTTGTGTCCAAAGAGTTGAAGAATTTTTGGTGTTTTCTTCAACCAACTAGCCTTTGGAGGCTTTGCATCAAACACCAATGGCGACTCTGAGTTGAATCAGCTGGTTAAGCAACCTGGTGCCATCAAAAATCACTTTCTATATGTATAATTCCTTTGCACAAAATCATGGACCATATGTTCCTTCATTTATTTTTAATCAAGCTTAGGGTTTTCATGCAATCCCCCCAAGCAGCTTTCCTAGTCTTCCTCAACCCCCTCAGGTCATTGATCCTAATGGCAACCTCCTGACCTGGGGGGATATAGTGGAATCATGGGGCAAGAAAGAGGAGAAGAAAGGTTTTACTCAAAACCTTAAAAAAGATAAAGATGCTCCTACCCATGATTCCCATGACATCCAAGAGGCTATCATGAGCAATAACGAATAAGAAATCATCATTGATGCTCCTTGTGAAGACCTCATTAGCAATGGAGAAGACGCAGTTCACACATACATGTAGATGTTCCAGTAGTATGAGGAGGAACAAAAACATGGTGAGCTCTCTCCCCCCTTGTTCGATGAACTTCCTTGTTGTTTCAATGAGGAGGATGACTATGCCAAAGATCATGAGTTAGAGGAGGATTAGGAGGATACCTTTGAACATTTAGAGGTCCTGATCTTTGAGGAGGGAAAGGAGAGGTCTATCTTCCTGGAGGAAGGCCTTGAAGAAGAAAGCTTTGAATAAAGAGGCGATGTTCTACGGGATGAGCAATATTTTTTTGAGTCCATCTCAGACATCACAATAGTCACCCTTCTTTAAGAAGTCTGAGAGGAAGTAGAGGATGAGTCTGACAGAGTCTTCAATGAGGCAGAAGGAAATGGATCAGACCATGATGCATTGCAAGGGGATTATACACATCAAAGGGTTAATGGTGATGAACCAGTAGCCATTGATTTCTTGGTGAGGAGCACCAGTATGAAGGACCAACATTCAATAAGCTTCCAAGAACAAACAAAGTACACACATGTTGGAAGCATGTTCGATTTTGATCCACTCGGATACCAGCCAATCCAGGTGACAGGCAAGAGGAGTAGGTCACCAAATCTCCTTTTCATTCAGCTACTTGCTTGGCACCATAAGTCTTCTTGACAAGAAGGGGACTTAATAAATTTTCCATTTGATCTAGGAGGGAGGCAATTATTCCTGGTTAACTGTATATAGTAGTTTGTTTTTAGTTTTTTTCCTGCTTTCCCTAAGTGTAGTTTGCACAGGTAGTTTTTTTAGCCTTGTGTGTTTCCCTTTGTGTGTGGGGTAAAAAGCTTCATGTTTAATTATTGGATAATTTGGGGCTATTTATAACCTTTGTTCAAGCTGCATTTGACTCCATGCCCAATGGACTTCAAGGCAACTGGTCTTTAAGCATAACAGGCATGCTTCCCCTGGGAGTCGCCAATCTGCTGACCATTTTTTGCCCAATAGGCCAAAAATCAGTTCCCTTCTATCCCTGTTGTTCTAGGCCATTTCATTTTCTGATTTTGCATGAATCTTTTCATTTCTATGGTGACGTCCTGAAAGCCATCAAATTTAAGCAGACAAACTAGCCGTTGGGTGACGGCTGCGTGAACGTCAAATTTAACACAGTGAAGTAGCCATTGTTTTTGAACTGCCTAAGCGCAAATCATGAAAAGATCCCAAGGAATTTAGTGACCCACTAGAAGATCACCCCTGAGGGTTGAAAGAGTAGGAAGAAGACAAAGAGCAGAAAAGACAAAGCATCCAAGTGGCAAAGGGAAGGTGAGTTATTGCAGATGAGTGGCGCGACCTATTTTCTATAGTTGGCATTGATGAGGGGACAAACTGCAGTCTGTTTGTAGAAAAGAGGTGCGGCCATGCTCTTACATTAATGTTTGAATGCCAAAGTCAATTTTGGTGATTGTACAACATGGTTCTAGCAGGCCTTTTTTGAAGAATGACATCAGTAACCATGGCTTTCCTCTTCCCAAGATTCAGAATGCACATGGGCCACTTGCAGAAATGGGTGCCAAAAATCTTTCCCAAGAAGCGCCAAGCTCTCTTCCTCTTTATATAAATTGTAAACTTCTCATTTGAGAAAAAAAAAAGATCCACTCTCAGACTTAAGGCAAAACTCTGCCCAAAAATCTCTCGAGCTTGTAAGGCAGAGCTCTACCAGAATTTTACCTTGAATCAGAACTTAGCATTTTTACCTCCATTTTAAGTTTTGCATCTTTAGTATGTGTCTATGCATTTGATCCTATGTTAAGTTATTTTCTTAATGATTTTTTGGAATGATTGCAGCATGTCTGGTGCATTTTTGAGTTTCTTTTTACAGCTCTATCAGAAGTGTCCCTAGAGGAGTGTAGGTGAAGTGGATAGGCTACTGTAATGTGTTCCAGAATGCCTCTAGTATTTATTTCCTCCCTGTATCTCCAAGGACCCCTAACCCACTGATGTATAAGGTTTTCTCATTTTAGATGAAGTGTATATGCACTTCCTTTTGGTGAAAAGTGTATATTCGGGCTAGGTGGATCACATTTTATAGTGTATCACCTTTTCTTTTTTAGGCTTAGGCTTTGTTTTCAGCATCTCTCTCCCCCTTTTCATCCCCCCCCCCTTTTTACATTTTTTATTAGCATTAGGAAAAACTAGGGCCTAAAAGATACATCAGAGGGAGCTAGCCCTTATCTAGAGACTCACCCCTCCAGCTTCGCCGGTCCCACAGGCGAGAGGGGAGTTTCCATTATTGTGTGAAGAAGGCAAGAGCTCTGCCTCTTATTAAGGGTGCAATCTTTTACGTTAACATTATGTTTTAAAAAACTAGAATAAATAAGTAGTACCCTAGGACTATTTAGGTAGATGAAAAACTTTTTGATTTATTAGCAGGAAAAATCCTACTACCCAAATATGGAGATCTTGGAAGCCCTATTATTTTTGTTTCTATAGGGAATAAGGATATACATAACATTTTGATTGATTTGGGCACAACTATCAATGTAATGACAGTGGACACTTTGAAAACATTAACATTACTAGGCATACAACCTACTAATACCATATTGCAAATGGCATATCAGTCTATAGAAAAACTAGGAGTTATTATAGATGTGGTAGTAATCGTGGAATCATGGGAATATCCAGTCGACTTCCTTATCTTACAACCAAAAGGTAAAATACTTGGTTATCCCATTATTTTCGGGAGACCATGGTTAGATATTGTTTCTACCTTAATTGATTGCAGGTCAGGTGATGTGACTATTTTAAATGGTAAGAATTCTAAGCAAATTTCATTATATCCATCTACACGACCTTTTATTAATAATCAAGTGAAATTATGGGTTGATAATCTTGATATTAATGAGCAAAATCTGTCTTCTTTGGCTATGATAACATTGCAAGATCATTTATAGGAAATAGATGATATGGTTAATCCTTCATTAAATGAACATCAATCGTCATTGGAGCAAATAGGATTAGTTCTGGAACATGCTGAATCTATTTGGAACCATCACAGTTAGTTTTGGAACCACACCAATTCTCTACAAATGAAGATAATTCCACTCCAAAGGAATGCAATTTATCTTGGGGAGAGGAAGGATCTATAGCTTTAGCTTTACAGATATCAGGAGATGATGAATAATTTCTAGACAATAGCAATAATGAGGAATTTAACCTACAACAAGATAAGTATAATAGATCTTCCTATTATCCTTTGTCTAGCATTCTATCTCAAGGAAATTTTAGAGATGTTGCTACATATCATATGTTGTTACCACATGCATGTCCACTAAACACCTTAATGGAACCCCGTCAACAAATCAGTTCATCATATCCTGGAACCAAACATGTTGAGATTCAACTAGGAAATTTTTTGAATATTAATAGCTGGTTAAAGAATGATGAAGAATTCAAACTGTTTAAAGTTTTGAAGGATCAAACTAAAGCTTTTACTTGGAACTATAGAGATATGAAGGGAATTCATCCAAGTATTTTCACCCAGCACATTTATACTGAAAACATTAGACCAGTTAGGCAACCTCAAAGAAGGGTTAATCCAACCTTAAGGGATATAGTCAAACAAGAAATTGAAATACTATTACAAGTAGGTTTTATCTATCCTATCTCAGATAGCCAGTGGGTGTCTCCTCTTGTAATTGTCCCTAAAAAGAATGGAGAATGGAGAATTAGTGTTGACTATAGGGAACTAAACAAAGCCACTCTGAGAGATTATTTTCCCTTACCATTCATAGATCAAGTCTTAGACAACCTTTTAGGTAAATATTACTTTTCCTTCTTGGATGGATTTAGTGGATACAATCAAATCAGAGTTGCTGGT
The DNA here is from genome assembly GCA_037957365.1 of Torreya grandis. NCBI lineage: Eukaryota > Viridiplantae > Streptophyta > Pinopsida > Cupressales > Taxaceae > Torreya > Torreya grandis. The sequence goes on from JARHVA010004660.1 coordinate 1,263,933, forward strand.
GAGGATCAGGAAAAAAATACATTTATTTGTCCATGGGGTACCTTTGCTTATAGGGTATTGCCATTTGGACTATGTAATGCTCCATCAGCCTTTCAAAGAGCTATATTAGTAATTTTTGTAGACCTAACAAATGACTATGTGGAGGTATACATGGATGACTTTACTATGTATGGAGATACATTTGATGATGCCTTACAAAATTTAAACAAAGTATTAACAAGATGTGAACAACATCACTTGTCTCTTAGTCATGAGAAATGTTTGATAATGGTTGATGAAGGGATTGTATTACGACACCATATTTCAAAAAGAGGAATTTAGGTTGACCAAAATAAAATCAAGATTATTTCAGATTTGCCTATTCCTCAAACCCCCACAGATATCAAGTCATTTTTAGGGCATGTTGGATACTATAGGCACTTTATTAAGGATTTTAGTAAAATTTCTGCCCCCATGTTTAAGTTGCTTACCAAAGACTGTGAATTTCTTTGGGATGAACAGTGTCAACATGCTTTTGAATAAATTAAAGATAAATTAGTAACTGCACCAATATTGCAAGGACCTAATTGGGAAAAACCTTTTCACATCCAAACTGATGCTTCAAATACCTCAATTGGTGCAGTTATGGGAAAGAAAGATGAAGAAGGAAGAATGCATGCTATTTACTACCTAGGTAAAAATCCTACTCCCACTGAAAGAAATTACACTACCATTGAAAAATAATTTTTGGCTGTGATCTATGCAATCAATAAATTTAGACATTACATTATAGGATACAAAATATTTTTACATACAGATCACTTAGCAATTAAATATTTAATGAACAAACCAATGATTAGAGGTAAAATAATTAGATGGTTATTACCTCTACAATAATTTTATATTACCATTATGGACAATCTAGGTAAATCTAATGTGGTAGCTGATTTCTTGTCAAGATTGACCACTACAAGGGAGCAAGATCCAGTCAAGGAAAATTTTCTAGATGAATAATTGTTTGTTATTTTAGCTAATACACCATGGTTTGCTGACATGGAAAATTATATTGCAATAGGGAAGTTTCCTCTTTCATTCACTAAAAAATAAATAAAGAAGTTAATCAAAACTAGTGCACACTTCAAATGGTTAAATGGAATGCTATTTAAATGTGGTCCTGATTTGGTTTTACACAGGTGTGTGAGAGAAGATGAAATATTTGACATCCTCTGAGCATGTCATGATGAACCAAATGGAGGACACTATTCAATGAAAAGAACAACTCATAAGATACTTGGCATTGGTTACTATTTTCCATCTCTGTACAAAGATGTGAAGAGATATATTAGGCAGTGATCCTTATCAAAGGATGGGACAACCAACCATTACCAATGAAATGACTCTACAACCAAAATTAGTGATTGAACCATTTGAGAGATGGGGATTGGATTTTTTTGGACCCTTTAATCTTCCTTCACAAAGAAAAGAGCACATTCTTGTGTGTACTGATTATGTAACAAAATGGGTAAAAGTGCAGACTTTAACAAATACCACTAAAGAAATAGTTGCCGATTTCCTTTGGCACAAAATTATGGTAAAGTTTGGAGCACCAAGAAGCTTAGTTTTAGACCAAGGACCACAATTTATGTCCAACATGATCCATGCCTTCACAACGTATTATCGGATCAATCATAGGAAGTCATCTCCCTATCACCCGCAAGCAAATGGACAAGTTGAAGTAATAAATAAAGAATTAGAAAACATCCTCACTAAAATAGTTGAAGCTGAAAGAAGAGATTGGGTAAAAAGACTACTTGAAGCTATTTGGGCTTACAATACAACTTAGAAAACCACAATAGGATTTTCACCATATGAGTTAGTCTATGAAAAAAAGCCCTTGTTGCCATTTGAGTTCGAACTACAGACATTGAGGATAGTAGCTAAGGTGGGAATTGAATTGGATGTAGCTCAAAAGGAGTGAATCCTTCAAATCAATGAATTGGATGAATTTATAATGGAAGCACTTCACCAGATAGAGATAATTGAAGAATAGAGGAGGCAATGGCATGATTCACATATCAAGGAAAGACAATTCAAAGTAGGAGACTGGGCATTACTGTTTGATTCTAAGTACCAACAATTCAAAGGCAAATTAAGAACCAGATGGTTGGGACCTTATCAGATCAAGTAGATATTTGAAAATGGTTCTATCTAATTACTTCCCATTGATGGAAACAAAAGAGTACTCTTGGTCAATGGACACAGGCTAAAAATTTACAAGAAGCCTCCTACTAAGGATGAATTCTTGAAGTAGATTGAAGTAAACAAAGAATTTGATCATATGGAAGAACCCAGTTCTTCCAAAATGATCAAATAATCAGATGAAAAGCTCCAAAATAAAGGGAAGAGGATGAAAAATAGTAAATGACATTCTCTTCTCCAAAAAAAATAAAAATAAAAAGATCAATTGAAAACCAGTAATGGCGATTGATCTTCTCAAATAAATGGCTAATTTAAATAAAGCTTTTTTCTAACTATTTTCTAGTCACTTTTTAGGAATGATGAGTCATCATGATGGAGGGATTACATCATCAAGGATGGTAATTATGTTTTTAACTTGTTAAAGGTTAGATTTAAAGTTTGCATGTGTGATTAGAATTGATTTAGAAATATTAGTATGATGAGTCATTTATTATACATCATGGTTAAATGTGCAAAATCATGAGAAGGATATTGATGATGGAATGAGTTGGAAGATAGTCATAAAGAATCATTCTTAAACCAACAAAGTAAAATCTAGTTACAAAAAAATTTCAAAAGAGATACAGTAAATTACCTTTGCTAGTTCCATAGTTAAGTAAAGTAGTTTCCCAATCAAAATCGCTAAATTCTGTAGCTAAGTACAGTAATTCTGCTACCTAATTCACCCAATCAGCAACCAAATCTACTAGTTCCATAGTTAAAATCATGAGTTCCACCAATAAGAGAAGCAATCTTCAACTAACCTATATAAGATTCAAGAAGCACGAATCATGGGAATAAAAAAGAAGTCAGAACTAGAAAATGATACCCAACGCCTTGCAAATGAAGAAGTAGCAACCATCTTTCAATAGGCAGGTTGGCTGAAGTTTCTAAAGGAAATTTCCCAAGTATAACGATGAACTAGTAAGAGAATTTGTTATCAATTTAGAACAATCAGGGACAAAAATTAGGAAGGTTGTTATTCCTTTTTCTATGAATGTAGTAAGTGAAATGTCTGGAATACCAATAGTGCATGTCCCAAACCCTTTCAAGGGGACATTAAAAGACTTGGATGAAACCTTATTGAAAGAAGGGGAAGTTGAACCCTAGTATATTTATAATATAAAGAAAATCATTAAAGGATTCAAAGGGGCCAGCCTACCCAAAACCTTTGATAGAATAGCATTTTGGATAGTTAAGTATTTAAATTGTGATGGACAATTTGGGATAGTAGGAAAAGAAGTCCTAAAAATCCTTATACACCTTAGATATGGAGCTGAAAAACTAGAATATATAGTAAACCTTCCAGGGTTTCTTTTTGAATCCATCCATACAATGGCCCAGAGGTATTCTTGGGGTATAAGAACAATTAGACATCATGGGTTAGTGCATTTGGTATGCTAGCACCATTTCCTTTCAAAGAAATATGGGGAAGCAATGTGGGACAAATTTCTTGGCAAATTTGGGTAAAACCCTGGTATTTGTAGAAGAAAAATAACAACTCCTCCTGCCCCTTCTATTCATTTAAAAACTAATACCATTGCTAAATAAAAAAAAGATTAGGGGAAGAGGAAATACCACAAAGAAGAAAATATGAAAGAAAAGTTAAAATTACATACCCTACTATGCTTTCTCAGTACATTTCTTCTTCTACAGAAGCTACAGAAGAACTGATACCTGTCTCTAACAGTGACAGTTCACCTAGGCTTGAGCAAAAGGTGAACATCAGAAGAAGTTCTAAAAGGAGACCTATGTCTGCACATTTTGAGGCTCCTCAAGAAAGAAGATGTCATAAAAGGTCTAAAGAAAGTCTAGAGGAGATGGAAAAACAAGCAAGGCTAGAAACTGAAGCTGCTGATATTTTTGGCAGCATGGCCATGACTCCTCCTGGACCAAGCCAAATAGAAAAGGAAGAAGGGGATGAAAGATTTGAAGAACAAGCTTTCCAAGAAATGGGTAAGACAACAACACCATCACATGCAGAAGATGAACATGCATCTTGGAGAAGGAAAGGGAAATCCCCTATGGTGGAAGAGGAATGTTTAATTCCCCAAGAAATTTTAGAGAAAGAACAAAACCAACAGATTAAACAAGCTCTATTTTTGTCTAGAGTAGAACTCATTATCAAGGAAAAGGATGAGGAATTGAACTTCCTCAAACTCAAATTATAATAGAAAGAAATGCTCCTTGAAGAATTAACAAACTAGTTCATAGTCAAGAATGAAGAATTAGTAGAGATTAAAAGGCAACTAATGGAGAAAGAGGAAAAATGTACAATACAAACCTCTATGTTAATAGTCTCTGCACAGACTAAATTGACTTATCTACCACTCAAGTAATTATGGGATGATACATGCAGAGAACTTAGTGTAATCAAGGCATCCAATATTGACTTGAAAGGCAAATTGGTAGAAGAAGAGAAAACAAGGAAGGAATGGGAAGACAAATTTTACAAGGAGGAAAATGATAAGTATAAATGTCTTGTGAAAATACAAATAGTTTGTATGTTGAGTGAGAAACTGCTTGCATGCATAAGACCTTCTCCTATTTATAACATGTTTTTAGAAGAATAATTCATTCACTGGTAGTTGGCAAGGATAGCATGTGGCCTTCCACATGAAATTAAATATGAAGCTAATTTCTCAGCTACCTACTCCTTAGCCAATATAGAACAGAAAAACCTTCTTTGTGAATTTTACCTCTATAATTTTATGTTAGAAAGAAATATAGGTTTTATGATCAATTTGTATGTAGGGGAAAGCCAACTTAACACATTTGTCTCTATTATTCAAAATTAGATTGCATGGCAGGAAAGGGAGTTAGAGCATTGGTCAAAGGCTAGTTCATCCAGTCTCTATATGAGAATTCATTGTGGTAACCCACTCACCTTTGCTACACATTTCCAATCCCATGCATTTAATGACAAATTCAAAGGACCTTATCTTTTCAATTTACAACAAAGCATGGATGTCTTCACCTCTTTTGAGAAGGAAAATTTTGATAATATCTATGATGCATGTTTAAAAAGATGGGAATTTTTTTTGGTGGCATTGAAAAGAAGGGAAGTAATATCCCCTTCAAATTTGATCTGGAGTCTAGAAAGGACAAAATATTTATGCACAATAATTCCTTGTATTAATGAAACTACCTAGTGCATATGGATAGGCATGCAGACAAGGCCACCTCTACTTCTCACTCCCATATCTCCTTGGCAAAATAGAGAACTTCAAAATCCCACTCAATTTGTGGAATGGAAAAGAAAAGTAGAAGCAGGAGCTAGGTATAATACCTCTAGATCAAAGCATTGGGATATTCAGTTCCAGCCATTTGATCTGAGTAATCAAATGGAATGTAGGTTATACAATCCTAAATTTGAAGAGTGAATTTTGTAAAGGGTCTTAAAAATAAGTATGGGGGAAAAGGATGAGGCCAAGATATGCCCAATAAATGTATAATAAATGACCTCATCTTACTCTTTCTTTCTATTAAGTTTGATTGCATTTTGTAACTTTCATTTTGATATGAGATGAGTTAGGATGTAATTATCCATCTTTTGTTGATTGTGATTCTAAAATTAAAAAAACCCTATAATTCCTAACAAGTGTGTTGGAAAATTCAAGTTTTGTAATAAAACAAGTCATCATTAGGCTAAAGAACAAATATGAAGTGGATTGCATGTTTTTAGAAGCATTGGAATCAATTTAGCTTAGTTATGGAACTCCACCATACTATTTCAAGTTGCATTTTTAGACTTAGCTCTGAAACTCTATATTTAGCCCCAAATTTATCTGAATTAGCTCCGGTACTCCTACAAATAAGCTCTGGAACTTTCACGTCTAGATATATAACTAATAAGGATCTATTCCAAAATGGCCAGAGATCTGTCAGGTTAATGATCTCATTAAATTAGGAATAGATTCCCAATTTCTATATTTGCAGATCTAAGACATTTATCACACAACTAGACATCTAGCCACATCTTGATTTAGCATCTATTCTGGGTGCAATTTCATTCCATTGTATCTATGAAATAGTTACAGCCATCAAAGCATCTATATATGCAGACTTGGGAATTTAGGATATATAGAGAAGAAGATCATTGAAGAATAGAGATAAAAAGGATAGATTAGTATATTTTGTAATACAAAATATTTTATCAATGAAATAGCCATTTCTATTTTGAAAGCAAATTAAATTATTCAATCTTATTTCTAGGCGGAGCAAGGGCCCACTCCTCCAAAGAACCAGGATCTTCATTTTTGGTCGGTATTTATATTTTATTCAAGAAAATAGGTAACTCTGTTAAATTTATAAATGCTTCCAACTCCTTAAAGTTAAAATTTGTTGTAAATTTGTTCCTACAAGCATTTTATATTAAATTCTAATTTCTTTGCAATCATTTTCCAGCAATCTATTGTATTTTGCAAAAGTGTGTTTATTTCCAGCAATCTATTTTATTCTACAAACATGTGTTTACTTCCAACAAATTCATTTCTGCAAACGTGTGTTTACTTTCAGCAAATTTATTTCTGCAAACATGTATTTAATTTTAGCAATTTTCATTGTTTGATTCTAATAAGGTTTTGACCAAGAAGTCCTTAAGACATTAAAAATCCCCCGAAAACAAAAAAAGAAAAAAAAAATACCTACAATCAATTACTAAATCTCTATGATTCCTCTTGTTTCATATCACTTTAGACATAGCCTTGGTTAAATATGACATCAATAGAAAGTTTATTAATTATAGGGAATAATGACACCCAATAGTTGGGTTGATGAGTAGAGAAGATTAAGGTTTGTGTGTATGACCTATAGGCCATAATTTTTATGGTAGAATAGTGATCTTGTAGGTTGAAGATGAGTGAATAGGATTTTTTAAGTTGAGTAGAGTGAAGAGTTGAGGAGTAAAGAGAGGAAGTGTGCCTAGTGGATGGGTTGATGATCAAAGATAGTTCGTGATTGTGTGTATGACTTGTAGGTCAAATTTATATGTCATAACAAGTTCTTTTGCAAGTTTGATTCTTTGAAGTATGAGAAAATAATATGTGATGTTTGTGTGAGCTTGGAGGTTGATTTTTAAGTTAAATTAGAGTATGGTCTGTGTGAATGACCTCATGGTCAGATTGTTGTTGTGGTGATAGAGTTGTTGCAGGTGTGCTACAGAAAGTGTAAGTGAAGATTTTGAGAGTGGGGTTAGTTGGGATATGTAATGTATCCTAATTAATCTTGGTGTGTTGGTACAAGTATGCAATGATATTTAGCCAAAAAGGAGTATGGTGTGAAAGAGTGAAGGTGAAGAATGATAAATAGAGATACATCATCAGGTGTTGAAGACATCAGTTCAAAGGTGAATGTGTTCAAAGGAGGGTCTAAAGGAGTTGATCTTTCTTAGGGGTAGTTGATCCTTATGAAACATTTGTTTCAATAAATACCTTTGGTTAGGAGGATATGATCAAGGTTTGCTAGTCTAAAGGAGTTAACCAGTCTTTTGTTTATAATTTCTTATAGGAAGCAGTCTATTGTGTTGCAATCTTGAGAGTGGGTTTTATTCCCCATGAGGGTTTCCCACAAGAAATGTGTGTCATGTGTTTGATCTTATGTATGCATTGAATGAATGAGCTCTCTTGTTAATGTTGCTTGATCAAGTTGATATATGCTGATTGGTTAATAGTTTAAAGGACTATAATTGAAATTGAAATATCTAGGCTCACTAATTCAACCCCACTCTTAGTGATTGTACCTCTATCAAAATTATTGTCTAATGAAAGATTTTAAGGGGTAAAATTCAAAAATGGGATGAATTAGAAGGTGGGGGGTTGGTTTAATAAAATAAATGTTAAGTGTGTCTTGACACAGTTAAAATTTATTTTATTAAATATAATAAATTAGAGTCACTCTAGATTTGATAGAGTTGGCCTCATAGTTGCATGCCTTATGATGTGGGAGATAGATTTTAAAAATCCAATCTGTTTAGTAATTAAGCATTTTTAGTGATTTAGTATTTAACCTAGGGATTTTAGGGCATGGATTTTTAAATTGGTATGTATTTTGGGTAAACATATAGTCATTTTAAAGGTTTTTATGCCTTAAAATTTGATTTCTAGAATTTATAAGAGTCCTAAGTTTGTCAAAATGAAAGTTTATAAAACACTCACTTTGAAATCAAGCCAAAATGGTGTTATTAGGGAACATAGTTCACATTGATAACTTGTGCACATCAAATGACCACTTTATGTTTATTTAAGTTTCTCATCATCCCTCCCTCATCCCTTATGACTTCCTCTTCATTCCTCATTATCCTTATGAACTCCTTAATTGATATTCACCATCCCTCATCATTTATAATCTCTCATTTATTTTTCCTAATCACTCCCTCATTGAACTTCACCATCCATCATCATAAAAAATTCCTTTTTTATCATCCCTAATCACTTCTTCATCCTGTTAAGAAATGTTAGTCCTCACATTAATTTGTGATTATTTTAATGTGTATTATTATGTGAGTAATAAATCACTATTAGTTATATTTGGTTAGTAACTGGTTATTGTAATATTGTTACAATAATATTAAAATTATAAGTTAGTTGTTATTTGGTTAGAATACAGTTGGTTGTGACATATTATTATATGTTACTCACATAAGAGATTGAGTATTCGTAGGGATTATGTTCTCTGTGATTATAGGAATAGTTTCATATAAAGATGTAATGTCTTAGATGAATATAATATAGAAAATAATTATGGTGTGAGAAATATAATTTTTTAAAATTATTTCATGATTTAACTCCATTATTTCTATGTCAATTTTATTCAAATTTGAGCCAGACTCTGATTAAACTCATTACATCCCTCATAATCCATAATCACTTCCTCCTCATCCCTCATCATCCCTAATCACTCCCTTATCATACTTAATCACTCCCTTAGTATCTCTCATAATCCCTAATTGCTCTCTCATCATCCCTCATCATTCCTACTCGCTCCCTCCTCATCCTTAATCAATTAATAAAATAACTTGATCGTGGGTGCAATGGTTTTCTATTTTTTCCCAATTGGATTTTATTCTAATAACAAAATTTACTCACTCAAATAAGGCCCAAATAAAATATTCTTTCATCCATCCTTTTTCACTCAAATAAATAACTAAGAGATATCATCTAATTATCTAATGGATTCAAAGGTTTATATGATGAACCACACCCACACCATGGAGTGAGTGTGTACCTAGAGCCCTAGGATAAAATAAATAGGTAATAAAGTGAGAAAAGGGTGGGATGAAATTGTATTACTTACATATATAGTTTTGGATTTGGGCATATAAGAATCCCAATCCCATAATTGAGAATCCAACTTTACATGTATATATATAGGGGTGACTAGATACTAGTTGGGAATTCTAATCCCAACCCCATATTTGATTTATATTTTTCTCTATATGTCATTGAGAGTATGTCCATAGTAGAATAGATTTCTATATAGATATATAATGGTCACCAATATGGTAGAGTATGTTCCAATCTAGTAGTCAGTAGAATGTGTTTCTTGACCTAACTCGATCTATACCCAACATAAACTATAGCAAATGTGATTTAATGAAGGAAATATGTCTTAATAAAGCAAATTAAGAATGGATACTCAGATATTGGGCATGGATCTATGGGCCTTAAAGGCCAAAATAGGGCCCTGTCATACTCTAAGTATCCCCCAATGAAAAATACACTATATTAAAGGATAACGTAGGAATGGGGGATCTCACCATAGATATATAGGGGTCATCATTTTGAATGTCCTACCTTGATCTCAAACTTAACCTACCTGATAAGGTAATTGAATATTTCCTTACCTAATTCATGTATGTCAAGTAGTACGCAATGAGAAGTTTCATGCTTTATGATGTGGAAGATAGTTTTTCAAAATCTGATTTGGTCAGCATTTAGGCATTTTAATAAATTTAGTATTTAACCTAGGGATTTTAGGGCATACATTTTGAAACTGATGTCCATTATGGGTAAATACATAGTATTTTTTTTACATTTTTTTGCCTTATATAATGCTTGATGACATTTTTATGAGTCTTAGGTTTGTCAAAATTAAATTTTACAAACCAATCATTTTGAATTCAAGACAAAGTGGTGTGAATGGGGAAATATAAGACACATTAATGATCTACGCACATCCAATAATCACATTACTAATTACTCCCTCATCATCCCTAATCACTCCCCCATCAACCCTTACCATCCCTTACCATCTTTAATCACTAATTCATCATCCCTCATCACTCCCTCATCATCCCCTATAATCTATAATAACTCCCTCTTTAACCCTCACCATATACTATCATACCTAATCACTCATTCATTAACCCTCATCATTAATAATTACTCCCTAACCATCCCTCATCATCCCTACCCACTCCCTCTTCATTGATCCTCATCCTTAATCACTCCCTCCAATAACTTGATGGTAGGTGTAGTAGCTTCCTACTTATACATGATTGTCTCAAGTTTCAATCCAAATTTTAATCACTTGAATAAGGTCCAAATAAAATCTTATTTAACTCATCCTCTTTCAATTAAATAAGGAACTCAAAGATATTTTAGGATTATATGGTGGTATTTAAAGATCTATATGGTGATCCATACCCAGAAAATAGAGAGAGTGTGTATCTAGAGCCCTAGACTATAATAAATAGGTAGTAAATTGAGCAAAGGGTAGGATGAAATTGTATTACTTGTGTGTGTGTGTGTGTGTGTGTGTGTGTGTGTGTGTGTGTGTGTGTGTGTGTGTGTGTGTGTGTGTGTGTGTGTGTGTGTGTGTGTGTGTGTGTGTGTGTGTGTGTGTGTGTGTGTGTACATATATTAGGATTTGGACATCTAAGAATCCTAATTCTAGATTTGAGAATCTAAATTTATATCTATATAGATAAGAGTTATTAGAAACTAATTGATAATTCCAATCCCAACCTTATAGTTGACTTCTAATTTTCTCTATATGTCATTTAGAGTAAGTCCATAGTGTACTAGATTTCTAGATAGATATATGTGCGGTCACCAATCTGATAGAGTGTATTCCTATTGGGTAGCTACTAGATTGTGTTTCCCAACCCAAATTGATATATGAATTTAATGAAGGGAATATAACTTAATATAGTGTATTGAAGAGGGGATAATTAAAGCTTTAGCATAGCTTGATGGTCCCTAAATGCCAAAATAGGGCCCTACCATACTCTAAATATGCTCCAGTCCCCAATACAATATATCAAAGGATAATGTAGGAATATGGGACCAACCATTGATATATTGGGGGAAACATTCTTAAGTACCTACCCCTATCTCAAACTTTCCTTACCCATTAATGCAATGAAAATGTTTCATACCTACGTTATCTATGCCAATGAGTAAGGCAAATGAAGCTTACCTTTTTAATATCTAGCTTTACTTCACCTAATATCATATCAAGAGAAGATTGCCTTATTGATGGATAGAGAGGGAGTAAGGCATAGATATTGAGGGAAAATTTCCTTCTTGGTATCTATCTTTGTTTTGATTATGAATTAAGGCATGGCTATTAAGGTAAGCTTAATTTCTGATAGATAACTTTATTCTTACCCTACTAGATAAGGCAAGGGAAAAATCTTTCACAATATATAATTTTTTTATTTTAATATCTATTTTATCTTTATAGAATAGATTATTATCTATCAACGGAACCTTGATTCCTAATCTATATATTACATATATTCTTTCCATACCTACTTAGCTATGCCCTACCTACTTAGCTTTTGTTGTTGTCAAGGGAATCTTGATTCCTGATAGATGAATGAGAAATGAAGTCTTAAATAATGTTATATGTAATAGATATATATTATTGATTATGCCCTACCTAGTTTACCTAATTGAGTATGTCTTACCTACTTTACCTACTTGATTATGCTCTACTTGATTGAATATTTGAGCCATATATTGATCTTAAGTATGCCCTACCTAAATACCCAAGCCATATATTGATATTAACTATGACATACTTATCTTATTATACTTGAGTATACCCTACCTACCTATCCTTTTTGACCTATCTACTTAAGTAATCCATACCTACCTTATTGTAATTGAGTATTCCCTACCTACCTATCCTTATTTCCCTACCTGCTTGAGTATTTCCTACCTGATAAAATACCCAAGATATATCTTTCTATTTAATACCCATATATAATCCTAACATTATATATCTTACTTGACCATATATTTAATACTTAATACCTTAATTAAATACCTAATTGAATACCCAAGCCATATCTTTAAAGGAGAGGGGGAATTATAACCTATATAGACAAAATAGTTACTAAGGATGATTAGGCACAGGAAAAAATCCATTGCACCCACCACAAAGTTACTAGAGGAAGTGATTAGGGATAAGGTGGGATAAAGAAAGAGTGATTAGTGATGATGAAGGTCAATGAGGGAGTGATTAAGTATGATAAGGGATGAGTAGGGGTGATTAGGGATGATGAGGGAGTTTCTAGGAATGATGAGGGTCAATGAGGGAGAGATTAGGGATGATGAGGGATTATAAGGGAGTGATTAAATATGATGAGTGTTGATGTGGGTTTTATACACACCACAAATGTAGTGAGGTAGACTCAAATGTTTTAGGATCTTAATAGAGGTAAACTCTACTCTAGGGCATGAGTTACAGGTATGTAATCTTTTACAACATATTTTTTGAATAGAGGGTAGGGTATTTAGGTTGTTAACAAGGTTTTTAGATGGAGAGGTGGATTTCTAATAGGGTGAATTCATACATGAGTTGGATGGATGGTTGGACTCTAATCTAGAGTGGGTAGATATTAATAATAAAACATAAAAGGAAGGAAATGTATGGAAGAAAATAAATCTCCATGGGTCTTAAAAATTACTTCCCTGGTTGGTTTTTTGGATAGACTTATGTTTTACTAAAACCAATGTCTATTACTAGCAGCAATTATAGACATGCAAATAAACATGTCTAAGGATTATATGGAAAAGAAGATGTAGGAAGTTCACAAACTTTAGACAAAGGTTTCTCTTATCAGGGTAGCTATTTCACACCCTTCAATCAAGAGATTATGGTTTGAGTTAATGAATTATCTAAGGTAGGTGTAGCCCACACTCAGAAAACTACACCAAGAAAACACTAGTACACATCCAGAAATATGATTCAATCTAACTTGAATATTTTAATCAATACATTGACCAATATTCAATAGTTATTGCACATTCAAGATTAGAATATTAATCAAAGTAATCAAGAATATATTTGTAGCTTTAGCACACTAAATATTATTGAGGAAAAAAACCATAGAAATAACAACTAATAACACAAAAATGGAAAGAAAATACTCAAAACACTTCACTTGATGACCAAAATGGTTTGATGCCCTGTATTCCAAAATTTTCTAATAAAAAAAAATTAGGGGATAAAATTATATTTATAGATCTTGGGGAAGGGGTCACCTCATCCTCCAAGTCTATGCATGATTGTTACATGTGGCAGTTAGAATGTGTAGTTCTAACTGTGGTCTAAAATCACCTAAGAAAAGCTAAAAAAAACTATAAATAGATAAATTGACTTCAAAAAAGTATGAAACATGTGCATGTACAAGAAAATAAAAATTCAATTTTCTAATGATTTATCTAATTTACAAGGAGAATTTAAATATATGTGTCACCATAGGAGTTACACATGCATAAGGCTAAGGTCATGTGGTTTGAAGTGTTGCATGGGCTTTAATAGGAGTGGAAGTCAAAGTAGAAGCTAAAGATTTAGCAATACTACCAGAGGCCTACTTCTTTTTTACCTTGTTATCTTGATAGAATTTTCACACTACCTCATGCTAAGGGTGAAAGATGTCTAAGTTAAGTAATGAAGTTTAATGGAGTTTCTTGGTTTTCCTAAGGAATCATGCATGTTCATATTTAGTCAAATAGAACTTACTCTTAAAAATATCAACTTCGGTCACCTACCTTATAAATTTTCTTAACTCTGATTCTATTCTTTCTAATGCCAAGACTTATATGCTCTACTTGATGTTCTTAGTGGCTTCCTAGACAATGTTATCAACATTGATTCTATTAATCAATTTTCATATAGAATCCCTTGCCTTAGATAATTTTAGCTCATTAAAAATTTGGAAGAGTTGAGCCTCATGTTTTTGGTACTCTAAAATGAGCCTTGAATGTGGTCATTAAGTCAAGATGGCTATATAATGAGTTACTTGTGTAGAAAACTAACATTTTAAGCTCGGCACTATCTTGAACCAAAGAGATACAAAGTTTATTTGATTGGTTCACACGAGGTACCATATCAAAATTAAAATATTCCATGGCTTCTAGGGAATTATAAAATTTGGAAGTATCCTTTTAAACCTCAGCTTTGATACTTACAAGAATATACGCTATGTTAGATTTTTCTCTGAGCTTCTCAATCTATGGTCACAATTCTTGTACCTCCTCTTCTAACTCCTACCGAGCTAACTTCGTGCCTTCATGGATGACCACCACAACATATTTATGTGCTTATGCTAGGTATAAAATATATTTTTTATACATAGACTACCCTGGCTACCCTTTCTACCTCATAGTGAGGGACAGCACTAGTTATCATTCTTTAAGGATGATGTTTATACCTTGGTCATCTTAAAAATTTCTCTTTTTTAATCTTTGTATTAAACTAGTTGGGGGGTCAAACAAAGTAGACATAGAGGGGAGCTCAATGACCTTATACATTATCATTTTAATTCTCAAATCCATGGCCCAAAGTAGAATGTTGAGGGGTGTATCAGTGATTGTAACAACAATTTCTTTCTTAGCATCCTCTTCATCTTTGTTTTGCTTCTTAATAGCCTTTGTCAAGACATTAGGTAAGGAAGGAGATATTATTTTTTACCAGTCCACTCCCCTAATTTGAAGGAGTGGGTGGACTACAACTATGTGAGGCTTGGCCTTCCTACCCTTGCTTGTGCTAGTTACTATGGTTTCTTTTATATAAGTGAAAGTGGGGAGTGAAAGGGAAATTTGTGTAGACTAAACATGAAGTTGGGGTGTGGTTAGAGTAATCTACACTTTCCTAGTTGCCTTATTATTTTTGTGAACTCTCATAGTAAAAGTACCAATAGGTACAAGGGGAATAGCTATGAGAAATGGTGCGGTAGTGATAATGGAGGGATCAATAGTGGTTTTGGAAACAAAAGGAATGGATGAAGTAGAGGGAATGAGAACTTGCATATAAGAGATAAGTATTTGATCAATAATGGAAATTGAACTCAAATGAAAACTAGAAAATATCTGTGTACCTTGGAGATACAGCTTAATGGGATCAACTTAAAGACTCATAGCCTTGGCTATCTCCAACTCATCCTCTTCATCTAAATCATCTACTATGTATTTGATGATAACTTCATCTTATCTTGATGGCTATGAGATTTGAGGTAATCCCTAAGATGAATGCATCATAGGGATTCCTAGAATAGACCAAAGGGGTCTTTCCTTGAATAAGAGAGCCCTGGGAGGTAGATGTTATTGCTTGTGAAGTATCAACCCTAATAGAAAAACAATCGATACATGGGGTATAGCCATAGGAACTTGACCAATGTTGGTAACATTCATTTCTTGCATCTTGTCTTCCTCCTCATCAAAGTCTAGGTTGATAAGATCTCCTCTTTCTCTTCCTCTATGTATACTAGGCTCAGGGAGCCCATGTTATCTCTTCACTTATTTTAATTTCAATTTTAATGAAAGTACTTGGGACAAGGAAGCTTCCTATTCTTGAGATTTCCCTCTTGAAAAATATGAATGTTTTCATCCTTTAAAGAGAGCTCTTTGACTATCCAAATCCCTAGTGGAGATACTAGGTTTGGTTTGGATCATTCTCAAATGTTCTTCTTGTAGTCCAACAATCTGTGTTCATTCTAGCACTTCATCTGATTTAGCATTCATAAAAATAAAATCATAAAAATAAGGATGGTGGAATTAAGGAATGTTAAACCCATGGGTATGTTTTTGGATTTTTCCATAGGGGTCCTATTCTCTATGTGCCATTATGGGGAAGCTATAATGATTCTGCTTTATCTCAACATCTCCAATATGTTTTCTCATAGTATATGTCATTCTTCCAATTAAAATTAAGATTCCAAAGTATAAAATCTTTTTCTGCCTGGCCAAATCCTCCTCAATACTATTCCAGAATTAGAAAGTAATCTCTTGTTTGGCTAACTTATCTAGTACATACTTTGGGAGATATAGGGGCTCACCCTTATTTCCCTAGACCATGACGACAGTAAATTCTGGGTACAAGAAATAGTCTCCTTTTTTTCTTAAATTCTTTAGGATGTTTTCTCCATGTTCAGGGATAGGCAATCCATGAATGGTTTACCATACCTAAAGGTAAACATCCTCACATATTCTAACCATATGTTTTTGGTAAGCATATATATGCATGAATTGGTAGTGGTCGTAGATTCTATTTTTATATAATCTATGGCCATAGCCCATAGATTGCCCAAGTCCTTATAACAAGTTCCCATGACTAGGTCCACTAAATAAGACATCATATAAAAATATCTCATGGGGGTGGGACATTTATCTTTATGTAAAATATGCTCTCTCAATCTCAAATTGATTACTTCCCCTAAGGCATACACAACATCATGTGACAACATCATATGTACCAATTGTACCTAATCTAAATTTACAAAATGGATTCTGGGCATACCATATAATCTATTAAGTAGAGCCATACTAATCCAGATTGCCATCCTAATTTTTTTGATTAGAATCACTTCCTTTGGCTTCATCCCTTGCTATATGATATACTAGTCTAAGAGTAGCCATGAGGAGAGTACCTTTGGGATTGAGGTTTCTTATTTAAATTATAACCAAATGTGTTTATAATAGTATACCTTTGGTATAATAAGAGATAGATACCTTTAAAAATCACTTTTATAGATAAATGTGACCACTTTATCACCATGTGAGTGTAGTGGATAAGTATCCTATGATATTTTATTGAAAAAGAAGAAATCCTTGAGAAGGTATATGCATGGCATAAATTATATTTTGGCCATGGTGAAATGTAATATTTGGCATTTGTAGGTTATAATTTCCTCAATGAATAACCTTTTTGCTAGTATTATTTCATCATCTAATGAAAACATATCGACTAGATCGATAGAATCCCAGAGTTGTGAGTAGTTATGATAATTGTCTTGGAATGTATCTAAATTAAAGCTAGTGTATTTAAACTCTATATAATCATTTATTGATAATTTAGATGGGGGATTTTTTCCTTAGAACATCTTAGATGAGGAATCCATAACTACATGTTCTAGAATGTTATAATTTCCTTTGATATGCTACATACTATGTAATCACTTTGGTTCTTTGCTTAGTTGTTGTTAGACTCAAAAAATTATTTAAGATATGAAATAAGGATATTGGTCACTATTATAAATTATGATTCTTTGATTTCAAGTTAACTTGGATGCAAATGATGGCTTGAATGGCTACATATCATCTATATAGGATACTACATTAAATATCAGTTCGTACGATACAAATATGTAATGTTCACTTTTCAAATTTGTTAGCTTGGGTTGGTGGGGGGTCCTTAGTGTTTATTAGATAGGAAATGTTTTATCTTTACTTGGATAAGTATGGAAAAATTTCAATAGTGTTCTCCATAATAAATCACTTAGGAGTATAATGTCAAAAAGGTGTTTTTCGGTCAATGTCTGCAGATAATCCCTCAGGGGGATTATTTCAGATAAAGTGTTTTTAATGGGATTATTCTAGAGGAGTCTTTTTATTGGGTAGAAGTCCTAAAACAATTATTTTTAAGGGATAATTCATGGATAAAGGGTATTTTAAAATTCCTTGAAGGGTACTTTTGGTATGAAGGGTCCACTCCATAGGGAATTCTATCAATGACAAATTTTTTGAAGGGTCTACTTCATAAATTCTAAAGGGCACTTCTAAAATTACCAAAGATAACTTTCATATGGCTAAGGGTCACTTCAAAGGTCCTAAAGGGTAGGTGGCCACTTTAAAAGGATTGAATGGTCAGTTTAGGAAATTTGAAGGGTAAGTGCCCTTTAAAGGAATTATTTAGAGGATTTTGCATCAGATAAAATATTTGAAACAAAAGGTTAAAGGGAAATGGTATGGGGAAATTTTACAAGATAAATATCATGAAGGGAGTGTCCATGGCAAAAAGGTTAATTCATAAATATCATAGGGCACTTTTGTAGGGGAAGAAAGGGTCAAAATAAATATCTTGAAGGATAAGTCCCATAGGGTAAAGGGTTTGAAAAGAGTTCCAAAGGGTATGCATCACAAAACCCAAAGGGTATGTTCTCTAAAGGATTTGGTCAAAAGGGTTTTAAATAGTAAATTCAAAAAGGCTAAAGGGCTAGTTGGAAGGGTTTTGAAGGGTAGGTGGAAAGAAATCAAAGGGTCTAATTTGGGGCAAAAGTTTACCTAAAAGGTCTACTTTGCAAAGGCCAAAGGGTAGGTTGGTAAGGCAAAAAAGGCATTTTAAGAGCTTCAAAGGTTAATTTAAAATTTCTAAAAGGTACTTTTGCAATATTCTAAAGGGTATTATTCATAGGGTATTTATCCATGATAAAACTCCCAAAGGATTTACTTCATAAAGGCTGAAGTGTACTTCCAAAATTCCTAAAGGGTACTCTCGTATGGATAAGGGTAATTATAAAAGTTTTAAAGGATAAGTTAGATAGGGACAAAGGGATAATACATCAGGGAAAATGTTTCAGGGAAAGTGTATATGATCTTAAGGCCAAAAGTTCATAGGTCAAATTCTTTTAGGAGAATTATTTTAGACAAAAAGTCTACAAAAATTTATCTAACAAAATAAGGCTTCCCAAAAGCATAAACTAGAAGAGAATAGGACCAAAAATTTCCCAAAACATAACATATAAAATATAATTTTGCATGAAGGTTGAAATAATTAACCCAAAGACTATGAACCCAAAGAATTTATCTGTAATACATAAGTTAGTCTCATAAACAAAATAAACACAATGCCAATATACTCCCACAAAAAATGTGAAATGTCCTAGATTTCTCAAACTTTGCAAAATCATATGAAGGATATTATTTGGAAAGAAAAGTTGGGTCCCCATTTTCTTATGAAAAAGGGGGGGGGGTGTTGGGTACAACAATGAGTGATAATGAAAATTATTGTGCCATATCTATATATATGGGATAATATCTATTAGCTAGGTGACTTTCTCTACCACATATGTGTAAGAATAATTTATTACACTCCTTCCTATTGAATGGTCACTAAAAACATACTTTAGATGAGGGGGAATTGACTGAGCTATATCTTTAAATGAGAGGGGATTATAACCTATATAGAGAAATAAGTGACTAGGGGTGATTGGGCATAAGCAAAATACAACTACACCTACCATAAAGGTATGTGATGGAGTGATTAGGGATGAGGAGTGATGAGGAAAGAGTGATTACAGACGATGAGTGTTAATGAGGGAGTGATTAAGAATGAAGGGAATATTTTGAATAATTTGGACTTATTACCTTCCAATTCTAAAAAAGTATTAGAAATAAGTCTAAATTATTCATTTTTTTCTATGTTTAAATTATCTCCAATGTAATATATGGTAAATAGATCCATATTATTACCATAATCCTAGTATATTTTATTTGAAATATATTAAAATTATTCATTTTATAAATTTATAACTACTCTAGTTTGGGGGCTTAAGTTCATATTATCTAAAATCATCCTTATGATAAATGATGATGAGGGAGTGATTAGGGTTGATGAGAGACGATGAGAGACTAAATAGGTATGATGAGGGTCAATGAGGGAGTGATTATGGCCAATGAGGGCCAATGAGGGACTAATTAAGGATGATGAGGTATGATGAAAAAATATTGAAGGTAATATCTATTATCTAGGTGACCTTCTCTACCCCATGTGTGTAAGACTAACTTATTATATTATTTCATAATTAATGGGAACTAAAACACATGTTCATGGTTAGGAAGGAATTGAATGAATATGAATCCCTCATTTTCCCTAATAACTCCCTCATTGGCCATCATTTTTCCTAATCATTCCCTCATTATCCCCCATAGCTAAGTAGGTATGGCATAAATAAGTAGGTAGAGTAATAATATATGGAAGCTATAGATTGGGAAGCAAAATTCCCTTGATAGCTAAGAATATATTCTAAAAGGGGAAAGTAGGAAGGATAAGAACAAAGATATATATCAGAAAGAAAACTTCCCTTTCCTTATTAGGTATGACATAGCTAAGTAGGTAGGATAAGAAAAAAGCTATCTAGCATAAGGTAAGCTTCCCTTGATAGAAATGCCTTAATCTAAAATCAAATCAAATCTCGATATTGAGAAGGTAAACTTCCCTTTATAGTTAGGCCTTAGTACCTTACTATATATTGATAAGGCAATATTCCCTTGATATGATATTAGGTGAAGCAAATCTAGATATCAAGAAGGCAAGATTCCCTTTCCTTACTCTTTGGTATAGATGAATTAGGTAGGGAAAGTTTGAGATTGAGGTAGGGCCTTCATTATAGTGACGCCATATATCTATTGTGGGTCACCCATTCCTACACTATAATTTGATATATTATGTTTGGGACCAAGGCATAATCAAAGTATGACAAAGGTCTAGTTTAGACTTTAGATTCTAATGGGCCATACCCAAGATCTAAAGAACCTCTCCTTGATACATTGGATTAAGGAATACACCATTCATTTCATTCATAGATCAAGTTATGTATAGATCAATTTAGGTATTTATCAATTTGGGTTGGGAATACACTTTATCAACTACTAGATTGGAACATACTCTACCAAACTAGTGACTACCTATCTATCTATCTAGTAATTTGGTCTCCTATGGACATACCCTTAATGACATATAAAGGAAAACAATGTCAAATATGGGTTTGGGATGTGAATTTTCAACTAGTCTCCAATCACCCATATCTATATAGATATAAGTTTAGATTCTCAACTCTGGGATTGGGATTCTTATATGCCCTATTGAGACCTTAGTTTTGAATAAATTTTGGCTAAGTAATTTTTGATGACAAACGGTATAGGAGAGACATGGTGTAGAAGACCATGCCACAAAAGAATATGATGTGAAAGAGGAAAGTCACATGGAATAAATAATCAAGTTACACATAGAACTAAATAATTTAAGACTTAGATATTTGTGGAATAATTGGGGAAAGTGCATAAAGCAAATAGGATTATATAGTGGTTCACATAAATATTAGAAAATAATAAGTTAAGCATGAATCTAGCACTAACCTATGGGAAGATAGGTGATCGGTGAGGAGCTTATAGCATAGAGAGATAATGTAGGGGTACATAGGCTTGGGTCCTTAGGAATTAATTATAAATGGCTTGCTATGAATTAATTTTTTTAATGATCATTAGAAAGTCATCTTGTTTGTATTTACTTCTGTAACTAGATGATCGAGGTAGGCCATGTATAAATACCTACTTGTTTTACTTGGTGTTGTTTTTAATGAGTCATTTATCATTATAAGTGTATAATCATTATAATATTAACATAAATTCTGAATGTAATGAGAGGAATCATATTTTGATTAAATACTTGTGTACATCTATCTATGGTTGTAATGGAGTTAATATTATTTATTATCAATTTTCACCAACTTATTTTTATTTTATTATTTAAGCGACAAATAAATAGTTTAGAGTAAGATATGGAACTAAGGATGAGTTTAGGACTAAGTGCTTATCTGATTTACCTAGCTTAGTGAAGTAGATGAATACTCCTTTACATGACAAAACCAAGGGGAATTGCTATTAAACTATGCACTTTGGGTGAGTGTGCAAGATCCTTTTTTTGCATGATATGCTAGTGCACTAGCACATTGGAACTCTTTTTTATTAGGAACACAACTAGGGAGAAGATATGCCAGAATAAAGGAAAAAATACTAGTATTTTTTTTCATTCTTGGGACCCATAACACTTGTTTGCATGGTGATGGGAAGATTTTCTAATGACTATCTCTTGAGAATGTCGAACAATGGGTTACTAGAGTAGAAAATAATTTTGCATTATCATATATTGAACCATGAGTTTATATGTGTGCATGGGTATAAAATCACAGATACGACTCACTCTATGAAGCTTTATTTTTAGAAGTGCCCATTCACCTTCATGTTTGGATTTTGGAATATGCATAAGACTATTCAAGGAACTAAAAATGGAAGATCACCTAATTAGTAGAGTGTCATTTAAACTTAGAAAGAGTTTGAGTGCCTTGGATGCATGTAGTAGATGTTTGATGGTGAATAACCTTGAATATTTAAATTTTGGAATGCACGGTCTCAACATACTCTTATCCAAAGGAATCCCAATTTCACTTCTTTTAGGAGCTGCATGAAAGGTATCTCTAGAAATTTTTGTTTGAGATTAAGAAGCTTATAGTTGATTTTAGAATTGAAATATTTTTCATGGATGGCTAAAATCTCTATCACATGAGAAATGCACTCAATGGGAAATTAAGGGGCACACTTTTATATAATATTATTGGTTCAACATGGTACCAATTTAGTGGGAGTTAAAAAAGTATTAGTATGATGAGGCTAGGTAAAGGGATATGATTGGAAGCAATACAAAGAGGGTTCATGAGGATTTAGGAAGTGTCATGAGGATCCTCAGGGAGGTAGAAATTGATAATAAGGATTATCTAATAACATGACAACACCCAATGCTAGTATAGGTATGTACAGAAGAATTAAGTCAAGCATTAGTGATTGAAGAATCCAAATTGGATAGACCCAATTCCCCAACCATGACACATGTTTGTGATCTTAATTTAGATTATATTATTGTATGAAATTGGGATACATATAGTGTATAATTAGAGAATAAATTATTAGAGATACATTTCAAGAAAAAGACCAAGATAGTAGTTTGTTATTAATTTCTTTTCCATTACAAAATAGTCCTATGGACTAGTTTGGAATGTTTTGGTTGACTAAGCATATCCAGTGGGAAGAGTATTGGCCCATCCATAGTTAATTAACTTACTTATACAACCAATGTATTAGGTTCTTTTGTTACTATAAGAGGTGTGGAAGGTGGTACCAGTGGTGGATTGCTAGGAGGATATGGAGGTGGCACATGAGCCATTGGTGGACCTCCACCATCAGGTCCTAGAGGGAAAAACATCACATTAATATCCTTTGTTATCACATATTATTCCCATTATTTATTATAAGATGATGCTCCATTTTCTTGAGTATCATTGTGTGAAAAATGTAGTATAACATGTTTACAAGTGTGAAATTATCTAGTAAGTGTGTGGAATTACTTATACTAAATGAAAGGCAATTCAATTTGAAACTCTATTTTAGACCATACCTATAAGTGGTACCATAATTTTTATCCATAACAAGATATGTTGAATTACAAACAACTAAAGGTATCTTTTCTTTAGGAATTTGATATCTTGGAGTTTGAATAATATAACATTATTTTCCTAAACGACATTAATCAA
Organism: Torreya grandis; assembly: GCA_037957365.1. Classification (NCBI taxonomy): domain Eukaryota; kingdom Viridiplantae; phylum Streptophyta; class Pinopsida; order Cupressales; family Taxaceae; genus Torreya; species Torreya grandis. Next base: position 1,287,745 of record JARHVA010004660.1, read on the forward strand.
GAACTAATTGAAAATGTGCATGAGTATGATCCATATTTTAAGGTGCTTATTTCTAAACCTTCTTTTGAAATAAACATAACTCAACATTCCCAATGGATTGTTGGGGGATTTTTGATTCCATTTTAATGCACATTATCCCATAAGACCTTCATTGACCCGTTTGAGGCCTTGGAATCTTCCCTTCATAATGAAGCTATTAAAAGTATAAACATAAGGATTAGTCCCTTTATGTAATCTTAGATTGATGCTATGGTATATTAGTTGGAAAATCTCACTGTGAATAGTATTCATGATACTCGTAGTGATTTATGGTGTGTTGACTATGAACCTGAAGGTCACAATAGGAATAATTTAACCAAAAAGAGTATTCTTAATATGGTGAAGTAATCAATATTCAATTAAAAATTCATCATGCCTATAAATCAATCCTAACTTATAAAAGATAGATCATACCATACACTTCTGATTCAAAACACATTAGATTATCAGGAACATGACCAATATGGGGATCTGCTAGACCCAATTAGGGGATCACTTACCATAATACAATATGCTAAAAAGGGTTCCAAAGCCTCCAGTCAATCACAATCATGTAATAACCCTAATGGAGTCATATGTTTTATATTCACTAAACTAATAATAAGTAAAGTAAAACCTAATCTAGTGCTCACCAAAGCTTGTGGCATAAAGTGGGGGTTAGAAATAATAAAAGTAAACATGCATAGAAGGCATATAATCATGTCAATCTATAAGGAATCCTAATGCATGGAAGATAAGTACAAATGCATATCTAACTACTATTACAAAGGAGAAACAAAATTAGGAATACATGCCTTTGAAGATGAACCTATTGAGCCTCAATCTCTCCCTTAGACAAAGTGATTCATAAGAGGTTATTGTGGTATGTAAGGATGACAAAGACAAGTCAACTCTAGGATACACAACCCATCAATACATCTAAAAGACTTATCCATAAGATATGATACATATCTCTAAAGAAAGTATGAAAAACTAAGCTTTCTCCTCAAGTAGAATGGTGGATAAGCAAATGTGTAATAGATCTTACTTCTTATTCTCTTATTTAAATAATGTCAAAATGATCTTGTATATATAGGTAGATTTAACCCTAAGCCCTTCTAAAAGTTTTGGCCAACAGGGTCAACTCAATTAACTCAACATAATTTTAGACAAGAATTCACTAGGTCACAAACTAGGTTGGCCAAGAGTTGACCTAGAGACTAGTGAATTTTACACAAAACCATACAGGGTTGACCCAATTGACCTAGTACCATAAATAGAGGCTACAAATTATATAGGGTCGACCCAGTCGACCCAATATAGTAGATAGTTAAAAAGGGGATAAGGTTAGGAAAAGAAGAAAAAAGGGTGGAAAATAACAAGAAAGTGTGAAATAGAGAATAAATAGATTAGGGATAAGGTCTTTAGGAGACAAGTGTGTAGATAAAAAGTGGCAAAAGGGATAACAATCTTGCAAAGAACTAATGGTCTACCCACCACTTTCTCCATGCACCCTTAAGGCATGCACTCAGAGAGATTAATAACTGATGGGTTCCTAAAAGATACAAAGTGTCAGTAAATGATAAAATTTTGAACATATTATGTGTATACATACACCCCACTCAAATCTCATCACGTGTCATATTTCTACAACACAGGATGGCATTTTAGGAAATAGAGCATGGTAACACATAACATTTATGCTAAGTAAAATGTAGTAAGGATCAGATAAGATAAATAAAAGGATAAAATTGAAAAATTCATACCTTTACTTACCTTATAATTTTAGATAAAGGAGACTATAAAATAAGTGAAGGCATTTAAATGTGAAGAACATTTAGGCAAACCTATAGAAGTTAGTGCAAAAAAAGCCAAAAAATAATTTTTTTTAGAAAATAGGTGTATAGGAATGGAAAATATTCTCTACATCATCATGATTTTAGAAAAAATTATATTTATAAAAATAAATTAGTGGAAATAAAGATTTAGGCAAAATAAGGAATCTTACATAAAATATTTGAAAGGTAATGAATTATGAAAAGTTAAAATAGGGTCAAAGAGAAGTCATTTGTTATTTTTGACTTGTGAAGGAGAGAAAAAGAGATTTGAGAGAACAAAAGAGGGAGGATGGTGAGGAGATGATAGGTAAGATGAGTGGGACTCCCAACAGTGGTAGTAGGTGTAACACAGGTAGGCACCTAAGAATCTTAAGCTAGTTTTTGAAATTTTTTTTGAAAT
>JARHVA010004660.1:1295000-1340000 GCA_037957365.1 Torreya grandis
AAGGAGATGTGATTTGAATCACATCTTTTAATGTGATTTGAATTTTAATAATTTTGAATGTTTTCCTTTTGTTAAATGATTTGGATTTTGAATATATATATATATATATATATATATATATATATATATAGGGATTTTTAAGATTCTTCCTACATATGGACTTGGAATGACCAATCATGAGAGATAGAGTGATACACATGAATGAGATATAGGCTTAGGCTAAAGGAAGTTAAATAACCAAAGGAAAGACTGACTAAGACACTTATGATTAACTATGAACCAACATGTTATCTCAAGTCTCAACCATGTATATGCTTAATTGGAAAAGAGGAATAAAGGGAAAAAGGAGATCCAAAGTGGACCACTAAGAGGAAAGTGTAATGAGACAAATTTTTTGATAATTAATCAAATGGTATAGAAGGATTGACTAAAGTGACCAGGTTTATATAACCAAGTCACAATGATAATTATCTATGTTTTTAGAGATAAGAAAAGAAACAATCATAAAAAGAGAAATAGGAGTTTTTAAGGAAAAAACTCAAGAAAAAATGAAATTAATGATAAAGAAGGCATCCACAAGCAAACATAAATAACATTATAATCAATATAGAATGTGAAAGTAAAGTCACCATTTAATATAAATAAGAATTTAACACAATGTCAAATAATATAACAAAATAGATGAAGATAATATTGGAGCACACGCCCAATCCAAAATGAAAGTGTAAGAACACAATGCATGTGATCATAAGTAATGATAGATTATCCCACATACATTATCTATAACATCTGATAGATCTCTATGAAGTTGGAGTCGAACTACATCTAATGTCTCATCTATCTTCAATGAAAATTAGGAACATACTTCATGTCTAATATCATCAATATAAAAGGTTTGAATGCTTGATGGATTGTGATGAGGAGGGATATCAGGCAAGGGATTCTCAGGAAAATGCATGGGAGTGGACTCTATAGGATATTAAGGGATCACAGATGGGGAAGGACCCATAGGTGAGGGATTCATAGGTGGAAAAGGACCTATAGGTAAGGGAAGATCCATGGGTGAAGAATTCATAGGTGGATGAATAGGAGGTGATGAAGGGACCGCAGGAGAGTATGGAACCATAGGAGTTAGAATCATAGGAGAAGGGGGAACCTTATTCTAGGAATGACCTATGGGAGGAAAGGTATAAGGTGCAATAATAGTTAAAAGGTGATCTTTAAGAAGTTGCTAAAGGATGTAATAATGATCAGTGTTATGGGTGCTACATTGGTGCCAAATACAACACACCTCTTCATAGTTAGGCATATACTCAGGTAATACCTTTAGGAGAGGTATGGATTTATTTGAGGACTAAAGGAAAGAAGGATGTAAATTATCAATATATTGTCGTAGCTTATGATAATGTGTGGATGAATGATTATTTATGCCATAGAAATAATAAATATACTGGTGAGTAGAATTTGTATAGGTACTCATAAGAGGAGGTATAATATAAATAAAAGGAGTTTGGGAAGGCTCATCAACCCATTTGGTTGGAAATGGAGCCATTTGTGGTTAAGGAATCAAATCATCACTGAGGGAAGGTGGTGTTGGTGAAGGGACTAAACTAGGCTCAATGAAAAGAGTGATGGTATCAAAAGAAGGGATAGACTCAACTAAATCAAGAGTAAGAATGGGATTTGAATTAGTCTCCATTGAGGTAGGGGTGAGGTCCATAGAAGGCTGAAAGAAGGTTGTACACATCTCAAGGATAAGTAGGCTATAGGGGTCAGGGTACCTATTAAAATGGTAAGGCCTAATCATAACATGATCCATAAACATGCTTATACATGGTTATTATGATACTACATGTGTCTACACCATATCTACCCTAAAATAAAGAGGAAAAATACTAAAATTAATAACTATATATGATGGAATATGGGAAGATACACTAAAATATTGAAATAAAGATGAATAATAATGGATAATCTCAACATCATAGGCCTAAATAAGACCACCTAAGAATGAATCATCTAAGGTATAACCATCATCATAATTTTATGTATGAAGATTAACGATGTAGGTAGGGATGACATTATCATCCTATGAGGTGTGATCAATGGAATGATGAGTCTTAGTCAAGATAATAAGGATGTCATCACAAAGTGGTTTACAAGAATAAGGCTACAAAAAAGTGAGAAGCTGATAAATGAGGTGAGGTGAGAGATCAAAAGTTTTAATCATTAAGTTTATCTCATCAAGTTCATCATCATCATAATCTAGGAGGTTAAGGGGAATATTCCAAATGAGTCTAGGATGATTGTTATAACCTCGAGTGGAATTAATGGGAAAGTTAAATCATTGAGACTCATACAATAGAACACTAGGCAAAGGTTCAAGAGTAGGATTCTTAAAGACACCATGGTCTTGGAATTTTTAAAAATTACAAGGGTTAGTGTCACTTTAAATCCTATAGATGTATCAATTGTGAGGGAATTTAATTCATTGGCAGGTGGAAGAAGTAACTATTCTCATATGGTGAGTCTATGGCCTACCAAGAAATATTTTATAAGATAGAGGAAAGATAAATATCATCACCTTCACATTAATGGTGACATGTGGGATGGTAATGAGAAGCCACACATAACCTAAAGGATTCATTTTCCTTTTATCATAGCCTTAACATGTGCTTCTTATAGATTTGAGATTGCATTCAGAATATCCAAGGGTTTTGATAAAATCAAGAGCAGTAACACAAGTGTCAGAACCCTCATCAATCAAGGCATTCTTGACTTGGATATTGCTAATTTAGAAAGTGATAAATATATAAGGATCATCTACATGATGAATAATCTCATCAGTAATCATTTAAGCATTGGGAAAATTTAAGGAAAGAGAAGTGTCAATTATTTTTCAACATAGATGGACATCTCTTCACATTATTGTAATATTCTATCTTCAGATCTAGATAAGGTTGCTTCACATCCAGCTAGGGGAGGATGAGGGATGTTAATTTTGAACAAGATTTGCATAGGATTATTTAGATGATGTGGAGAAGTCCTCATAAGCTTAAGAAATGGAATTTGGGATGAGAGATTAGTGAGTTCCATGATAGGATCCCAGTCATCATGACCCATAAGAATATTGTTAGAAATAGGTGCATAGTGTTGAAGGAGGTCCTCAAAAGGAGGATTTGAAGTGCATTAGAATTTTTGTTGATTAGAGGGAGAAGGTTTAGAATAAGGTTGTAAACTATGTTGAGAAGATGAAGAAGTTGGTGTAGGTTGGTTTTGGGAATTTTTAGAGGAAGCATTAATACAGGTTTGAGCATCATTAGTGTTAGGTAAAGAATATGGAGGAAGGGTATAAATAGAATGGGAAGTGTTATCCAAAGGAGGATTGGGAATTTGTTCATCAAATGTTATAAGGTCATCTTACCCCAACTCTTTAAATGAGTTGGAGAAGAATCTTGGATAACATGAAATGTGCAAGATAATGGTGGGGTATAGATAGGTTGAGGATTAATGAAATCAACCACACTTTGCATATTAGTCATATGAACCACATTCTCTTTAGGAGTTGGGTCAAAAAGACTTTCTACATTGTTGGTGGAAGGGATGGGATTGTCTTGGTTATCTTGGTGATTTGGAAGAGGGTCTTTATAGATGGGCAAATGAGAATTAAGTTGAGTCAAAGATTGAGATTTATTATGTATTTCATGGGATTTGAAAACAATGTCATATACTTACTAGCATTTTTGAAAGATAGAATCATGGTCAAAATTATGACCAAGAAGAAAATCCATGTCCAAATCATGAAGATGCCTACATGTCTCATGAGAATGACCCAAATAGCATGTAACCAACAAAAATTATTAGGATCATACCAAGATTTCATAGGATGAGTGGGATAAAGTTATTTTGGTAGAGGTCTAGGTAGAAATTTTAGTAATTTAGTTGAGGATAAAGGTTTGTGAACATTGATGTTATTAGGTGAAGATAAATGAGGATTGGTTAATTTTGAGAAGGGGGAGATAGTTTCAAAGATTGGTTAGGAAAAACAACTTGAATAGTGTGAAAGGTGTCATAAGAGTCCTTGCCACCATCATTGGTATAATGATGATTATTGTTATTAAGAAAGAGGTGAGTACTCACAAAAGGTTAAGGTGGTTCGAATTGATGTATAAAGAAATATTGACATTTGGATTTGTTAATGGCCTCCTCTAAAATATGTGGAGAGTGAGTGCAAACCCAATATTACAACTTGGGGAAAAGAACATTGGTAAAGAGATGAAAAATATTATCATCAAACATGTTATGTTCACATCTGTTGGACAATGTTTTCCACATTTTAACAAAAGCTTGGGAATTTTCATTTTTAAGTTTAAAATTTATAAAATGGACCAAGGTATTCTCAGGAAGGTCACTAGTTTGGAACTCTTAGACTAGAAAATTGACCAAATCTTCTAAATTAGTAATATAATAAGTTTTAAATTGGTTGTACCAATTTAAATCATCACCTGTGAAGGTTTTGGATAATATCTTGGTAGCATCAAAGGTGTTTAATTTGGCCCAACATTTATAGAGATTTCCAAATGTTTTTAGATGAAGAGTAGGATCATTTGATCCATTGTAAGAAATGGTAGGGGTGATACCTCGTATATCAATATTATAAATTTGAGTTGTGAGAGCCTCATTTTGAAGATGCTTGATTATCTTCTTGATAAGAGGAGGTTGAGGGATGAGATTTCCATAAGAATATTGAAGAGGAGATGGGGGAACATTTTGATTATGTGTTCCCCAAGGCATTGGTTGAGGGTGGGTTTGAAGATGGAAAAAGTGATTTTACATTCTCATCATTTAATTTGTGTTGTGAGATTAAAAAGTATTAATTTAAGTAAGTGTTTGTAATAAAAGTTGATGGGTTTTATTGTCATTGTTAGCATTATTTGAAGAATTAGAGTTGGTATTAATGGCTTGGGTACCACTATTCATGTTGGTATGAGTTTGGGAGGAATTGTTAGATTGTGAGGCACTAGTGGAAATTTTTTATTATGTGGAAAAAGATGAACTAGTGAAGGGATGAAAAAAGGAAGCACTAGAAGCATGATTACCTTAGCTATCAAATGATGCACTAGTAGAAGAGTTGAGGAGATTGGGTATTAGGAGAGTACCACTAGATGTATAACCTACCATGTTAGTACATATACTAAGAATGAAGGTAGAAGAAATCAAAGAAGAAGAAGTCATGGTATGAGAAGGGGCCATAATAGAGAGAAGAGGCTGAAAATAAAAGAAGGTAGCATCCCCAAATCCATGTGAGAATGTGCAAGAAGGAGAATGAGTTTATTCAAATTGACCAATAATAATGAGATGGTAAATGGTAGAAGGATCCTTTCCTTGATGTTAAGGAAATTTAGAGATAAAGAAGAGCTTTTCAAGGGTGTACTCTAATTCAAGTTGATATTCAAGTGAGAAGAGAGGATTATGAAGAAAAAAGGAATGAGGAGGGGTCCCATAATTAATTATGCGAGTGGCTATATGAACATTACTCTGATCTAGGAGAGGAGTCCACTCTACTTATGGGAGACCCTATGAGGGTTGGTAAAACTCATCATGTCTATTGAATGCAACTTAGTGTTGTATTCAAATAGGAAGTTCATGATGAATGAGATGAATTAAATAAGTATAGAGAGATGAAAATTTAAGGAAATATGAAGTGATATAAAATTGTATAGAGTCGACTAGGTCAACCTAGTACATAAAATAGGGTCTAAAAATTGTACAGAGTTGATAAAGTCAACTAAGTATAGAAAATAAAAGCTAAAAAAGTGTACAGAGTTGATTGGGTCAACCCAGTACTAGGAATAGAAGTTAAAAAGGGTAGGAAAAAGATATAGAGTCAAATGGTTGACCTAGTTCTATATCTTAGGATGTGGAAAATAATACTGTGTTGATAGTATCCACCTAGTATTATAGACAGGAAAAGATAGACAATTTATAAGAGAATGTGTCGAGCAAAATGACTATACATTAAAATAGGAAAAAATTGCAAATAATTTTGGAAAGTAAGAAATTAATGGAAACACATAATCAATTGGATCAATGAGGTTGATCTAATTGAGGCTAATAACATAAAACCTTATACTAATATTGACTAATGCATGTTTTCATAATACAACATATAATTGAATAAAGAGAAAGAAATCAACTTGGAAATTAAAATATAACTAAGTGGTCATCCTGAATGTTTTTAGATTATTAGAATAATTTTGGATGTGATAGAGAGTTTCCTCTAAGTAAATAACTAAAAAGAAATTTGATAATGGTTTCAAGATGTTTAATCTAAAATGGATTTATATTGATAATGGTACTAGCTTGGTATTTGGGCCTACCCCCTCACTTCACACACTATAGTGATAAGGGTGTTGAGTACTTAGCCAAAATATACCATTAACCACATTTTTATACTTGGCTAGAAAACCAAGTCAGCTTCCCCCTTGGTGATTAAATCCAAGTAGGTAGTCCTTAGATAGACAAATTTTAAAATGACTTTTGAGATTTTGTGATTTTGTAGTGTGTGTGCTTAAAATAGAAAAAGTGAAACTAAATGATATATTAAAAACCACTTAATTAGACTATGTGATCTATTCTAAGCATGCAAGAAATAAAAAGTGAAAGTGTGAGCTAATTATTAACATATAAATGTTAATTCCAACTTTGAAACATAATACAATGTCAATTCACATGATAATGTATGCACAAATTATACAATAGAGTTGATAGTGTCACTTTTATACTATGGAAGCAAGGGTCTAAAAAGAACTACATTGATAGTGTCAACTTACTTTTCCAAATAGAATACAAAATATAGAACTATGTTGACAGGGTCGACCTAGTTGACTATATAAGGGTAGTTTTAAAGACCATAAACTATGAAAAATAAACCTATAAGGAATAAAAAAATGATAGAGAAGGATAAAAAGGAACCTTGTTGGGTTGGAGAATGTAGAGGAAAATGAGATTGTTGTTGAAGTACCCTGATTTATACCTATAATTTTTGCCAACTATGTTGACCTAGCTTTGTAGTTCCCTATTTGCTAAAAACATATAAAAATGAACTATGCTAATAGGGTCAACCTAGTAGGTTCATCTAGATATAAAAATGTATAAGGTTTAATAGGTCAACCTAGTAGTTTGAACTAGAAGTCTAAAAAACTACATAAATAGAATAGAGTCGTATTGATGCGACTGTGTGTTAAACATATGCACAAAAGTTAGAGTTATATTGAAACTGTCAACATTGTATCATAAATATAGATAAATAAAATGATAAAATGATGAAAAATGTGAAATAAAACTTGTAAGGGTTTGATTCACATTGGGTTCACCAGAATGTATGCAATAAAAAATGCATCATGTCTATAAGTCAATCCTAACTCAGAAAAGATAGATCATTCCATACACTTCCAATTGGGGACACATTGGATAATCAAGAACATGAAAAATATGGGGATCCACTAGGCCAAATTAGGGGATCTCTTACCATAATAAACTATGATAGGAAGGGTTCCAAAGCCTTCAGTAAAGCATAATTATGCAATAACCCTAAATAAGTCCTATGTTTTAGATTCAATAAACTAATAACAATTAAAGTAAAACCTAGTCTACTGCTCACCAAAGCTTGTGGCACATAGTGGGGGTAAGAAACAATAAAATTAAACATGATTATAAGACATATAATCATGTTAATGTATATGTAATATTAAAGCATGGAAGAGAAGTACACATGCATATCTATCTACTCTTACAAATGAGAAACAAAGCTAGGAATACTTACCTTTGGAGACAAACCCACTGATCCTCAATATCTCCCTTGGCATAGGTTATTTGCAAGAGGTTGTTATGGTATGTAAGGATGAAAAATAAAAATTATATCTAGGATATAGAATGTATCAATGCATCTAAAAAACTTCTCCATAAGATAAGATCCGTATCTCTAAAGAAAGTATGAAACCTTAAACTTGCTCCTCAAGTAGAATGGTGGATAAGAAAATACACAATATCTCTTAATTATTATTATATTATATAAATAATGGTGAAATGATCTTGTATATATATGAAAATTTAACCCTAATCCCTTTCTAAAGGTTTAGGTAATAGGGTCAAATTAAATGAGCCAACATAATTTTGGATAATAATTCACTAGGTCGTGGGTTAAGTCAGGCAGGAGTTGATCTAGAACCTAAGTGAATTTTACCCAAATTATATAGGGTCAACCCAATCAACCTAATATAATAAATAGAGATAAAAACATTAAAGGGTTAACCCAGTTGACCTAGTACAACTGATAGTCAAAAATGGGCTAAAGTTAGTAAAAGGAGGATAAAAGGTGGCAAGTGATTGGAGAGTGTGAATTAGAGAAGAACAAGATTAGGGACAAGGTTTTTAGGAGACAAGTGTGTAGATAATAAGTGTAAAGAGTGAAAAAAATATTGTGAAGCACCAATGGTCTGCCCACCCCTTTCACAATGCACTCCTTAAGGCATGCACTCAGAGAGATTGAGACTCGACGAATTCTTATAAGATACAAAGTGTCAATAAGTGATAAAAGTTTGAAAATATTATATGTATACATAATCCTATGATATTTTCAAAGATTAACATGATGTGAGGTATTGTCCCTTAATTTAGTGTGCTACATAATCAAAGGTAACCTCATAATGTAAAACATGTGATGCATATAATTATAATACCGATGATTTAGACCTTATTAGTGATATTTATGAGGTACATGTGCATGGTACTCATCAAAATTATCTTCATAATAACCAAGATTATATGGGCACTAGTATTATAGATTTTGTGGTCATGGATATGGTCATTTTTGCCTAGAACCTGATACAAGTGAAGATCCCTAGAGCATTACCAGTTTGACTTCCCAATTTATCCCACATATAGTTTTTATAAAAATGAGCACCATATGGAGGAATGCCTAGAATTTCATACAATTATCATAAAGGATAAAAATTAATAGGGTGATATAATGATATGGATTAAAAAGACTCTATCTAATCAATGGAAATTATAACCTACTACTCTGACTAGTCCCATGGTCAACATTACTACAAAATGTGGTGCTCCTTCCTAGTTCATGTCAAACATACCCACTGATAAGGTTAAATAAAAGGAGCCTCATGTTACTCATTATCTATATGCTCAAAAATAAAAGGAAGTGTTGCATGACATAATGACTTGAGGGAAAGAGTTGTAAGGTGAGATTTAGTTCATTAAGGATAGAGATGTTGATATGCACACTGAAATGTAGAAAGATTTATATCTTCATGACTCAACATGTGATTAGTTCCATGAGTTTTGAAAAAAACTTATTGATGAATACATTATACCCCTTTTAAAAAATTGGCTAGGTTATAAATCACCAATCCTATATAGGATCATTAGTTGAACCATACACAATGAAAAGAGGCTCACATTAAACCTAGTACAGAGGGTGATAAAGAGATCTTGGTAAATGAAAATATTGATGGATGGATCTCTCAAGATATCCTAGTCGATACTAGCACTGAGGTAAATGTACTCACTAAGGATACTTGGAGAAAGATAGAAAGACCCTGATTTATAACCCTCTCCTCATGTCTTGTTCATGGATAATAAGAATCATGCATTGCCTATAAGATTTATTAAGGATGACACTATGGATATTTTAGGAGTCACTTTCAAGGATAAATTTAAAGTAATTTAGATGGATTAAGATTATGATTTATTAGTACTTTTGGGTCACCCTTGGTGTTATGAGGATAATGCTAAATTAAGCTTCTCTACATCAGTATTGAAAATGATCAACATGCCATTATCCCCTTACAACATGCTCAAGGACATCCTTTTGTGTAGCCAATTAATGTTGATGAGGACAATAACCATATATACAATGTCATGGCTTAGGGAACTGAATGCCTTGATACTAGTCTAGATGTCATGTTGCATTGGGTGGATGCACAATCTATCTCTAACACTACTAGTAATGCTTGTGACTATTGGGCTCAGGGTGAGTATGATCTTCCTAGAAAAAAATATAGTACTATTGGTATGTTAGATGATGTTCTATGAAAGCAACCTAAATGTCATAAATTTATTCATATTTTTTATGGATTTATTATGGCTATGCCACTTATGTGGTTAGATGAAGATCTTAGATTTCATATTCAAATGGAAGTTTGAGAGTATGTAAAACATTCAAAGGATTTCTATTTATTTGAAAATGAATAGATGCACATGATTATCCATATTTTTGATTGAACAAATTCTCAATGGTGGATAACTCATAGTCATAATTTTATCACATGGGACTGAGTTTGCAATTATATGCACCATCTTTCCATCATGATAACCAAATTCACAAAACCTTAAGTTATGATGTCATTAATGCTCTATAAACTCATCTCAAGGCCTTAAAAAACATGTGTAATGTGGATGAGATGTTTTTTCCTGAGTATCTAAGGGTTCATGCATTCTATGGTACAATATGCACTTAGGCTAGAGCATAATATGTACATGGAGAATTATGCTTGGATATAGATTCTTGGTTGTCCTTTGAGGTAATATGATTTTGGTGTTATATTAATCATCTCTTCAAATGGATTAATACCTAACCCTAAAATCCATGTATCAGGCTATTATATGTAATCCATAATTGGTTAAGGACTATATCAGACCTATATATGGAAGACATGAGGAGAGATTGAACATTTTACAAGAATTTGATACAGAGGATTCAAAATTTTCACCACTTGAATCTCAATCAGACCATGTATTAAGGGAATAGATTTGGAAAGGTAAATAAAAGGTTGTGTATTAGATTGATGAAAGTACCATTGATAACCCACCAAATCCATTCGTTAATCACATGGAGTTTCATACTGAGTATGGAGTGCACAATGTTTGAGACACCATATAAAATGACCAAAATCCATATTTAGAGCCATGCCAGATGATTCAACGTAATATTACCATAAAGGATGCACCCAAGATGGCCATTATGGGGAATTATTGGTCTCATATTGAGATCTCCAAGGATTTTGAACTATTAAATGAGTATCAAGAAAATTTTCCATGGAATTACAAAAATATGAAAGGATTGCATTCTTCATTAGATAAGATGCATATCAAGTTAGTATTAAGGTGATTGACCTATCAGGAAGAGAGCTTATCATATGAATCCTAACTGATAGACTCATGTCACGAAGAAGATTGATAATATGTTATGCATTGTATTTATCACTCCTATTGATGATTATTAATGGGTGGGCCCCATGGTAATTAGTATCAATAAGGATAATCAAATTAATTTTTGTGTAGACTATTAGGTACTCAATGTTACTTGTGTAACCAATACTTTTTTGGTGCCCTTCATTGAAGAGATCTTAGGATTTGTTGGGTGTGAGATTTATACCTTCATTGATGGTTTTTTTTGGGATCATCAAGGTTATATTATATAATAAAATAAATTTAATACCACCTTTGTAAATGAATGGGTTTCATTATATTACAATGTGATCCCATTTTTTCTGAAGTATACTTGGATGATTGGACTGTTTACATCTTAGTGTAGGACCATTATGTTAATCTTTTCCTTATGCTTGAGTGCTACCAACACCTTCAGATTTATTTAAATTTAAATAAGTGTGTTTTTAATACCCCATTTATAATTTTATTAGGTCATGCTATCTATTATGATGGAATCTTGGTGGATCTAACTAATATTGCAATCATTCTTTACCTTCTAGTACTAACCACCTAGTGTGAGGTTCATGCCTTCCTAAGATACATGATATACTATTAGAAGTTCATTTAGGGTTATGCTAATATCATAACACTTTTAGTATAACTATTTAAATATAATAGTCAATTCATATGGAACAATTTTGATCATTAGGCATTCATCACACTCAAGGACCAACTAATTATTTCTTCCATTCTCTAGTTTTTATACTAGATAAAGCTCTTTCATGTGTATGTTGGTGCTTCAAGCATAGTATTAGGCACTATCCTTGCTCAACATGGCAAGGGAAATCTTGAACATTTGATCTAATTTTCCAGTTGAAAACTCATTCTAGTTGAATGAAATTATTCAACTATAGAATTCAAAGCCTTGTCTATGGTATACACACTTCGAAACTTCTATTAGTATATCTTGGTCACCCTATTAATTTTATTTACAAACCATAAATAACTAAAATAACTCATGAATAAGTCAGTGTTTCATGGATGCATTTATTGGTGGATTATATTTTTTAAATAATTTTAGTTTTCTATGATGATGAAACCGAGTAAGGATAATTTTAGACCCATCACTTATCATGCATTAAATCTAGTGAATCAATGTGTGCTATTGAGGATGAATTATTTTATATGTATATTTTTCAAGTCACACACATGCTTGAGGAATTGGAGGATATCACAATTTTTCTTAATATAAATTCAACACCAACCCATCTCAACACTCAAGAGAAGAAACGACTAGTTGTTCGTGCTTCCCCCTTATATCTCATTGGGTGTATCCTTTATAATCTTGGATGGGATGAAGTATTATGCTGATGTGTCATATAACATGAAAATGTTGAAGTTATTTATGAGGTTCATGAAGGTGTCACTAGAGGACATTATGCTAGTGATGCCATAACACAAAAGGTTATATTAGTTGGGTTATGGTGGCCTACTCTATTTAAATATGATAAATCTTAAACATGACAATGTGATATCTATTAGTCCATGAGTAAACTAAATTGAAGGAATGTTATGCCCATTCATTATATCTTAGCTCATGAACCCTTTTAAAAATGATTTATTTATTTTTTAACCCCATTACTCTAGAGGGGAGCTGTAATAGATCACATTATGCCATTAATATGATTGATTACCTCACTCACTAGGCTGATGTAACACCAATAAGAGATTGTACCACTACTATTATTTCTACATTTATTTGGGAGAATATTATTACAAGGTATAGACGTTCATTAAGTTTTACTAGTGATTGTGGAAATCATTTCTTTAATGAGACCATTCACATATTTTTGGATGAGTTCATGATTGTGCACCATAAGACTACACCTTACCACCCTCAAGATAATGGTATAGCTAAAGTGTTTAATAAGATCTTGGGTCATATACAAACAAAGATTTATATTATTAGTTACACTAACTAGGATGATCATGTTTATAAAATATTATGGGCATATCAGACAATATATAAATAGTCAAACAAAATTACATTTTTTAATATTATATTTGGTATTAAAATAATTCTCCCAATTGAGTTTCTTATACCTTCTCTACATATTATGCATGTAGGTCAGTTGAATGATGAGGAATATTTGAAATTATACTTGGATGCTTTTCTTTAGTTGGATGAAAACCATTTTATAGTGCATTGGAGTTAAGGAGTGGAGAAGCAAAAATAGAAGGCCTGGCATGATCAATATCTTAAAAATAAGACCTTTTCTTTGGGTATGTAGGTATTTGTTTATGACTCCAAGTTCATGTGTGATTAAAAAAAACTTCATTTCTATTGAGATAATCCATTAATTATTCATAGTATTGATACCATAGGACCGTGTAAGATAAAACAATTAGATGGTTAGTTTCTTCAAGTCCATTTCAATGGTAGTCAATTTCGCCCCTACTATTCTAGGTGATATTTTACTTTTTTTATAATAAGGCATATGCCACTAGTTTAGTTTAGGATTTTGGTTTGTTTTGAATAAGTCATGGCATTTTTAGTGTACCCTTGCTTAGGTTTAGATAAACACTTGGTTCTTTTTTATTTTCTTGTCATGTTATGGATGACCATAAAAATATTTTAGTGTGGGATAAGTAAGAAATAAGTATAACTATAGAGTGCCAAGGAAATAGTGGGAGGGAATGCATGCAAAAAATGGGTGCATAAGTAGAAGTGTATGAGGAAAAGTAGACATGCAAGATGTAGTGTATAAATATTATGAAGAGTCAAGATAAAGAAATAATGTTCCCACCTTAGAAATGATTTTTTTTGAAAATTTTTATAGTTGTCATGCAGTTTTGGAAAAGTGTGGGATGGGATAAATGTATTAACTACAAGAAAAGTAATTGTAATGGAAAGTGTGCTAAATTTAAATCATGTAAATAACATTAGAGGAACTAAATGTATGAAATGATAAATGAGGTAATGGGGAAGTAAATGTAGATTACCCCTTGAAGCTATACACTTTACTATTGTTAATTTATGAATTTATAGATCCAAAAGAGTATTTTCAAGCTACCACAAGAGCATTGTCGAGATGCTAAAATATCATTTATCAAATTTTAATGACCAATTTTAATGTTATGGATTAATATGATCATGGTAAATAGGAATTTTTTTGGAATAGTGATTGTAAAAGTGTAGGTTGAAGGAATTATAGGTTTTAGGTGTTGATGTTTACCATTGGATGATGTTGAAGTAAAAGAGTCAAGGAAGGTAAAGTAGTAATCATGTATTCATTAAAGAGGGTAAGATGGTCATGTCTTAATTTTTATCCTCATTTGAGGGTGATGTGACTAAAGAAAAAGGCCCAACATAATGATCACTTACCTATAATTCATAAAGAATAAGAGTTTGAGAGTGTCAGAGTACAATCAATTTTAATAAGAGAATAAGTACATGGTGAATTTGGTACATGTGATGAAAGCTTACCACAATAGACTAAGAGAATGATCAAGATAAAATATATGATGACATGCCATGCAAGGAATAAATTCAAAGTACCGCCCCCACCACTGGTAATGATTGAAGAGATGTAGTATCTTGAAGTAGTGTTACATGCAAAGAAGTGGGAGTCAAATGTGATGACTTGTCAAGTTTTTGATTCCAATCACTACCAATCAATAAATGAGGAGTTATAGTGAGACTACTAGGTTTAGTAGTAAAATACATAGAAATAACTTTTTTATGACCTTACTATTTTCAAAAGACTCAATGCTGCCATAATTTTTTAGATATTTAAACTACCATCCTTCAAAAAACCTGTGGAGGCCATAAAATTTATTATCTTATGTGTACATGAGGATTAATTTTATTTTACAGGGTGAAAAATGAGTATCATGTCCCAAATAGTTATCAAAGTTACAGGTCTATAACTCTTGAGTACTGACCTTGGTGGAGACTTGGAAGATTAGGAGGAAATTGAGAAGATTGTGGTGGTTCTTGAATATACAAAACAAGGCCATGTAATGCATATAGCTAGTCTTTAGGATCCCACCCTTAGAATGGATGCACACTTGGTGATGACCAAGGTTAGAGGTGTGGATATGTAGAAGGAAGTGGACATGGTGAACTTGTATGTTTCCCATTAGGTAACCCTTGGAGTCAAGTATAATTGGTCATAATATTTTGCTAAGAAAATTATTATAGATGCAAAGAAGGCCCATTGCTTGCCTAACCAAAAATTTTCTAGGGGAACTATTCTTTTATTATTGGTGGTTGATGAAATTAGTGTAATGGAATACAAAATTGATGAGTTGAAGTGGGATTAACCTACATAAAATAAGTATCATGTGGAAAGGTTTAAAGTGTTCACATGACTCATGATATAATAATTTCTCATAAAGCTAAGATGAAGGGTTGTTATGATGGAATGAAGCCTTTGGAAACAAGTGGCACATTCCCAAATACTTTTATACACAGCTAGGAGATGAAGCCTAGTTTTTAGTAAAGTAACATTTTTATCTACCATGTAAATAGATGAGACCTGTAGATGACTTGTATAGATGGCTCAATTTTCCATATGTTTTTAATGCAAGGTATTTTATGAAAACCATCAATAAGATATATGACACACACCCTGTGAGGATAGATTATGATAATATCAATGTTGAGACCCATACTCTTCATCAAATGTATGTTTATCTAGCGAAGAAGGCATGTAAAAAAATCCAAAGTTAGATATTACCAACATCAAGGTTCAAAAAAATTTGGTTAAGAATTCTATTCATTCATTATTTTATATGTTAAATCCATGAAAGAAGACATTAAGGAGTGTCAAGGATAAAAAACAAACTATTCCATCCTCATCAAAGATTAGGAAGAAATAAAATAAAAAAAGATAGGGGAATGATGTTAGCACCAATTTTCAACCTAAATAATCTAAGTGACAAAGGAATTCCTCTTTATCATCAATTGATAATGTGCCTATAAGTCGATGAGAAGGCCTTAATCCCATGATGTAGACATTTTTTCTCTAGAATAAAATACTTTATCACTTAAGGATGGTGACCTTAAATATAATGTATAAAGTCTATAAGAGACACCAAAAGGGGACCTTCCATTGAAGAATAGGAGGAACAAGAATCACCCCAAAACTGGAGAAGATGTCCTCACTAACACAACACAAAGAAACCACCCTCGATGAAACACAAGTGTATATTAAGAGGGGTATGGTTTAAACATAACTTCAGGCATTACTGAGGTCTTAATATTGGTCCAAGTCACTAAGAAGAGGAACCAGATGTTGAAATACTTGAGTGAGATCCCTTTAAAGGGAAGGAACTAGTTGAAAAATCTATATAGCAAAGGCTAGTGACTACCAATGCAACCATAACCCTTAGTTCTTAGTATCATCAAGGTGTGTTAGATAAATACTTATTTCTCTGGGAGTATTTATTGAAGGACTAAAATGAGTAAATTTGGAAAGAATTATCATTTTATAATGATATATAATGAAGATTACCATTTTGAACTTCCCTAAAAAAGTATTAGCTTAACACCAAGACAGGTGGGACTTACTGACACATTTGGCTGCATCCCCAAACGTGAAAAACATCATAGGAAAGTGTGAAGCTATTAAATTTTACTCAAGAGGTGACAAGATGCAATGCCTTATAGTAATTTGATGTAAATAGGCTCTGGAAGAAACATCAAGAGGTAGTTGGTCTCTATTGCATTGAGTGTTAAGTTGTGGAGCTAAAAGCTTCACTATTGAGTTCATGCAAAGTTTTCTAGACTAACACAGTTGCCAGCATCAACAATATCACCGACATCGACCAGGCGTGGTTTAGATCTGACTAACATTGATCAGGGATCAGTCGACGTCGGTCATATGTAGATCGATAGCAACTGACATCGGTCACCTGTGTGTGCATGTGCGTTTGCATGCATTTCCAGAATTAGATTTATTCTAATTTTAGGACGGATAGAGTGTTTGCATGTAAAGACTAATTTTAGTCTTGAGTCTATGTTTCTAATTATTGTAACTGGGAAGTCTAATTATTGTTTGCATGGGATCTATTTAAGAGACTCATGGGGCTATATTGTAAGTAAGGACTCAAGGACAAGGAAGAGATCCTTTCGAGTGTAAGATTAGTTGATCTGTAGGTAGCAAGATCAGGGAGATCTACATGGTAAGTAAGATCAGTTAGATCTACAGGTGTGCAAGATCAAAGAGGTCTACTTGGAGTACTTGGTGGACTGGAAGTAGGCAACAACGGTTGAGTTGATTGTCACTTACTAGTGGAGGGAACAACTCTGTGTTTGAGTTGTGGTTGTAATTGATTTAGAGAGAGAGCTCTTGAGGGAGAATTACTGTATGCCTAAGAGGTGTGGGAAGAGTGTGATTTTTTCATTGTATTTCCTTCTAGAAGAGTGTTAATACAAGATTGTATTTTCTCTCATTCTGTGCTATTTTTGAATTCTATTTACATATTACTTCTAGTTTAATTTCGTGTTTAGTTGTTTATACAAAAGTAATCAAGTGTGCTCTTAAGGAGTAGGATCCTGACAAGTGGTATCAGAGCTAGGATCCCGACAAGTGGTATCAGAGCTACAGGTTCATCAGAGCTTGGTTCAGATCTTGGTTCATTAACACCTTGGTTTCAGAGTGTGTTAAGTGTTTATTGATTATAGGTCACTCATAGGGGTTTTTGTTTGAGTGGGAGTATAGCAATGGCAGAAGAAAGAACACTAAGAATAGATAAATTCAATGGCAAGAATTATCAATTAAAGAGGATGTAGATAGAGGATTATCTATATCAAAAAGATCTGTACTTACCATTGGGTGGGGTTTCATGTAAGCCCGCGTGTATGCAAGATGAAGAATGGAAGGTTCTTGACAGAAAGGCTCTAGGAGCTATAAGGCTGACCTTGGTAGCTTCTGTGGTTTCCAACTTATCTCAGGCAAGGAAAATGGTAGAGTTAATGGAATCTTTGGCAAATTTATATGAAAAACCCTCATCTTTGAATAAGGTATTTCTTATGAAGCAATTATTTAATTTGCAAATGCTAGAAGGTGGATCGGTATATAGTCATCTTAGTGATTTCTATGGTTTGGTAAACCAGTTAAATTTAGTCAAAATAGTTTTTGATGATGAAATTAAGGCTCTCTTAATCTTATGCTCTTTACCAAAAAATTGGGATAGCTTGGTAATGGCAGTTAGTAATACTGCATCTGCTTTAAATATCTTAAAAGTTGATGTTGTTAGTGTAATCTTGAATGAAGAAATTCACAGGAAAAGCACAGGTGAGACATCAGGTAATGCTTTAAGTGTTGAAAGTAGGGAATGGCAAAGAGAGAAGGGCAAGCAAGGGAAATCAAGGTCAAAGATAGGCAGTGGATCCAAATCCAGGTATGGTAGTATAACCTGCTAGAATTGTGGAAAGAAAGGGCATGTAAAGAAAGATTTTTGGTTGGTAGAAGATCAACATGAAGGAAATAAAGAAGCAAAAGATGTAGGTATTGTTGCACAGGATGCTCTTATAGTTTCTTTGGATAGTCAGGTAGAATCATGGGTTTTAGATTTTGGTGCTTCCTTCCATGCAACCCCAAATAGAGAATTTTTTCATGATTATGTCCATGGAGACTTTGGAAAGATTTATTTAGGGGTTGGTGAGACTTGCCAAATTGTTGGCAAAGGGAAAGTGTAGCTGAAATTGTAGACTGGCAACATATGGGTGTTAAAGGATGTCATGCATGTCCCAGTCCTGAAGAGGAGTCTAATTTTTGTAGGAAAGTTGGGTGATGAGGGTTGCACAGTTACTCTCACAGTGGAATCTTGGAAAGTTTCCAAGGGTGCACTTGTATTAGCAAGAGGTAAGAAAGTAGGTACACTTTATCTATCTACTTGTATTAGTGATTCTCCTTCTGGTTTATCTACTTCAATGTAGATGCAAAGATGTGGCTCTGTAGGATTGGTCACATGAATGAGAAGGGAATGGATGTTCTTAAGTCAAAAGGTAAGAGTTCAGATTTGAAAAGCATAGATCGAGATTTCTGTAAGCATTGTATGTTTGGGAAACAGGTGAAAGTGAGGTTTCTCACAACTGGGTCAACGAAGAAGAAGCACAGATTGGAGCTTGTTCACATAGGTGTGTGGAGACTAGCTTAGGGAGCTTCTATTAGAGGATCATAGTGTTATGTTTTTGATGATGCTACAAAAAAGGATGGATTTATTGCATAAAGAGGAAATATGATATTTTTGACAAATTTAAGAACTGAAAAGCCTTGGTTTTCAAGGAGAAGATGATAGACAGAGATCAGCTCAAGGGGATGAATAATTATGAGCAGGGAAATTTGGACAAGGTTATGATCCAAAGTGAGCTCACGGGTAAAAGTCATCACTCATAGGAAAACATAGTTATCAACATCAGTCAGGTGAGAATTGATGTTGATCAGGTAGGAACCAGCTTTGATCAGGTGAAGATCAAAGTCAGTGATGTTAGGCAGGTGGAAACCAATGTTGGTCAGGGAACCAACATCGACAGTCAGGTTGGTCACATGGAACTGACATCAGTCAGGTGCAGACTAAGAGATGATCGAGATGGGTCACTGTTAGAATGAAATTTGGGCAGACAGCAAGATGTCAAGGAGTCTTAAATGCCCATGAGGAGGACTGAAAGGGTAAGTAAGCCTCCAATTCATTATTCCCCTTCTTTATACTACTTGTTGCTCATTGATGGTGGAAAACTAGGAAGTTTTGAAGAGGCAATGCAGGTAAAATCCAGGAAACAGTGGGAGCATGGCATGAATGAGGAAATTGATTCCTTGGAAGAGAACCAAATGTGGGATTTGGTAGAGTTGCCAGCTAGGATGAAAGCACTGAAAAATGCTTGGATTTATAGGTTAAATAAAGGAGAGAATGGACAGGTGAGATAGAAGGCCAGGTTATATGGTCTTGAGCAAGCTGCAGGACAATGGTGTTTAAGGTTTGACAGGTGTATGACAAAGCATGGCTTTAGTCAATGTCAATGTGACCATTGTGTTTATTTTACCAGGTTGGATAATATTAGCTACATTATCTTGTTAATATATGTAGTGTATATGCTTGTTGTAGGGTCACACATGTAGGGAATTACTAAGCTAAAGGTAAAATTAGCTCACATGTTTGCCATGAAGGATTTAGGTGCAGCAAATAAAATCCTTGGCATGAGTATTTCTAGAGATAGGGAAAGTCATAGGTTGATTTTATCTCCAGAGGATTATGTAAATAAGGTAGTGGAGAGGTTCAATATGTAGGATGCAGAACTAGTTAGCACACCTTTGGTTGGATAGTTCCCAGAACAGTGTCCTAAATCACATGATGAGGTTGAGTACATGAGTACTAGACCTGATATTGCCCAAGTAGTGGGAGTTGTCAGCAAGTTTATGGCCAATCTAGGAAAGGATCACTGGAAAGCAGTTTAGTGGATTCTCAAGTATTTGAGAGGGACCAATAACAGGTATTCATGTTATGCAGAGTCAAGCACTTCTCTACATGGGTATGTAGATTCAAATATGGTAGGTTACTTAGATGATAGGAGAAGCACCACAGGATATGTGTTCATTATTGGTGAAATGGTGGTTAGCTAGGTTTTAGAGATGCAGAAGGTTGTTGCAGTCATAGAGGCTAGCAAGGAAATGATATGGATGACTTGGTTCATGGAAGAGTTGGGAAAGGAGCAAGAGAGTTGTAGATTGTATAGTGATACTCAAAGAGCAATTCATTTTGCAAAGGATTTAGCATTTCATTCAAGAACCAGATATATACAACTTAGGTACCACTTCATTAGACAGGTATTGGAGGATGGACAGTTGAAGCTGGAAAAGATCCATACGGATAAGAACCCTACAGATATGTTAACAAAGCCGGGAACAAAGGAGAAGTTGAATCTTCATTCAACTTTTTTTGGTCTTCAAGATTGAACTTGAAGAGGGAGAAACAAACTAGAGAAACAAGATAGAGGATGTTGCTGTATAGGTACAAGTGCATCTATTTATCTCCAAGTGGGATATTGTTAAGTTGTGGAGCTAAAAGCTTCACTGTTGAGTTCATGTAAAGGTTGTTGGACTAACACAGTCACCGACATCAGTAGTATTGCCAACATCGATCAGGTGTGGTTTAGATTCGACTAACATCAGTCAGGGATTGACTAATGTTAGTCATATACAGACTGAAAACAATTGGCATCGGTCACCTGTGTGTGCATGTATGTTTGCATGTGTTTCCAGAATTAGATTTGTTCTAATTTTAGGATAGACAGAGTGTTTGCATGTAAAGACTAATTTTAGTCTTGAGTCTATGTTTCTAATTATTGTAATTGGGAGGTCTAATTATTGTTTACATGGGATCTATTTAAGAGACCCATGGGGCTGTATTGTAAGTAAGGACTCAAGGACAAGGAAGAGATACTTTCGAGTGTAAGATCAGTTGATCTACAGGTAGCAAGATCAGGGAGATCTACATGGTAAGTAAGATTAGTTAGATCTACAAGTGTGCAAGATCAGGGAGATCTACTTGGAGTACTTGGTGGACTGGAAGTAGGCAACAACAGTTGAGTTGATTGTCACTTATTGGTGGAGGGAACAACTCTGTGTTTGAGTTGTGGTTGTAATTGATTGAGAGAGAGAGATCTTAAGGGAGAATTACTGTACACCCAAGAAGTGTGGGAAGAGTGTGATTTATTCATTGTATTTCCTTCTAGAAGAGTGTTAATACAATATTGTATTGTCTCTCATATTTTGTGTTGTTTCTGAATTCTAGTTACATTTTACTTCTGGTTTAATTCTGTGTTTAGTTGCTTATACAAAGGTAATCAAGTGTGCTCTTAAGGAGTAGGATCCTGACATTGAGTGCATAATAATGATAAAATTTTAAGAGGATTTAAGAGAGATCAAACACCAATTGGAATTAGTAATGATGACTAGAGTAAATACCCTAACACTCTATAAGTATATTTTAGACTAGGATCCAAACTTTACAGATGGATGACCTCTTATTGGAGAGGTGATTGATAAGTTAGGAAACCTTGTAGAACTATTATTGAAGAATAAAATACTAGATCAATCCCCAACATGACCAAACTTGGGTGATAAAGTAGTTTACTAAATTTATATAGGTATGTAAGAGATTTTTTAATAGAGTTTGTGATATAGTTCCCATCCTTGATGCAATTTTATACTAAATTGACATGACCCAAAATGTTTTTAGAAGCATGACTTAAAGAAGAGGACCCTTAATGCCAAAAGTTAGATTAGAACACATTGATAATAAAATATCAATCTAAGTCAACCAAAACATTTAAAGATGTGGAGGCCCTAGATAAAAAATAAGCAATCAATACTAGGAGTTAAATTATAATTTTTTGGCATTTTGAGGATATGTTTTGATAGAGGTCACTTCATTAGAATATGTTTATAAGGATGATTTTACATCACTTGAACATTTAATCACTTGAGTAGGTGACTTTATAGAGTAACCTAAGTAGACTATGAAGCTTAAGGAGGTGGTCAAAGAAATAACTTCCAAGATCTAAAATGCATTAAAGCATTGGGAGAGAGTGAAGATGCATATTGAATAGTTAGGACTTGAGTTTTTGGTATAGGTACTTGAACAAGATGCATAGTCTAGGATGGACTATTGAATTAGTGTGGGGTGATTTTGGGACTTAAAGTTTGAAGATATTTTGGCTAAATATTTTTTTATGACAAGTGGCATGGGAGAGACATGGAATGGAAGAGCGTGGCATAGAAGAGGCAAGTCATGTGGAATAAATAAGCATGATACATGGAGAACCTAAGAATTTAGGACTCAGATATTAGAGAAAGACTTAGGGAATGCATGAAAAGTAGAGATGGTTATGGAATGATTCACATAAGCGTGGGAAAATAATGATTCAAGTGTGAATCTAACACCAACCTATAGTAAGATAGGCACTCGGTGATGAGGATATAACATAGAGAGAGAATATATGGGTAGTTAGGCCTAGGTCCTTAGGAATTAATTGTAAATGGATTGACATGAATCCATTATATTAATTATCATTAGAGATTCATCTTATTTAAATTTACTTTTTTAACTTAATTATTGGGGTTAACCATTTATAAATACCCCCTTGTTTTACTTAGTGTTGTTTCTTAGGAAAAGAGCCCAACATGTCCAAATTCTAATATATATAAGTTGGGTTAACCATTTCCTATTTATCTCGGCCTAGGGATTTGGATACACTCTCTCTCCATTTGTTGGGTGTGGATCACCATATATATCTTTGAATCCACTAGGTATTTAGATGATATATCCAATTTCCTTATTTAAGTGAAAGAGGATGAGTGAAATAAGAATTTATTTGGGTCTTATTTGAGTGAGTAAAATTTAAAATTGGAATAAAATCCAATCAGGTATAAGAAGTAAACCATTGCACCCACCACCAAGGTATTGAAGGGTATGATTAAGGATGAGGGATGATGAGGGAGTCATTGGTGATAATGAGAGATAGTGAGGTTAAATGAGGGAGTGATTAGGGATGGAAAGGGATGGTAAGGGTCAATGAGGGAGTGATTAGGTATGATTAGGGATGAGGGAGTGATTATGAATTATGAGGGATGAGGATGGAGTGATTAAGGATGATGAGCGATGATGAAGGAGTGATTAAAGATGATGAGGGATGGTGAGGGTTAATGATGGAGTGATTAGGGATGATGAAAGAGTGATTGGAGATGATGAGGGATGGTAAGGGATGTTGAGGGTCAATTAGGGAGTGATTATAGATAATGATGGATAAAGAAGGATGAGGAAGAAGTGATTAGGGGTGAGGGAGGGGTGATGAGCTAGTGAAATTAACACAAAGTGGTTGTTTGATGTGCACAAGTCATCAATGTGACCTATGCTAAATGAATCACACCCCTTAGGCTTGAATTCAAAGTGACTAGTTTTTAAAATTGAATTTTGACAAACCTAAGACTCCTAGAAATGCTGACAAGTAATCCAAAAGGAACAAAATCCTAAAAAATAACTATATGTTTACCTAAAATGGACATCAGTTTCAAAATTTATCCTAAAATACCTAGGTTAATTATTTAATATCTAAAAATTCCTAAGTATTAAACATATTATATTTTAAAAAATTATCTCCCACAACATAAGGTGTGCAACTATGAGACCAGCTCTATAAAATGCATAGTGACCCTAATTTATTATATTTACTTAAATAAAATTAAGTAATATAAATGTCAACTTATACATAACATTTATTTTATTAAAATAGCTCCCCCACCTTCTAATTGATCCCCTTCTTGCATAATACCCCATCAATAATTTCATTGGGTCTGTAACCCATGTGTGCTTTAGTTATATGATATTTGAAGACCCCTTATAATATATCTTTGTTATTTTTTATACAATGTGAACATAGCACGTACACATTGTAATACATATAAACTATTTTGTTTTTGAATTCAAAAACCAAGACTTTTGGCTCATAAATTGCTTGGATTCCCTAGCCAAGGGCTTGGACCTATCAACACAAAATTAAACCCAAGAAATTTGATATGAAATAATAAAATTCAACTTCTATCACCAAATACATTGAATTTCAATGAGACAATTCATAAAATTATTACCATGACTACAAGAACCTCCTCTTTCCAAATATATTCAAAGCCACCCAATAATTATGATGGATATGCCACACTTACTACATACACAATTTGAGGAAGAGTGATGGCCAAAATTTATCTTATAACCTTATTAGATATTTCAATTATGGTTATTATTGCCATTTTTATTATACACCTAAACCTTTCATCATAATTATCGATATTAGAAACCACTATTATATGGCAAGGGAAAATAATAGGCATAATTTGACCTAAGGTGCATTCCTAATTATAATGTCATAATTATTTTAGGGTTGATCTATGAAATTACCCAAAAATGTAGCCTTGAGGGTCTTTTTAGAATCCTTACTCAATTATTTTAATTAAAAAAATATCAACCAAGTCAATTATGGGCTTCTTGTCTTGAGTAATAACTACATTTGCACCTAGTGGTAGGCTGGAGTATGCAGGAATAATTAAAATGGTTTGGATTAGTTTATACTCCATGACTAAAATTTTCTCAAAAATTTAAGAAAAAGATAAAAAAGAGAGATAACCATAATGGTGCCTTAGAAACTGGGTTTTAAACTATTAGGGTTGGTGATGGCTTTTAAATACACATTTGTGGCATTATTTTTCTCTATGAATAGATTTTATAGTTTCCAAAATCATTGCTTGATTTTGGAATGACCCCTTTAATTAATCACCCCTTAGGCAATCTTTATTATTGATTCAACCTTTGCTTTGCTTTGGGATTGAGATCACCTGTTGGAAATTACTTTTAGTTATCAATAAAATTATTTTTATGTTGTTATTTTATTTGAATTTATAATTTTATTTATTCTATTTTATAAAAATTATAAATAGTTATTTAAATTAAATTTTTAGATTTAATATTTATTTATCTATTTATTTTCTTCTTATTGTGTGCTCATTGAACTTCCCTCATTTTTTATCTTTGTTTGTATCATAATACTATTTAGTTACTTGTGTGTCTTCTTCTTATTAAATAATTGGCTTCAATATTATCCTCCTTGAAGATGGATATAATAGTGAGATCCAAAACATCATAAATCAATTTTGTTACACAATTGACTTTAAAAGAATCCAATTTAAGAAAATACTACTCAATAATGTTTTTCTTGTAAGTAAATGTTATGAGAAGAGTGTGTCTTCTCTACTTTTAAACATTTAGGTTATTTTAATACCCATATGACAATAAGATAGCCTTTTATTTAACATTGTGGAGGGTTGTATTGAGTTGTGGCCCCTGCTGAATGTGAAAATTGGTAGGTGACTAGGTGCTTGGTTATTTTTAGAATGATGTAAGGTTTCATGTGTCCTTTTCATTGTGAAAAAGTATTTTTAAATTTATGGGGTCCACTTCTTAGAAACATAATAATGGAACAAAATCCTCATATAATCATCCATGTTTTCATAACAATGGTGTGATATTAGCCAAAACTAATTGAATTATTATATCAGAGTAGTAGATTATGTATGACTAAGGATGATTCTCTTAAAAAAGAATTATAAACTCAGGCCAAAAATATGCAGCTATGCAAAGACAATTATAACATTCGGTGACCATGTATTTCCATTTTATTAGAATAAATGACCTTAAAGAGGGGGAAGGGGTATTGAGATAAATCCATAGGTAAAAAAAAATAACATAACACAAGAAAAATCTAAACAAAAAAACAAGAATAAAATAAACACTATACATTATGTCTACAAAGGAAAATGCATCTGACCTATTAATCAATCTAATATTAGAGAAGATAAATTCTACTTACACTTATATTTTTTGATACATTTAGACATTTGGGGTCATGGCCAAGATGGATTTGCTATACCTAACTATGTGTCCCTTACCACAATAATGTCAATGTAATAACCATAACTAGGTCCTATGTTTTCATATTCACTAAGTATGTGCAAAGTAAAGTAAAATCTAACGTAGTGCTCACTAAAGTGTGTGGCACAAAATGGGGTTAATAAACATGCATAGAATACTTATAATTAAGCTATGTATAGAGATAAACCTAATGCATGGAGAGATAAATGTATTAAAAAGCCATTACTTATGTTACTTCTATATACTAAAATAGAGGAATAAAGTTAGATATACTTGCCTTGAAGATGAACCCATCAAGACTCAATATCTTCCTTGAGTAAAGATGCTTTTAAATATGTTATTATGGTTTGTAAGGATCACTAAGATAGGCTTAAGCATCCAATACTTTTCCATAAGACAAAATTCTTCTCCAAGTATAAACCCTAAGCATAACTCCTTAGGTAGAATGGTCGAAGAGAAGATTTTAAATTAGCGTAAATGAATAATTAAATCCTCTCTCTAAGAAATGGTGAAATGAATGTGTATATATAGTTGAATCTAACCCTAAACCTCTATGAAAATTTAGTTGATAGTGTTGGCCCAATTTGTCTCTGTATCATTAACTGATAGGTCCCAGTCTAGGTCATCCAAGGCCAACCTAGATGTGTAACATGAAAATGTCACCTATAATATAGGGTCAAACCTGGTTGACATTGTTCAGTAAATATCAAAAAGGGTTTTAAGCTTAGGTAGAGGCCAATTAAAGTGGTGAATTACTTGTAAGAGTGTGTAGGGGATGAGGTAAAGCTTATTAAAGTGTATAAGATAAGGTTATGTAGATAGAAATTAGTGGTATAGGGGACATAAATCATACAAATAACCAATGGTTTTTCCGCCCCTTTCTCAGTGCACCCTTTAATATGTGTACTTAGAGAGATTGAGACTTGATGGATTCTTACAAGAAAGAAAGCATCAACAATTGATAAGTTTTGAAAATATTATGTGTATAAATATTCCCCACTCCAAGTTCATCACTTATCACTCAAGTGCAACATGGGATGGGTCTTCGAGAAAAGAACATAGTAACACACAACACTGAAGTTAAATAAATTACAATATTTTAAAGAATAAAATACCTAAAAGTAAATGGCTTAAATGAAATAATTGAAAATAAAAGTAATGTATGCATATATTAGCTTACCTTTATCGATGGATGATTATCTTGTGTGTTTGAAGTTTTGATCATGGAGGGCATAGAGACTACTTTGGACAAACCCAAGGATGAAAAACTAAAGAGAAAAAATAAACAAACACAAAAAATCCAAGATAATTGAAATGGTGTAGGCATGATGATAAATACTAAGTTAGGACCAAATGACCAAGTTAAATTTAGATTAAATCAGGTAACCAAAAATCCAAGGCTAATAAATGATTGAAGAAATAAAACATGTAATCCTTAAGTAAGAAAGGCAAATAAACCAAGTCAAACTAAGGATACAAGTAAAAATGGTAATCAAACATCAATGTGAAAGTTGTAACAATCCTTACTTAGACTAAGATGGACAAGAAATGGTAAAAAAACATTAATGAGTGAGAGATAACAATCCTTACTCAATTATCAATGCAAAAAGTGAATAAAAAGGGAAAACAACATTTGTGAGTGAGAAGTAAGAATCCAACTTCACTCAACAATGGAAAATTTTCTAAAAGTATAAATAGATGTAGGTGTATAAAAAAAAATAAAGTATAATAAAAAATAGAAATAGATTTATTTGTCTCAAAAAAAGAGGTGCAACAATGGAAAATTTTCAAATAAACCAAGGAAATTCTATAAATGTAAAGCAATGGTGTAAAGAAAGTAATTCTTAGTCACTCAAACATACTTTTTTGTTCTAAAGATAGATAAAATTGAAACAAAGTAGTGCTAACATGTTTTTAAGATGTGAAGAAGAGGAAATATAGAAGTAGGAAAACATATTTATAATCAAAATTTATTGTCAAATGGGGAAATGAAATGGATGGAAGGGGAAATGAAGGAAAAAGTAAGATAGATAAACTTTTTATCAAAGTCAAGACACTTAAATTAGGGTTGTCAAAACAAGAGGACATTTGACATTAAAGACTCTGAAGAACATTCCTAACCACACAAATCTTGGGTCACCAAATGAAGTAGAAATATCATCCCACAAAGGCTATATTCATGAAAATTAAAATGGACCTACCTTCTCATAATGTATTCCCAAATCTTCAAGACTCCTTCTAGAGTCATTGGTCTACTACAAATATTGGGTACTTGTGTGAGAAAGTAGGTAGCACCAAGATTTTTGTTATTGAATTCTTCTATCCCAATCTACTATCTTATTGTACCCCAATGGACCTTGGTTCTATCATGAGTCTAATCATGGAGTTTGAACTTTGAGTGGGGATAGGAGATGTGTTATGAATCATGTATTTTGGTGTGATTTTGAATTTTGAATTTGATCTTACCTTTTGATCATTTCTTTTTTTAATGATTTGGATATTAAAATTTTGATGGATTTTTTTATTCCTCCTCCATACACATTCAGAGAACCAAACATGGCTGATAAAAATGACTATCATTTGAAAACTTTGGGAATGGTTACTAAGAAAGAGAACTTAGAGAGCATGATATCTAAGAGTCTTGTTAATTCCTGTGAAATAAAAGTGCTATCCTAAATTCAACCTTGTTTTATCCAAAGTGTAATGGAAGGAAAGGAAATCAATGGGAATGAACATGCAACAATTTAAATTACTTCAAATTTCAAAAATATGATAAAGGTGAAAAGGGATATAATGACAGGTAAGTATGATTCCTTATCATAATAATGTATGGAAGTGTAGGGAAACATGCTATCATATTTTGTTGTGAATTTTTTATCTATAAGATAAATAAAAGTCAAAGCTGAGAATATGGGATTACAAACTTGTAACCATTTCTTAAAATTATATAAAAGGAACACTCGATAGAACAAAAGGTGTTTTTAAAATAAAATTTTGATTTTATGAAGAGAATCTGGTCCTATCCATGGTCTTACACTACAAACCATAAAAAAGAAACCTAAGGAGGTGAAGTAAAGGCAAAATATGGTATTTGTGAGGAGGGCTTGGTCCTATCCATGGTATTACACTAAAACTCATGAAAGAGAAACTTGAGAGGGTGAAAAAAGCATTAAAAAAATGGTATAAATGGTTTTTTGAGGAGGGTCTATTCCTATCCATGATTTTACATTAGAAATCATAAAAGATAAACCCATGAAGATGCAAAAATCATTCAAAAATAACAAAGTTGATATGAAAAATCAACATATGCAATAGAAAGGAATTCATGGGGAAAATTAGGTCTTATCCATGGTATTACAATGCAAATCATGAGAAAAATAAACCAAAGGACCAAGGGAAGGAACTAAGGTTTGTGTAAAAAGAGAATGCTAAAAAAGGTGAGACCCATGTAGAGATCTTGCAAAAAGTGTTAGTAGTATAGAATATAGACATATGATAAAAAGGAACATGTCTAAGAAAATTATTTTTTCAATAATTACACATTTTTGGGTTCTTTGAAAACATAAAATTCATTAGTTTGGAGGTGATATATGCTAGGACCAAGAATATCTTTCACTAAATAAGGGCCCCAACATTTTTGGGCATATTTTCCCTTCTTTATCATGGGTATAGTCTAATTTAAGGACTGGATCACTAACATTGAAAATGTAGACTTTAACCTTTTTATTATGTTGCTTGGTGATATGAGCCTTTTATTGGTGATTATGTTATAGAGTAGCTAGATGATGTTCATCAATAATATCAAGGGAATGAAGGCATGCTTCATGTAATTCCTCATTGGGAATGATACTGTGAAGAGATATACGTAAGGAGGTAAGTTTGAATTCTAATGATAGGACGAAAAAGGAACCATAGATTAGCAAGAATGGTGTATCCCTAGTGGTAGTACATATGCTAGTATGGTAGGTCCAACATGTAGGATATAAATGAATATTCTAATCTTTACAGGTTTTATGGATGGTATTTTGAAGGATTTTATTGATAATTTTATTTTTGGCCTCAATTTGGCCATTACATTGTGGATGATAAGGTATGGAAAATTTGTGGGATATTTTGAATTTATAACACAACTAATTCATGTCCTTATTCTTAAAATTATCAACATTATAAAATATGATAGTATGGGTAAATCTAAAATGATAAATGATTTGGTTAAGGATAAATTTGGAAATAGTGATTCTTATTAAATTGACAAGAGGCATTGATTCTAATCATTTGGTAAAATATTCAATAGACATAATAATAAAAACATGTCCATCTTGTGCCTGAGGTAGTTTGCCAATGAGATCTAATCCCCACATGGAAAATGACCAAGGAGATTCCATAGTTGGATCTTGACTAATGGTGAGTGGATTAGATCATCATGTATTTATCAAGGACAACACTTTTTAGCAAAATTAATAGCATCCTTTTTGAGAGTAGGACAAAATTATCCCATATGTAGGCATTTGTGTGTTGTAGTATGTTTACTACAGTGATCACTACAAATTCCCCCATGTTATTTTTAAAAAGAAGAGAGATATCTTCTTTCATTACATAATAAAGTACGGTACCTTCTACATTACAATAATAAAGGATGTTTTATCAAAATACATTTAAAATCTTGTTTTTGAATTATAGTCTTTTCATGACAATCCATGTACGAAGGATAAGTTTGATGTTCAAGAAATTAGATAATGTCTTTATACTATGGGTTCTGTCTAATGGTGATCGAATCAATATGAAATTAAATAAAATTTTGTGATTTGATAGAAGATGGGGAAATTATTATTTGAATAAGAAATTGGGAATCACTAAGAACTTGGTGTAGATGAAATAAGCATGTCAAAGAAGCAAAAGAGTCAGAAATATAATTTTGATCTCTTGGGATGTGTTCAATGGTAAAAGAGGTGAACTCTTTGTCAAGGGTGATAAAAATTTGATGATAATCTATAAATTTTTCACTTTTATATTGTTAATCACCATTAACCGAATGATAAATAATTTGGGAGTCAACCAAAGCATGCAAATATGAAATATCTAAGTCAAGTTCCATTCTGATGCCTAAGATTAATATTTCATATTTTTCCATGTTATTAGTGACATAAAAGGAGAGATATAATTCCAAAGGGATTATTTTACCATGATGAATATTCATATTACTACCTACCCCAACTCCTTGGAGACATTTGGTACCATCAAAGTATAGGGTCTAGGTGTCTTCATGCAAATTGATTATGATTTCAAGAAGTTATTTGACAACTAATTTGGATTTATTAGTATTAGGAATGACATATGTTTCTTTTTGATTACTTAATTATAAATTATTAATAAACTTATGAGAATAATATTTAAGAGAGATATCCTGATCGAGACCTTCAGTATAGAGAATGGTATCATCATGGAGACTATCTTGAAGATGATTGGTAATGGGTATGGGTGATGATGTAAGTTGGTCAGCAATGAAATGTACTTTGACATATTTTTTTATTATTATCTAAAGTTAAAATTCCATTAAGAGAATCATCCACTTGCCAATTTTATCTTCAAGTAAAAATGCTTTGGATAAAAAGTGACGATGTGGGTTGGAATGAACTATGACATAGGTTGTTTGATAGAACATGTAGTGATGAAGCTTTTCATATATGAAATAAATAGCAATGAAATCACATATTACTTTGTATAATGTTTTTAATAATTGATGAGGTCTCAAATAATATAATAAATAACATACTCTATTCTAGTATCATCTTATTGGGTAAGCATTGCCCCAACTAATATGAGAGTATAAGAAGTATATACAATCAAAATATGATCATTGTAAGGTGGATAAAGAGTAGGTATATGTATAAATGATTATTTCATGTTTTAAAATACCTTATGACAAGGATCAATCCATTTTAAATCATTACTTTCTTAAGTAGGGAATTAACAATGTAAATATGATAAGCCATTTCAAAGATGAATCATTGGATTACCCCAATATTTCCAAGGTAAGTATGAAAGTCTAGAATGGTGTGAGGAATAGGCATGTTGACTATAATATTTATTTTAGTGGGATTTATGTAAATACCATTAAGAGAGACTAATAACCCTAAAAATTTACCAGATGTAATGCCAAAAACACATTTATAGGGGTTGAATCTAACTTTATACTTGATGAGTCAATCAGAGATAATGGCTAGATCATAGAGATGGGTTTTGTGACTTTTAGATTTGGAAATAAGATAATACATGAAAGTTTCCACAATATTATGTATAATATCATGAAAATTATGGGTCATATCTCATTGATAGGTAGCTTTGGCATTTTTAAGACTGCATGACATCTTGAAATAGAAATAGGTGCCCCATTTCATACTAAATGTTGTCTTGTGTTGGTATTTGGAGATATGAATTGATTTTATCCTAAAAACCATCTATGAGGGATAAATTTTCATATCCAATTGTGGAATCTATGATGGAATCCATCAAAGGTAATGGAAAATTATCTTTGGGATAAATAAATTTGAGATTATGAAAGTCAATGTAGATGCAAATAACCATTGTGACTTTTTAATGAATGGGAACAATGTTTGAAACCCATTTAGAATAGTCCATAGATTTAATAAACTAGGAATATAATAGTTTGATAATTTATTTATGGCATAGGGTGGAAAATTTAGGGGTAAATTTCTACTATATTTTCCAAATAGGTTTAACATCAAGGTGTGTGATTATGTTATTCACAATGACATTAAGATCGATGCTAGTCATGTGATCATATTACCAAGAAAAAGTCTCATGATATTTATATAAAAATAAACTAAAATTATCATTTTTAGTTATCTTTAGTTCTCAAGAAAATGTTAGATGTCGAGGACATGAGGGTGTGTCATATTCTATTCTCATGGTTTCCTCAATAATCATAACATTTCCATCTTGAAAATGATAATCTACCTTGGAAATGGAGAAAATGGTTTTGGTTTTAAGATCAATTATAGCAAGGAAGTTGTTAAAATTAGGGGAATTTTACTTGAAATTCCCAAGTTTGTGATATTGCCAAGGAAGTTGAGGTTCTCATGCATGGAGTAACTTAATTATGGCTTTATCTCTAGGTAACCTAGGTATATGTCCATAATATTTGACATTTAATTCAATATCAATAATTTTGTTATCATGGAAATCATATTCAAAATGTATATGGCATACATCTTTGGCCTTGGCATTGAGAGTGATCTTAGGAGTCGATGTAACTATGGAGGAAGGTTGATTGGATTTAATTGGATTGAAAATAGGTGTATCTTTGAAATCATTGATGATGAGAGGATCTGGTAGAGTGATCAGTATGATAAGAGATATATAAGGTTCAAACTTTCAAGATGGAATGTTTATTTAACAACCCAATGAGTATCAAAAAGTGGATAATTAAATAGAGGTACATGACTTTTGGGTTCTACTTCAATATCTATGGAAATACTATGAGTATTGTAGTTTTAATCATGTATTTTAGCTAAGGTTTGTTGGTAGTGTTGGATACCCAAGTCTCATGATTGAGCTTGGGCCATAATATAGTTATCATACATGGGAGAGATAGTACATGCTTGTGTCTCTAAATGATTTTATGAAGGTGAGATGCCTAGATCACTAAATTTATGAGGTGACATGGTTAAATGATCTCAAAATAACTTGGCCGCTCCATAATCATTACATGTGAAATCATATTATTTATAGGATGCTTTATGTACATTATATGGAGGAGGTAAATCAGAGGTAAATCAGTGATATCATTGATAAGAGGAATGGTATGAACATGAGGTAATTAGGAAGAAGGAATCCACTCCAAAATGTAAGGAGGTAGCTTGGTAGTATTTCATGTGTTTTAAATTTTTTTTGGCAACTCATCATCAGAATTGACAAGAGTGACTTGTAAGTCTGGATTCATATTAAAAAATTCATGTAAAGGTGCACTAATAATTTTTAGAATAGTGGGAATCTGATATTGAGATTCAGGATTAGGAAGTTGAATACTCTATGGGTTAGGATCAACCTCATTTTTATACTATTTGCCATTATGAATAAACTTGATACATTAGATACCAAAAGAGGCAATAGTCCTCATGTGATGAGTCTATGGAAAATTTAGGAGTATATTATAGGATAATAGTAAATTAAGAACCATAATATTAATACACATAGATTTGGGTCCAGTATTAAGATAGAGCTAAATAAAAGAAACAACTTTTGACTGGTCTTATCGAATCCATAACATGTTAAACAAGTTTTCTTGAGATTGTCTTTGTTATACCCAAGTTATCAAATGAGCCAAAGAGATGTCACATTAATTTGTAATCCTTTATCTACCAATACTTTAAAAATAAGGGTGGCATTAATGGATATTTTTATAAAGAGAGGTGGATCATCATCTCAAAAGAGAATTTCATCACTAATCATGTCTTCTTCAAGTAACTCTATAGAAGATTTTGAAGAAGGATAAATAGTTTTAATGGTATAAAATTCTATTGGTTGAGGCTCATGAGAAGGTTGTTCCTCTTATATGGAAGATGGTTCTTGGATTTATTGCATTAGGAATGTAGGATGATAGGGAGAGGTGCGAACTAACTCTATGAGAGGAAGTCCGAATGAAGTTAAGATCCTCTAAGAAATTCTAATGAGTTTTAGGAGAGGAAGAACCAACATGAGGCATAGAAGTTAAAATTTGTTTAGTAGGACGAGAAGTAATTTGAGGTTTGGATTAAAGAAGTGGTTCCTTATTATTTTTTGAAGGTCTGCTAGTCATAGTAATGTCTTTAAGAAGTTGATATTGTAAAGATCGATAATTTAATTTGGTGATGAGGTGTTGATGGGTGGGTTTACATCAATAATTAACCTTAGCTGCATTCACATATTGGGAGCTGGTATAGTATTGATCTTAAATCACATAAATATACTTATTTGATTATTAAGGGTTGTATGTATATAATTTTTTTGGATTGTTAGAGGAAGAAGATTTGGAAGCTTGTTTCTTTTTAGAAGCATTAACATAATCATGATGATAGATTTTGATCATGGCATCATTATTGAATGAATCTCCTAGCATAGAATAAATGGAATACATTTTAAGCCCATAACATGTTTCATGGTAATGACTTATACTGGCATGAAACCAAAAAAAATGTTTAGGATCATACCATTTAGGGGAATTATTAGGATACATGATTGGTTTAGAAGGTGCTAAAATTTGTTTCATAGTTAATAATGTATGATAAGTTTGGGAATTTTCCATTTGGGCTACTCATAGTTCTAATTGAGGAGGATTGTTAGTGATTGCATTGGTTAAATGTTAGAAAGACCCTTTGATGGTTTTAGTGTTAGGTTTAAATTGTTTCTTGAGAAAGTCTTAATGCTTCGCTTAGTCAAGAGTATCATTTAAATTTTTGGGAGTAAAAGATTTAATCTTGTATTGGAGTGAATGTGTTAAGGCCATTATGAAAATTTTGAACAAGTTATCATTAGTCATGTTGTGATCATATTTGTGAGTCAAATATTTCCATCATTTGATAAAATATGAGCTGATTTGGTAGGGGATTAATTAGCATTGAATAAATGACTAAGACAATTTTCAAGAAGATCATAATGTTGGAATTATTTAACTAAAGGATTAACTAAATCCTCAAGTTTACATATAAAATGTTGGTGAAGTTGGTTATAACATTCTAATACATTGTCGGTGAAGGTTTTAACTAAAATTTTAGTAGTGGAGAAGGTATTAGTTTGGATCCACTCTTTATAAATGTTATCAAATGCCATGAGAAAATATGTGAGGTCTTTAGTCTGATCATATTTAATAGTTAGATATATAATACCAATATCAAAAGATACAATGAAAGGGGCTAAAGGTTCATTTTGTATGTATTGAAGTATATTATTATACATGATAGGTTGGGGAATAACATTTCCCATGACATATTTAAAAGGTGGAGGGATAAAATTTTGATTATTTTGGGGAATAAGAATGGGAGGTTGATTAGACATGTTTATCAAATGATGTTGTAGTTACATCATTTGAGAAATGTTAGATGTTTGCATGATGTTAATTTATTGCACTATTTGTGCAAGAATTTGAGTTGTATCAATTGGTGGGTTGGTGTTGGTGGGAGGATTCCCTAAATTAGTTTTATGGGGAGGGTTACTAGGTGGCATTTTGGCAGGAGGCAATTTTTTGTTATTAAGAAGGTTTCCTGTGGGGTTATTTTTTAGGATTATGTCAATTGCCCCATAGTATGTTAAGATGTCTAAAGGTGAAAATTATCTTGATAAGTATGAAATAGGTATAATACACTAATCTCATTTGTTGACATGATTTTAACCATATTTCAATCAAAAGATGCAGGATGATAAAAGGTTCTCCAAGAGTGGGGATCCTCTTGGGTAGAGAAGGTAAGAATAAAATAACATACCATATAGTGTATAAATATATTTAGGTTTTCAAAAAATATTTGATAGGGGATTTCATGATGCTTTAAGAAAAAATCTAAAATTAGGAAGCAAGGAAAAAAATAGGGGTAATGTCTACCAAACACAAAATAGTATCAGCCAATAGGTACAAAGTTGACTAGGTGGATAGAGGTTGTGGAAAAGGTCCACATAGTAGGATGTAAAAGACACAGTCAATATACTCAAATATATTCTAAAAATGGTAACATTGAAACACACTAAAAAGATACATAGTCATATGGTTTGATTGTATATTATAGATAGAGAAATTGAATAGATGAAAAATATACATAGTCAAAAAATTTGACTATGTATATCAAAGGGAGAAAATACAAATGATGAAAAGATACATGGTCATATAGAATGATTATGTACAAAAGGTAAGTAAGATTAATAATTTCTAAGAGATTGTGTTGACAGGGATGACAATGTTCTAAAAACAAGGAATTTTTTCAAGATAATAGCTAAGCAAATAAAATGAAGTACACAAGTAATTAGATCAATGTGATTGATCTAATTGAAACACACAACACTTGAACTAATGATGAATAGTTCAAGTTTTGTAATGTAAAATATAATGATCAAAGATCAAACAATAAAATTGAATGTAAATTCTAACTAGTTGGTCATTCTTAAATGTTGTTAAGTTATAATACATTTTTAAATTGATATGATGAGGATTTGGATGTAAGAAGGAACTAGAGAGAAATCTATCGATAGTTTCAGGTAGTTTAAGATGAAAGGGATATATATTGGTGATGGTGATGGCTTGGTATTCGAGCCTACCCCATCACTTCAAAATCCCATGGTGATAAGGTTGTCAGGTTCTTTGGCAATATAAAACATCAACCATATGTTATACTTGGATAGAAAACCAAGTTAACTTCCCCCTTGGTGATGAAATCGAAGTAGGTAGACATTGAGAGGAAAATATTTAATGTATTTTAGTGTTAAGTGATCTAGAAGTGTGTGGAAAAGGTAAAAATAGTGTGATTAAGTTGGTTAATTGAAAAACTACCTAATTAGTCTATGTTTATTACTCTAAGCATGCAAGCAAATGAAATGAAAAGTGAACTAATTAATAGTAAAATAGGTTAATTACTTTGACTGTGAAGAGTTGGTTCAAGTGACATTATATGCAAAAAATAAATAATAGAGTTGATATAGTCACTACTATTCTACAAAATTAATATTTGGAAGAACATAGTGGAATAGGTTAATTGTGTCTTCTAGTGAGAAGATAAGCTAGAGAACTATGTCGAGCTAGTCAACCTAGTTTATTTTAGGGTTGAAATTTTATAGACTAAAACTTTATGAAAAATAATGTTGTAAATGAAAAATAGAAATACCAAAGAAGGTAAGACTGAACCTTGGTAGTTTTGAAGATGCTTAGTTTTCAAACTTTATGTTATGTTGCTCAAGTGCCAATTTTAAATATTATACAAACAGAGTCGACTAGGTTGATGTAGTCAGCAAAACCCATGTGCTAAAAAAGAATATGTAAATAGAGTTATCTGGATCAATGAAGTCTACAAACTTGTATGATAAAAAATAGAAATACGAATAGAGTTGAATGGGTCAACAAAGTATGAAATCCTGTAACTGAAGAAGATTATGTTGAGCTAATCAATATAGTCACCTATATTGGAGAAGACCTGCATAGAAAGAACAAACTCATTTTGGATTTACTATGTGTTAAACATATCCACATAATGTTAGAAATACATTGATAGGTTTGATATAGTACTACAAAAATAAAAATGTATAATATGATAATAAAATGAATGCATGAAATAAAACCTACAAGGGTTTGATTCACATCAATTTCTCTAGAATGTATACAATGGAAAATGTAGTTGACCTATTAATCAATCCTATCTCAAAGAATATAAATCTTAATTTTGATTTTATTTGTTGATACATTTAGACATTCAGGGTCATGACCAGGATGGATCTGCTAGACCTAACCATGGAGTCCTTTGCCATTATAATATCACGAAAGAGGGTTCTAAATCCTCTAGTTAAGCAACACTATGAAATAGCCCTAGATAGGTCATATGTTTTCATATTCACTAATTATGTTCAAAGTAAATTAAAATATAACCTAGTGCTCACTAAAGCTTTTGGCACAAAATGGGGGTGATAAACATGAAATTAAACATGTATAAAATAATTATAATGAAGTTATTTATAGATATAACCCTAATGTATGGAGAGAGAAATGTATTCAAAAGACATTACTTATGCTACTTCTATCTACTAAAATAGAGGAGTAAAGTTAGAGATACTTACCTTGAAGATGAACCCATCGAGACTCAATCTCTCCCTTGGCCAAAGGTGCTTTGTAGAGGTTCTTATGATTTATAATTATCACTAAGATAGTTCTAATCATTAAATAACTTTCCACAAGACAAGATTATTATCCGAGTGTAAACCCTAAGAAAGAACTCTTCAAGTAGAATGGTCAAAGAGAATATTGTAAAGAAGTGCAAATGAATAATTAACTCCTCTCTCTAAGAAATTGTTAAATGAATGTGTATATATAGTCGAATCTTATCCTAAACCTTTGTAAAAGTTTAGCTAACAGGGTTAGCCCAATTTGACTCTATATCATAAATTGATAAAATAAGCTAGGTCCCAGTCTAGGTTAGCCAAGGCCAACCTAGACCTATAACTTAAAAATATCAATTAAAATAAAGGGTTAGCCTAGGTCAACATTATTTGATAAATTTCAAAAAGGGTTTTAGGCTTAGGTAGGGGCTAAGTAAGGTAGTGAATTTTTTAGAGGAGTGTGTAAGGGAGGGGTAAAGATTAGGGAAGTGTATAAGAGAAAGTTGTGTAGATAACAAGTGGTGGTATAGGGGAAAACAATCCCATGAAGTACCAATGGTCTATCCACCCCTTTCCCAGTGCACCCTTTAAGGCATTCACTTAGAGAGATTAAGACTCGATAAGTTCCTACAAGAATAATGCATCAATAATTGATAAAATTTTAAAATATTATGTGTATACAAATTACATGCATGCTTACATAGGAAGGTAGCATTATGTCATTGGAATAATTATTGAGATACATCCCAATAATTAGGATGTATAGGGTTTCTCCAAAAATCTTTGAAACATAAAAATCTCTCTCCCATTTACAAATGGTGATTTGATATGGCCCACTCCAAAGGGTGTAAAATTTGGAATGTCTTCCAGGTTTAGTTTTGTCTTCATCTAATTTTAGGAATAAATCTCCTTCATTTAACACCTGCATAGTGTCTCTCTTATATAAATATACTTTCATGAACTACTAGTGTTGATGAAATTGGTTCTTAGTGGATTTATATTCTTCTCCAAGTTTAGGAGCACAAAAATTCTAACCATTTGACAATCATGGTGTTCTAGTTCAATCTAGTGAGAAGATTATAGGGCTGATATATCTAAAGATAATAAAATTTTATCTTCCTTCCCATAGACTAATACATAGGTATAATTTACAAATGCGTGCTTAGAATTTATTTGGTTGAGATAAATGGAACCATTAAATTTAGTTTGTCATTTCCTAATATTTTCTTCTATAGTCCTTCACATAATTATGATCAAATTCTTATTAAGGACTCAAAAAGACCATTATTTGATGGGTAATAGTTAGAAGAAAATTTCAAGTACATGCCCATATTATGAGAATACTCTATCATCTTGTCCCAAATAAAATACTTTATGTTTTCATTAGTAATAATCCAAGGCACTCTGAAAATCATTACAATTATATCCAAGAAATCAAAAATCTCTTTTTATGGCATCTTTTATAATAATTGCCTCACTTCATCTAGTGAAAGAGTCGGTGGAAGTAATAATAAATTTATGTATATAAATTGAAAGTGGATTTACTAAACCAATAGATTCTATCCCATTTGAAAAAAAGTTGTATCTACTACTATTGGGTTTAAGGGGAAAGGAGCATCATTTCTTGCCCACATGAAACCAACATTACTTGCATTTCCTCACCCATCTAAAAACATCTATAAATATTTTAATCCAATAATAGCTTGATCTCATAATATTCATTATGGTGGTCTAGGAAGAATAATGTACATTGAAAATCCTTGAAGTAACTCTTTTATTAGGCCCTTTATTTTCATGGGTTAAATACATCACTGAAAGGCTTATGATGATTTATTTTGAAAAATAAACTAATGATCAACCTCTAAGATGCAACACAAAGCCTAAAACATATTCTATGGGTAGAATTCAGGCCAATGGG
This sequence comes from Torreya grandis, assembly GCA_037957365.1. Taxonomy (NCBI): domain Eukaryota; kingdom Viridiplantae; phylum Streptophyta; class Pinopsida; order Cupressales; family Taxaceae; genus Torreya; species Torreya grandis. Next base: position 1,336,483 of record JARHVA010004660.1, read on the forward strand.
ATCCCTTTTAGTCTCCATGTACCTAATGATATTATATATCCAATTATCCCCATGTGCTTCTTGATGGTTTCCCCATGTACATAGATCATGGGTAATGTGTTAGTAATATCATTAGCAAGGTGTTGGCATAGGACCCAACCTCTCACAATCTTGGTTGGATTAATTTCCATATCATATTCTATGATCTTGGTGATCCATCCTACCCCACTTTTTTAATTTCTCTCCAAGGATGTAATCTTTCTCTTTTTGGTAGATGACAAGAGCCTAGATACAATTATTTAAAGACAAGGGCATAATATTTTCAAGGATTTCATTAATTAAAATGATTTATTTTCAATAAATGTATATTTTATATCACCTTAAGAGTTTAAATCATGAAGGTGATAATGTGCTCATCACCATTTTCATCTTTTTGAGTGAGTACTACAACTATGTTATATTTGCCTCTAAGTACATATAGAATGAAGTTTTCATAAAAGTTATAGTTTCCTAGGACTAGGGATTTACCAATGGCTTGATTTATTTTCTCAAATGATTTTTTAGTCTTCATAGTCTATTTGAATACATAATCCAATTTTAACATAAGGGTGGCTTTTATTACTAATTTAGTGAAATAATCTATAAATATCCTTATGAAATTAAACTTTCACAAAAAATATTGTAAGTCCTTGTTATGTGAAGGAAGAGAAATATATAAGATACTATATACTATTTCCAAATCAATAGAGATTCATGGATGGATAAAATGTATTTTTTAGGAATGAGAGAGATACCAAGCTCTTTACATATTTCAAAAATATTGTTCTTTCAAAATAGATATCCATTTCCCTCATAAATGTTTTTCCTACCTTAGATAATCTAGAAGGTGTCTTCTGGTAAACATATAACCCACATTTAGTGGTGGATGTTTTTGTGTGTTGATCCTTTATATTTACCCAAACATTGTTATATCTAAAAAAATTGTCAAGCAAAGAAAACATTTTCAACCCTAATACTATTTGTAAGATCTAGTCCTTAGATCTTAGGGGATAGTGGTAATTATATTAATCTCTATTGAGATCACCAAAATATATACATGGGTGAGCATCTCCATTTTTATTTCTCATAAGGACTAGGTTAGCCACTAATGTATAATGTTTTATAGGGTAAATTATATGGCCTCAACTAGATTTGAAAACTCATTCCTTATGAGATGTTTGATCTTAAAGTTCATTGGTATTTATTTTTATTTGGTATTAATTTATCTAGGAATATATTTTATTATGTGGTGAATGACATATTTATTTTATCCTTAAAATTATTCATAGTCCCAAGTGATGATACTTTTAAAACTATAGTAGAGTTGTACAAATGTTTCCTCTTGCTCAAAAGTAAAAACATTTCCTAATTTTAGGAAATTTATTTGGGTAATATAGACATTATTATGATATTAAAATTTGAATGTCTCCTCCTCTCAATTAGTCATCTAGGGTAAACATACTTTTAACTAAGATGAATCCGTTATATAGCTTATTTATGCTCAACTAAACAATATTATCTTCCAAGTATTCATGGATCTTAAGATTTGTTGTTTTATAAGTCAACCTATAACTATTTAAATCTATTAATTTTTTTGGTCTATATTGAACACTTGTAAGTGTTTTCCATTATCAGGTACTAAAGTATTTATGAGAAGTTTGATATGAATTTCAATCTTGAGTAAATCTATGTATTGGGGTATGTGTTTACGGGGGGGGGGGGGGGGGGGGTGCATAATTGGGATCCTTATATTACCATTATATATAATTCATAATTTTATATTATATGGATGAATTATATTTTTACCACATAAAATAATTCTAAAAGATCCCAAACCCTATGCTTTATGATGTTATCCTAGGGTTTTAAGTCTTGCACTAGAACTGCACCTATTTTACTATTAATTCGATGTATTAAAATATATAGATCACTTTAGCGCATTTATTATTATCAAGTTGTAAACCTAGGGTAATACCTTCCTATTTGGAAACATTATTAGTGTAATGAAATTATAACCAATATGAACATAGAGTCTTTCTACCATCCACAGAGTATATTGCCATTCCAGTACCTACTCCATTTTTGCATTTGGCCCTATCAAAGTAGAGCTTCCATATTGCATCACTATCAAGGTAATTATCATCCTTCATTTCCATTAATTCTAGCATTGGATCCCATTTCTCATGGATTCAATAATTTGCCATTTCTATATCCTTAAAAGATTCATACAGATCAAATTCTAATTTTGTACAAATCCACCCATCCAAATTTTTTTCAAGGGTCTAAATGATGTTCACATTTATACTAGAGGATTAAATATCCTCCTAAGATATAACCATATAATTATATGGTAAGGGGTCCATTTCAAGACATTGTACATGATATCTATCTATAAGCTATGTATATATTCATACCTTAGACTCATACCTGGTCTTGCAAAACATGTGTTAATCCAAGGCCAAATATAATATGGTTTTTATGATGAGTCTCATAAATAAGCATAATACTAACATAGGCAGTAGATTAATGACAAGTATTTATTGAGGTACTATGATACTAGGTCATGCATGGTGTGAGGGAAATATTATTAATGATACCCATAATGGGAAAAAATATTATGTGTAGTTATGTAACACCTCTTTCTTGTAGAATATATGATAAATTTTTATTAGCACTAGATTTTATATGTAATTATGAACCAAGTAAATACCAATCAAATGAGTAATATAAAAAGGACTATGTCTCTTGAATCTTACCCATTCTACTTCTGCTTGAAACATGATGAGGGTTGGAGTGGGGGAATTTATATCATTAGATTATCTTTTATCCTTCACATTTTTTAGTATGATATTTTTATTTAATAACTCATACAATAATTATATCTAATCTAGTATAGCTATCAATTCCCAAAGATAGACATTATTTTGTGCCATTTTCATTTGTTACATTACATTGAGTGGTTTGGGGACCACATTTTTTACTAGGGAAAAAGTTGTTGAGTCCATTTTTGGATTTTATACCACAAGGTAGGCAATTTTATTCAACCAAGGATTAAGAGTGTCTAATAATATAGGTCTTTTATTTTAAATAAATATTTCCCTTTTGAAATTTTAGCTTTTTTATCTAGCTTGATAGGTGCCACCATAGCCAAAAATTTGACAAGGGTGGTCTCTCTCAGATGTTATTTATCATTATTTTCTTTGATTATGTTTCATAATAAAACTATACTTTATTATTTATTCTAAGTGGATTATCTATATTAATTTCATAGTTGTCATGTTCACCCCATAATACTAGGTTAACTTATGGTATTGAGGGTGTCGATAGATCTTCCTCTTAAGGTGAGGGTTGATACATGTCATTCTAGACCATCAAGGCATATTTATAATTACCAATATGTTAGATATTAGAATCATGAGGTGAGACATAAGGATAAAACCATAGGTTTTACATTCCTACCATGTTAGTTTGGATAGGAACCAACACTTCGATTGTATTAG
>JARHVA010004660.1:1342500-1482976 GCA_037957365.1 Torreya grandis
TCAATCATACAAACCATGGACACATCATAATATGATATGATTAGAATCAACATGAAAATAAGATAATACAATGTATAAAAATATAACATTACTTTATATAAATCATTTATAATTTGAAATTATAAGACCTGCATCATTATCCACATAAGCTTAACTCACTTCCTTATTTTCATGTCACAACAAAAATTTCTTTCTAGACGAATGATGTGTGGCTTTCAAATAATCATCCTACCTAAAACAAATCATATTTTGAGCAAAAGAAATTCAAGCTATATGAAAAAGATACATGTTATTATTTTAAATATCAATTATCATGAAATCAAACACTAAAATATAACTCACTAGTCTGATATATCTCTCAAAAGGTTTTGTTCAAATTATAGGTATTGGATAGTTTTAGAAAAAATTAAACCACAAAATCTAAAACTCCATTGTAGTTGTTATTTTACCACACTTAAATCATTAACTCCTTAATTATACTCAACATCAAATAAGTCTAGTTTTTCCATTAAATATTAGCCTTATCATATCTCAGGTTTCACATATTTTATATAAAAATGTTACAAAACAAGAATATAATTGGTTATATATCAACCAATCTAAAATACAACTATATCATGGTTTACCATTCTAAATAGTAATGTGTGATTCGTAAACTATATTTATTTATATTTATTCATTACTAATGTTTTTAAGACCAATGTTTCTCAACTCATAATAGGTTATTAAGATAGTATATGAACCCATACCTACTTATAAGCCTATAGGTGGTTATAAACGCCACCTATAGGTTTATAAGAAGTTTAAAATAAGTAAAAGTGCACTAAAGATTTTTCATTCACCAATAAATTCTATGGTTAACTTTCTTGGATACAATGTTTTTTAGCATTAGCTAAACTCTTAGTGAATTATTTTACAAAAATAATAAGCATAGTTAAAAAAATCTTATTCCCTTCTTACTTATATATTTATTGAGATCCATTAGATATACTAACATGAATTATTCATGTGTTAGAAATACCTTCAAAACCCTTAACATCAATATTATAAAAGGACTCTACATCAAGTTTGCCCATACAATTTAAATATCATAAACAAGAAAAATAAGGATTCATCACTACCCATATTAGTAACTACAACATGCCTTTATGATTTTTTTGTTATCCAATGAAAATATAAAAACATATATGCAAGGTTTATTAAAAATTATGACCCACTTCTGTAAACATATGGGTGAGTGTTGATTTTCTCACCCCTAAATATGCAGGAGTGCAAACTTTATTAAGGATAAAAAAACCTACACATATTGTTAAATAAATACATAATTGCCATTAATTCTTGATAGGATGACACCCTCAAGTTTTCATTACATTATTTTAATAATTTAAACTTCATTGTGATATTTACAAGTCTTTATTTTCTCAAACTACTTTTAACCAAAACAAAAATTATATCTTTACTCCTAGATAAGTTTAGTATAAACATTCTTATTGTCCAAATACACTACAGGTTCCTAAAACCCCTCATATGCATTTTTAGAAAGTTATTAAATGAATGAGGTCATATATATATATATATATATATATATATATATATATATATATATATATATATATATATATATATATATATATATATATATATATATATATATATATATATATATATATGAGTGATATACACATACAATCAAATGGATTTATAACCCTTTGGTTTCACACATAGTATAAAAAAAACCACAACCATAGTTGTAAATTGTATAAATTTATAAAAGGGTTTTCTTAAAATTTCAAGAACTATCTATTTGTCCCTTTTGTAGAATTAAAATAACCAAAGTGAATGAAAACCAAGTACCCAATACAATTTTTCAAATATTTTTAACCAATGAACTATTTTTTTGGTTTTTTTGCTTACCTAGATCAGTTTTGCCACTTGATGATCCTTTTTATTTTTTTATTCCCAAAATCCTCTAAACGAACCTCTATATCTACTTCTTTATTTTAAATTCCCTCATTACTCTTTAAAATCCTCCTTTGTATTCCACTTTAACTCTATCCCAACACTACCATACCATGCAACAATTTGGGCCCATTATAAATTATCACCATCTATGCTTTAAATGTAACTAAATATCATCCTCAAAGATGAAAAAATATGAGGAATAAATTGTTAATGGTATAAGATTAATTTTATTTCTTCAATTATGTTGCCCATGCCACCGAAAATGAGCCAATAGTTAGGGTTCCTCCCTAACTGAAATTTCTTCTCATTCCATAAAAACTCCAATTAACTCACAATGAGTGCTTTTGATTTGCATGACTCGCAACCCTTATCATAGCTTAACTCATGATTTTTTATGTTAACTCCTTTTTCCAATGATTCATTTTTTCTTAACATCTTATGGTGGTCAAGGGTTAACTTTTATATAGCAAGTTGTTTTTTATAAGTCTTTGCAAAGGTAATGCCATAAAATACATAAAAAACATTGTAACCACAAAACACCCTCTAGCTAAATTTTGAAAATATAATCCACCATTTGGGGCTTTTAATATTTTGAAAATTTTGACTCTTTAAATGGTACTAAAATATTTTATGCAAGTGATCTAATTTTTAAGTGATTTCTTCCCAGAAAGGTACTAAGACAAGCCTATATTCCTATTTTAGCTTTCAAGGTAACATATTATCAAAAATGACAAAATTACACACATATTTACAACATAAAAAATGTGAAAACTCATTTTTAGGCCATTCCCAATACACACTAAAATACTCATAGAATCATCGATTAGCCTACACAAACAATGTTGTTGTACCTAGTCAAAACTGACATCAAAGACAACATACAAATATAGATGAATAATGTTATGTGTGTCTGTGTGATTTCCCTCTTTTGACTATGTCTACCATCATCTGTTGTTATTTCCCACCCTTCACCTATGATGCTCTCCCTCTAAATATTTGTTGTGAGGGGTGTATCTACCTACATCCACCTCATCCAATAAAAATGTAGTTTTTTTTGTGGAAAAACACATATAATCATATTAGTTAGTTGAAAATAAATAATTTAGATCATTAAATGGGACCACAGTCTCTAAACATATTTTTAAACAATCAATATAGTTTATCTCATTTCTAAAATTAGATAGTGTTGAGCATGCAATTATTAACTAAGTTAAATTAATTGGAAAACTAAAATTTACACATCCATATTATCAAATAAAAGTATCCCATCATAGTTCCATAATTGATTTTCATCAGGGCAAAAATTGGGATTTAACATCCTTCTCCTCTTAAAAAACTCACCATCTTGATGACATTATTTAAATCAAAACATAACAATAATTATTAGAAGTTAAACATGATAAGCCAAGCAAATAAATAAGGAACTAATCTATCAAAATACTCAAAATCTTCCTAAATGGAAATATATTCATAATATTATTCTCATTGGATATTCCATTGAGACAATTATCTATTACATAATCTGATCTTGCACATTTCAAGTACTCATATTAGATATATTGTTACCACTCCTAGATCCAGAGCCTATAATACATTCCAATTAAGTACATGCGAAGGACCAACCACATATATTTTCAAATAATACACATGAAAAACATTATGAATTGGTGTTAAAGCAATTGTCAAGGAAAGTTTGTATGAAACATGGTTAATCACTTCTAGAACCTTGAAATATCATACATATTTGGGTGCTAATTAGGCTGATTTGCTAATTTTAATTGAGCTATTGTGTGGTTTAACATGAAAAAAAACCTTATCTTCAATTGAGAACTACCTGGCTATTATTTTTATATCATCATAACTTTTTTGACTACCATTGGCTTTAACCAACCTTTGTCTAATCAGCTTCATCTATGTTTCAATTTTAATAAGCATATTAGGTCCAAAAACCACTCTATCTTCTAATCTATCCTAACTGATAGGTGTTATACATTTTATGACATAAAATGCCTTAAATGGGGCCATTTTAAAATATTATTGGAGTTATTTACTATAGGTAAACTCAACAAATGGAAGGTATTATTCCCACTTGTATTATTTTTCCATGCAACACACTCTCAACAAATATTCTAACCCCTGATTTACCCTTTTAGTTTATGTATCTGTTTCAGGATGATAGGTTATACTAAAATTTAATTGAGTACCAAAGGTTACATTAATGGTTTTACAAACCCAAAAATTCATGTGTGGTTCTCTATTTGAAATGATTTTCTCTAGAAAATAATGGAATATGAAAACTCCCTACATAAACCTCTTTGCTTATATAGGTGCATCATTTATGAAATTACCTGGAATAAAATGTGCAACCTTGGTGAGAATACCCATTACCACCAAAATCATATAATATTTTTTTCTTGACATGGTTATCCCTCAAACAAAGTACATACTGACAAATTTCCACTTCCATTATGAAATGTCATGTGTTTACATCAACCCAACAAGGTGAATATGTTCTACATTTATTCATTTACATTCTCAACATATAGGCACAAAATCAACTATATATTTATTGATTACCTTAAAATAATATAATGGTTTCAATTCTACCATAGGCTTGGTTACTCTTAGAGGACTAGAATAAGGAAAATTATGCAACTCCTTAAGTGTGGTGGCTCTTAAATTTCCTATATTGTTAATATGCATTATTCCATTGAACCTTAGGAACCCATCATTTTCAAAAATAAATTATTCATACCTATGGTCTTTAGGATTTTTTTCTAGAGATATATTGACTTTCTCTTAGAACTCATATCCTTATGATAACCCTAAAATTTCTCTCATAAGGTGCTTCTGATTGTTTCCATTATTGTTATGTACCTTCTATGGGTAAGAGTATTTTAAAACATGTTCTCTTTGTCCTTTATTAAGATTATATCATAATAATAATCAAACAAAAATTATGACCAATGTCCTTTTCAATAATTCATATTTGGTTGAGTGAAGATATATTTGATTTTTAAATTATCTATCTTGAGATCAAATGGTTTTCTCGACAAATAATTTTTCCAAAACTGTAAATCATAAACTATTATGGTTGATTCCAAAGTATGCAGAATATAATTATCCTCATAAGGTTTTAATTTACTATATTTATATGATACTACTAAACCTTCTTGTAGCAATACTAAAACTAGACTATCCCTAAAATCAATTATTACCACAATAAAATTACCACTAGAATTTGGAACTTAAAAATGTAGTTCAAAAGTAAGACTCTCTTTCAAGATCTGAAAGTCTTCTTTACACCTATCACTCCACATAAAATGTTTCCCTTTCCATTGTAGTGAGGTGATTATCTTAGATATATTAGAAAAATTGGGTCTAAATTTATTGTAATACCTTGCTAAACCCATAAAAAAATGCACTTCATGAACATTTTTTGGCACTGACCATTCTATGATAGTCCTTAGTGTATACACAAAATATTTTTAAAATTTGTTAATTAATAATTCTTTATCTCTTATAAAAACATGTCGTGAGTCAATCTCTCTGAGTGCATGCCTTAAAGGGTACACTGGGAAAGTGATTATTATACCATTGGTGCTTTACAAGATTATTGTTCCCTATACCACAACTTGAAACCAACATAAATATCTCTTATACATTTCCCTAAGATTTGAAAAATCCATTACATAATACTCAAAGTAATTTAACATGTCAAAAAACCCCTACCTAAGCTAAAACCTCTTTTTATCATTTACCAAAAAAAGTCATCCTGGGTTGACCTTGTTCTTAAAATATAAGCACATTATGGGATAATGTTGGCTCTAGATAACCTAGTCTAGGACCTAACTGCTTTATTTATTATGAACATGATATATTTGGTTGAATTTGATAGCTAAATATTTGGAAGGGTTTAGGGTTAAATATGGATATATAGACAAAAAAAATTCCATTTCATTAGATAGAGATAGAGATATTCATTCATTTTTTCTTCTTTACATTTTGCTCTTCCACCATTCTACTTGAGGAGTCATTACTTAGGGTCTACACTTGGAGAGAAGAATCTTATCTTGTGGAAAATGCATAGATCTTAGAACTAGTTTATCTTTATGATCCTTAAAAACCATAACAATATTTTACAAATCACCATTGTCCAAGGAAGAGATCGAGCCTCGATGAGTTTATTTTCAATGTAAATATTTATAACTCTTACTCCTCTATTTTAGTAGATAGAATTAACATAAGTAATATATTTTGAATGTATTTATCTCTCTATGCATTATGATTATATCTATATTGACCTAATTAGAATTATTCTTTACATGTTTACTTTTATATTTATTACCCCCATTTTGTGTCACATGATTTGGTGAGCACTAGATTATATTTACTTTACTTTGTCATTTACTTTCATAAGAAAACATAGGACCTAACTAGGGTTATTGTGTGGTATTGCTTAAATAGACATTTTAGAACCCAATATTATGATATTATATGGTAAGAGACCCCTTAATTAGGTCTAGTGAATCCATATTGGTCATGAACGCAATTATCTAAATTTAACAAGTGGAAGGGCTAGTGTGATTTATCTTCTCTAAGATAGGATTAATTTATAGATCAGATTCACTTTTCCTTGTATATGTTCTATTGAAACAGATATAAACTAACCCTTGTAGGTTTTCTTTCACACCTTAATTTATTATCATTTATTACTTATTTCATTTTTACATCATTGGATCAAATCTATCAATTTAGTCTAAACTTTTATGCATAGGTTTTAACATATAATCACTTCGATCAACTCTACATTTCTTTGTGCAGTTCATATTCAAAAATAGGTGATTGGATCAATTGACTCATCTTAGTTTGTTACTTTACATAAAGGTTTTCAAACTCAGTCAACCTAGTTGACTCTGTTAGTAGGCTAAAAATATTCATTCGGATGACACAGTATAAAAAATAGTAATTTTAACATCTTAAAAATTATTATGTTCATTCTCACCATATCATTCATTTCATTTCTTCATTACAGTCCTATTTTTCATAGTTTTTAGTCTATAAAACTATATCTCTACCTAAAACTAGGTTTACTAGATTGACATAGTTATGTAGCTTACTTTCCTACCTAGAAGACTTAGTTAAATCATTCAGTTATGTTCTTGTGGATCTTTATTTAACATACATAATTGATCCAGTTGATTCTATTATGTAATGCTTACATACTTGGTAATCTGAACTGACCTTGTACTCTTCAAACAAAGGAATTAACTCATCTTGTTAGTAATTAATTGACTTTCATGTTGTTCCTTGCTTGATTAGAGTAACACACATAGACTAAATATGAAATTTTAATTTATCTATTTATTCACATTATTTTTATTTTTTGCACACTTCTAAACTACATAATATCATAAAATTTTAAAAAATTATACCCAAGGTCTACCTACTTATATTTCATCACCAAGGTAGAAGTTGACTCAGTTTTCTAGATGAGTATAAACACATGGTTAATTATATATATTGAGAAATCACCTGACACCCTTATCACTATGGGATTGTGAAGTGAGGGGGTAGGCTCCAATACCAAGATAGTACCATCACCAATAAAAATCTATTTCAGCCTTAACTACTTGAAACCATCTTTAGATTATCTTTCTAGTTCCTTTTTATAATCAACTCTCTTATCACATTTGTTTCTAATATTTATAAATTAAAAAATTCAAGAATGACCACATAGAATATCATTTCTATTTTTTCTACTATATCTTTAAAATTACATAGTATATTTAAAAACTTGTATCAACCAATGTTGGTGCAAAGTTGATCTTATGTGTCATAACTGGATCAACTAGTTCAATCTAGTTACTTGTGTATTTATTTCCAATATTATGCAAAATAAATATGTATAATCTAGAGTTATATCTAAAAAAACTTGTATCTACCATCAAATAATAGTCATCCCACTTGATTATGTCTCCTACAATTTTTATTTATATAGGCCATAGTCATCATGTCTGACCTAGTCTCTCACAGGCTAGTTGGTCTTCTTTTATATAGAACATAATCATTTTATTCAACCTAGTATCTCATAGGTTGGTATCCAATGTTTCCCCACATAACATTGTTAATTGATCTAATTGTGTTTTTTCCTTCCAAACTCTATTGTCTTGGTTAACTTTATACATCTTGGCTGATATTGTTCTTTATTTGGTCGAATTTGATCCTACTTTTCACCTTTGCTCTTTGATTTCAGATTTTTATTCCAAGAATCATGAAATACCCTATTAGAATATTTTTGGATAACCTTAATCCATTTATATGATATATGGGATATTATTTCCTTCTTACCCTTATTACCCAAGGGGATTCTCACTCTTGGTGCACTTTCTCTCACCCCTCATTTTTGGACTACAATATGGTCCAAATTACCCTAATTAATGATACCAATGGATCAGATCCATTTCACACTTATCAAGATAATTATCTCTTTAAATCACATTATTTCACTATAGGGGAAATTTACATAATCTTAACTAATAACCCTATAGGAAATATTTTAAACACCAATAATCCATCCCCTAACAATCCTCCACCCAATAACCCATCTTGTACTACTAATTCAAGGAATGTTACTACTACCAATTCTATCAATTCACCTTTAAACACTAATAACCCCAATCTACCAATTAACACCACTAAACATTATTGCACCAATAGTGCAACAAATTAATATTATGCAAATATCGAATTATTCTCAAATGATCCAAATACAACATCATTTATTAAACATAACTAATCAACCTCATATTCTCCTACCCCAAAATAGCCAAATTTTTATCCTTCCACCTCTTAGAGATGTCATGGGAAATATAATTCTCTAACCCATTATTTATAATAAGATGCTCCAAAATATTCAAAATGAACCTTCATCCCCCTTCATTATTTCTATTAATATTGGAAATATCTCTCCAACTATTAAATATGATGGAACTAAAAACCCTACATATTTTGTTAAATCATTTAGTAATCTTTATAAAGAGTGGATTCAAATTAATAACTTTTCCTCTAAAAAAAATTAGTCAAAAAATTCATAGGAGATGTATTAGAATGGTAGAATCAACTCCCTCAATGTTCTATATGGAAACTCAAAGATTTAGTCAATATTCTAGTTAAAGAATTTTAACACAATGATATTTTTGAAAAATATCTTATCCATTTCATCAATGTTAAAAAATCCCCTTCTAAATTATGTCATGATTTAATTAAATGATGGAAATGTTTGGCTCACAAAACTGATCATAACATGATTGATTATAACTTATTTAAACTATTCATAACCACTTTAACACCTTCCCTTTAATATAAGGTTAAAAAAAATTCTCCTCAAACTCTCAATGATGTGATTGATCAAGACATAATACAAGACTTTGTTATGAAATAGTTTCAACCCAACATTCAAACCATCAAGGGATCTTTACAAAAATCCACTAATGCAATCACTAGAAATCCTCCTCAAATAAAACTAGGAGTACCCAAAATGGATAATCCCCAATCTTCCCATATACCACTAACTATTTAAAAAATTAAACAATTATTATCACCTTCTAAACCTTTCACTTACACTAATAATCTACCTACATGGTATGATCCTAACAATTTTTTTTGGTTTCATCCCGATGTCAGTCATTCTCATGAAACATGTTGTAGGCTTACCAATTTTTTTTTATTTCTTTTATGTTAGGAGATAATTAAATAATGATGCTATGATCAAAATATATCATCATGATTATGTTAATTCCTCTCAAAATAAACAATTTACCATGCCTTATTCCTCTATACATCAAAAAAAAATTATACCTCCAACTCACAACATTCAAATGAGAATATATGTGTAATTAATGCTGACTATGACCAATATTATACCAAATCTCAATATTTGAATTTGGTTAAGGAAAATTATCAATTTAAACTTTCCCATAAATATCCCACCACTAAAACAAAAAAACATCACTTGAAGAAAAAATTATTAAAGATACCACTAAAATTACCATTCCTTTTAACACAAATGAGGAAACACTTCCACAACCAGAACCTCAAACTACCTCTCTCCCTACCAAAAACATTTTACCATCCAAGCCTCATGATGGGTCTTCATCTTCTAAATCTCATTAGAATTTCTTAGAAGAGCTCAATTCCATGCCTTATAAAATACCCCTCATGGAGTTAGTTCATACTTCATATCACCACACATTCCTAATGGAAAAATTATAAGACATTAAAGAACCACTTTTTCTTGAAGTGGAATAACCTCTTCAAGATCCTAAATTGGCAAAAGTATATACTATTGATACTATGTTTCCTTCTTCCAAACATTCCATCGAATTCCTTGAAGAAGATATGAGTAATGATGAAATTCTTTTTTGAGTCAATGATCCACTTCTTTTCATTAAAATCATAATCAATACCACCCTTATTATAAAATTCTTAGTTGATGAAGGGTCATTAATTAATGTTAGCTCCCTTTGGTTAATTAAACATCTTAGATATACCAAAGATAACCTTAAAAAAACTCATCTCACATGTTGCATGTTTGATAAAATAAATCAAAAACCACTTAGTTGTATTTGGTTCCCCCTCACTATTGGACCAAAGACCATACATACTAAGCTCATGGTCCTTGAATTACCACTTTCCTATAATATACTTCTAGGTTATCCATGGACACATCGCATGAGGGTTATTACCTACTCAAGTAGTCAATGTATAAAAATCATTCATAATGGTAAATGCTATAAACATGAGGCTAATCCTAATTCCTAGAGTATTCAATTACCCAACCCAAAATCTCAATATCAGATTCCAACCATTCCATGAATTAATAGTGAACCTCTATCTAAATTTGTTAACATGAATCTAAATTTACAGGTCAATCTTACTAATTTTGATGATGATGAACCAAATGACTTACAAAAAACTTATAATACTACTAAGTTACCTCCTTATTTTCCAATTGGTTTCCTCCTTCTCTATTACCACATGATTGTACCATCCCTTTAGTTAATGGGATCACTAAACTACCTCCTCCATGTAATGCACATGAAGCTTCTTATACAAAAGATGACTTCACATGTAATGAATATGGAATGGCAAGGTTATTTCAAGATCCTTTAACAATGTCATCCCTTAAATTTAGTGTTCTAAGTGTATCTATTTTTGATGCTCCTCTAGAGATAAATGCATATACTATTTCACACACCTATTATGATAACTATATCATGTCTCATAATCCATCATGAGACTTGGATGTATAACACTATCAACAAACATTATCCAAAATACACACATTCAATGGTGATGTCCATGTCATTCATATATCAACTAAGAGTGAATTAGAACTTTAAGGTCATGTATCTCCTATTAATACTTTGCTTGTCAATACCCTGAAGTAGTTGAACAAATCTTACCACTTTAAAATTTAATTTTTTTGGAACCATATAAACCTTATATATCACCAACCAACCTACCAAATCTCATTCCTTCCCATGATCCTATAAATACCACTAAAGATACCCACCTCACTTTAACCAATCATCATGTAAAACATAACCTAATACACCTATTGCCAATCTATTTGACTCTAATAAAAATCAACCATCAATTCCACCTACACCTGAAATCACCCTTGAGGCTAAAGCCATAAATGTACTATAGATACATTCTAAATATTACTACCATGGTAATCAAATCATTTATCTCAAAGTAGACATGGAATACGATTGACCCTTACCCACAATCCCTAGTGATGAATCCATACTTGGGTTACTCCATGCTAGATAACCTCAACTTCCATGGAAACATCATAAATTTAGAAACTTAAAATTAAAATATCCTCCTTTTAATAGCTTCATTTATAGTGTGGAACCTAAAATAAATCCTATTTATTCCCCTTCTAATTATCCATATCATTCCAACATGGAAATTCTATGCTCATTAAAAGAAAAACAAAAATATAATATGGTACATAATCATGTCTTATACCCATCACTATCTATAAATAAATCATACCAATAGAACAAGCACATGGGAAAATTTGCAGTGGTCATTGTAGCATACATGTTGTAACACACAAATGATTATGTATGGGATAATTTTTGCCTACTTTAGAAAAAGATGCTATTAATTTACAAAAAAATGTAATCCTTTCTAGCTTCATGATGATTT
Source organism: Torreya grandis (assembly GCA_037957365.1). NCBI lineage: Eukaryota > Viridiplantae > Streptophyta > Pinopsida > Cupressales > Taxaceae > Torreya > Torreya grandis. Next base: position 1,354,687 of record JARHVA010004660.1, read on the forward strand.
AATCCATTCATTGTCAGTTGAGCTCCAAACTATGGAGTCTCCTTGGTCATTATCCATGAGGGGATTAGATATCATTGGTAAATTACCTAGATCACACGATGGTCATGGTTTTATCATTACTACTACTGAATATTTTAATAAATGGGTATAAGTCATGCTTCTTGTTAATGTCATGAGAACCACTATTTATAAGTTTATCCTTAACCAAAATATTTTTCACTTTGGATTTCCCCATACTATTATTTATTATAGTGGTGGAAATTTTAAAGATAAGGACATGAAACAATTATTTGTTATATCTAAAATTTTCCACAAATTTTCCACACCTTACCATCCACAATACAATAGCCAAGTTAAAGCCACAAAAAAAATTCTCAACAAAATCTTACAAAAGACCATTTGAGAAACCTGAACTGATTGACATTTTCACTTCCATTCCTCATTTTGGGCCTACCTTACTAGTATATGTATTGCCATTATGGCAACACCATTCTCACTAGTATATAGTTTTGAATATATCTTACCATTATAATTCAAACTCTCATATTTATGTATGTATCTTCATGGTATCATTATTGATGAAGAATTTCTTAAGCTCACCTTCATTCCCTACATCTTATTTATGGACTTCATCTTACTGCTCTTCAACACAACCATCATTATAAGGCTTGCATCACCAAAAACATAATAAAAAGGTCATAGTCCACACTTTTAATGTTGGTGATATAGTCCATAAATTAGACTACACCCATGCTAAAGAAGAAAAATATGCCCAAAAATGGTGGGGCCCTTTTTTAGTGAAATACATTTTTTGTCCTAGCACTTACCATCTACAAATTAATGAAGGCCATGGTTTCAAATAACCCACCAATATGAAATTTTTGAGGAAACATTTTGCTTAAATATTTCCCTTATTTTCATACTTCTATATATTATCATACTAACACTTCTTGCAAGACTTATCTAATGATCTCACCCTCTACAATAGTCTATCTTATACACAAAACTTAGTTCCTTATTTTGGTCCTCTAGTTTCTTTATTTCATGAGTTGCATTGTAATACGATGGATATGACTCGAGTTTCCTCATGAATACCTTTTTATTTCATACATCACTTTTCATACTTTCTCTCTTTTAATCACAAGTTTTTAAATGCATTTTACACCCACATGGGTTTTTATTTTGTGAATTGCAATGTAAGACCATGGATAGAACTAGGCTCTCCTCATAAATACCATTTTTCAATTTTACACCCACTTGTTTTTTTTTAGTGATTTGTAGTGTAAGATTATGGATAGGACCAAGATATCCTCACAAATACAAATTTTGCCTTTATTCACCCACTTAGGTTTCTATTTTATGACTTTCATTGTAAGACCATGGATAAGACCATGCTCTCCTCATAAAATCAGCACATTATTTCAAACATTTTTACCAAATTGAGTGTTTTTTTTTAAATTTTAGAAATGGTTACAAGTTTGTGTTCCTATATTATCAACATCTATTTTTTTTATTTGTGGTTAAAACTTGCACAACAAACTATGTTGGCATGTTTCCCTACACTTATATACATTCTTATGATAAGGAATCATACTTACCTATCATTGTATCTTTTTTCACATTATCAATTTTTTTGTGATTTGATGTAATTAAAATTGTTTCATGTTTATTTCCCCTTGATTTTCATTCCTTTCATTCCACTTTGGATAAAACAAAACCAAAGTAAATATATCACTTTTATTTCACATAAATAACCAAGACTCTTAGATGCCATGCTCTCCAATTCCTCTTTATTAGCTACCAAGTCCATATTTTTCAAATGACAGTCATTTTTAGCACCCATGTTTTGTTCTCCAAATCCATATGTAGGAGGAATATAAAAATACATCAAATGTTAGATACTAAATCATTTAAAACAAAAATAAAAAATAAAAAAAAGTCATGATTTATAACACATCTCCTATTCCTAATCAAATCTCAAACTCTATAGTTGGCCTCATTATATATTTGAGGTCTGTTTGGGGTCTGGTAGGCTAATATATTAGGATAGTAGATAAAAAACACTATAGTGCTACCTAATTTCTCATAAAAGTACTAAATCTTCACATTAGATCAACAACTCTATAAGGGGTTTGAGGAATGGAGAACATGTTTTGGGAAGGTAGGTACATTTTAATTTTCATGCATATAGACTTCATGGGATGATATTCATACTTCATTTGATAACCAAATATTTGTGTGGTTGGGAGAATTTCTTCAGAGTCCTTAATATCAAAAGTCCTCTTCTTTTGAAAAACTTAATTTTAATGTCCTGACTTCAATAACAAGATTATATACCTTAATTTTTCCTTCATTTACCCACCACCCATTTCATTTTTCCCACTTGACAAGAAATTTTGATTCTAAATTTGTTTCTCCACTTTTATATTCCCTCTTCTTAACATCTTAAAACATGCTAACAATACTTTGTTTTGGTTTTATCTATATTTAGAAAAAAATAGTATGATTGAGTGATTATGGATTATTTTTCTTTACACCATTTATATACATTTATATAATTTACTTTGTTTCATTTCAAAAAAAAATGTTATCATTCTTTTTTTCAGACAACTATGTTTGTTTCTATACTTCTATCATTTTTTTTTAGTCAACTACGTATGTTTCTATTTTTCATACATTTTTCCATTATTGAGTGAGTTTTTATTGTTACTTCTCACTCACCAATGTTGTTTTCCCTTTCATGTAATTTTTCCATTAATGATTAAGGATTTTTAGTGATCACTCATCAATGTTGTTTTACCATTTCTTTCCCATCTTTGTTTAAGTAAGTATTTCTAATGCTTTCAAATTGATGTCAAACTTAAATTTTTCAAGTATCCTTAGTTTTATTTGGTTTATTAAATTTATTATTCAAGGTATACTTGTTTGATTTTTCATTCATTTATTAGCCTTGGCATTTTGGTTACCATATTTACTCTAAAATTTGACTAGGTCATTTGGTCCTAACTTAGTATTTTTCACCCTAGCTTACCAAATTTACAAGTAAATCATGCCTGCACATTTCAATTATATTGTATTTAATACTTTTGTTTTTTTTTTACGTTTTGTATCATTAGGGTTTGTACAAAGCATTCTTTGCACCCTCCACAATCAAAACTATAAACATAACAGACAACCATCTAGTAATAAAGGTATGTAAAAGTATGCATACATTACTTATTTATTTTAATTATTTAATTTCATCCATTTAATTTCATTTATTTTATAATTTACGTAGCTAAGAATTATGTGTTGTTATGTTCTTTTCCTGAGGCACCATTTAATGTTGTAATTATGTGACACATGATGAGTTTCGAGTAGGTCATATGTATACACAATATTTTTTAACTTTATCAATTACTAATGATTTATCTCTTTTATTAACCCATCAACACTCAGTCTCTTTTATTTAATGCCTTAAAGGGTGCACTAAGAAAGGGGTGGGTAAACCATTAGTGCTTCACAAGATTTTTTTTCTCTATACAACCACTCAAAACCAATAAAAATCTCTCCTTTACATTTACCTAAGCTTTGAAACCTCACTTACACACTCCTCCAATTAATTTACCCTTGAAACATACCCTACCTAAGCCAAAAAATATTTTTCATTTATCAAATAAAGTTAGCTTGGGATGACCCTGTTCTTAAAATATAAGTACATTATAAGAGTAGGTCAGCTCTAACTGACCTAGTCTAAGACCTAATTGCTTTATTTATTAAATAACAGGATCGATTAGGCTGACTCTATTGACTAAAAATTTAGAAGGGTTTAGGGTTATATCCAGAAATATAAACATGTCCATTTCAAAATTTTCATTAGAGAAAGATAGAGGTATTCATTCATTTGAGATTATTTGCAATATCCTCTTCCACCATTATACTTGAGGAGTCATTGATGAGGGTTTATAATTGGAGAGAAGAATCTTGTCTTGTGGTAAAATCTTGGATGGATAGGAGAAGTCATATAGCCTAGATATGGCCTATCTTTGCGATCCTTACAAACCATAACAATGTATTTCAAAGAACCATTGGCCGAGGAAGAGATTGAGCTTTGATGGGTTCATCATCAAGGTAAGTATTTATAAATATTACTCTTCTATTTTAGTAGATAAAAGTTGTATAAGTAATGGATTTTAAATGTATTTATATCTCCATGAATTAGGATTATATATATATATATATATATAATTCATTAGAGTTATTTTTTTCATGTTTACTTTTATGTTTATTACCCCCATTTTATGTCACATGCTTTGGTGAGCAGTAGATTAGATTTAATTTACTTTTAATTTAATTGGATAAGAAAACATAGGACCTGGATAGGTTTATTTTATGGTATTACTTGACTAGAGTATATGGAAACCTCTTTAGTGATATTTTGTGGTAAGAGACCCCTTTGTTAGGTCTAGAAAATCCATATTGGTCATCACCTCGATTGTCTAAATGTAACAACAAGTGAAAGGGATAGTGTGATTTATCTTCTCTGAGTTAATATTGATTTGTAGATTAGATTCACTTTTCCTTATATACACTTATCTTCATAGGCTCCCATGATATCCCTTCTACTAAAATAATATGTCTTAGTATTTCACCTTTCTCTGAAAGAAGACACACTTAGATAGTTTTACATAGATATTATGACTATGCAAGAATTTTAAAACCATACATAAGTTCTCAACATTCTATTCCTCACTCTTGGAGTATATCAAAATATTGTCTATGAATATGAGCATAAACTAGTCTAGGTAATTGAGATTCATGAATGTTGAAGGTGCATTTTTTGACCCAAAAGGAAGAACTATGAATTCATAGTGACCATACCTCATTTTAAAATTAATATGAAGAAGATCTTCCTCCTTGATTCTCAATTGATGATACCTTACTATAAGGTCAATATTAGATAATACAATTGCACCTCACATTTGATAAAAAAGACAATAAATGTAGGTTAAAGGATGTTATTTTTGATGGTTTCCTTATTTAACATTCTATAATCTATGTACATGAAAATATTCACATCCTTCATCTTTATAAACACCATTGGTGCACCCCATGGTGAAACACTTATTTTAATTAACACTTTGGATAACATCTCATTAAGTTGTAATTTCAACTCGATTATCTCTATTGTTGTCATTTTGTAGAGTGTCTTTTATTGAGCCTTAAATTCCCTCTTAGGAGGTAATATATGTAGGTATTATGGAAACACATTGTATAATTATTGAAAAAGGGATAGTCTTCAACATCATATATCTTGACCATGAAAACCTAATACCCTTTTATTTAATCCTTCCTTAATTAAATGGTTAAAATTTTCCTTAACTTTAACTCTTCCTCGACCTAGATTTGGGTTTGATTTCTAAAATTATCTAAGCATTCAACCTTATTTTCAAATCAATTAACCTTTTCATTATGATTCTAAATCTAATTCATTCCCATGATCACATCATATGACCTTAACGGAGCTAAAAATAAGTCTACCATGGTGGTGAAATCAGGTAAGTCCACATCTTCTTATACAAGGCATTTATCTACTTTGACTCTAGACTTAATCTCATATTGCATATTCCATATGTCTAGCTTTCCTAGGTAGTTTATTTATCATAAGAGGAGAAATAAAACATTCAGTGGATCCAATATCTATAGAAATTGAAATAGAATACCTAAACAAGGTACGTGACACCTCAATTGGAGAGGCCTAAAACTCATATTGACAATTTTTAATAGTTGTATGATTATATTATTGGAAGGTTCCCTGCTTTGAGGATGATGTTGAAGGATTATTAAACTTGCTTCCAATATTATAGTGATGATATTATTTAACATATTGGTCTCCTCCACAACTAAAATATCCTCAAGATGTTCCTTTTATTTAGATTACCTCTTATATTCCCTTCTTTGAATCCATTACCCAATTTCTTATCCTTTGAAGCATTGTTCAATCTAGGATTAATATTATTACTGAATCTATTTTTGGACTTCCCATTATGCTTGAAATTATTATTTTTGATATAAGGTTTTGAGCCATTAAATGTCTTATGACACTTGTCTAAGAGTTCAATAAATGATTTTGGATTTTTCTCCTACTTAATAGCCTTCTCAAATACATGATCCATATAACTAGGTTTATGCACATCCACCTCATATCTGATGTAAAGCCTTAAACCCATGATGATTTTTTAATTCAAAAATTTCCATCTTTTTGGTAATGGGGAGTATACTTAAGAAGTTTGGTAAAATATTCCTAATGATCTGTCACTGATAGAAATCCTTGATATAGGTTTTATAAATCTAATTTATTTTTATAAAAGTATAGATTTAGTAGCCATGTTTCAATGAATAGTATAAAAAATTGATCCTAGGTGGTGGTGGTAGATTCAAGACCTATTTCCATATTTTTATTAGCCCACCAAGTTGTTGCTTCACTATCTAGCTCGTATGTTCCCCATAATGCTTTGGTTACCTCAAAGAAATTTGAAATTTTAAAATACTTATCTATTTAAGTGATCCAACCTTTAAATCCCTCTCCCACCACTATTATATCAAACTTAAGTGGATTCAAATTTTTCAAATCACATGTAATCTCTAAAACCACTTACACTCTTGCAGCTTGTAACTCTTCAACATGCTCCTACTCTTGGTGTTATTCCTTATCAACTTTTTATTCCTTAGGTGTTTCATGTTCTTATTCCTCATCCTACCCATGTACTTCATTTTATAGAGCACTAATTATATCTTATGTTTTATTTAGGTTTGTGTTGATTTGATCAATATTTATAGCTTACTAACCTACCAAAAGGTCGGGATTAGGTTATTAATCATAATTGGAAGTTCCCTCAACATTTACCTTCCCACACACCATTTATTTCTACTGAAAGAGGAGAGATATGTCATGTTAGTAAACATATTAGGTCTGAGTATTTAAACCTATGTTATCATACTAGATGGTACAACCCTTGTTTAGGAAATCAGTAAAAATTTTTCAACATTTACTTTTTTATATAAGAAGGGTATGAAATCATTATCAAACTAGTTTATTCCATCATTAATTGTCAAACACATTCACTTATACACATATTTTTACTCAATTAAATATTCAATTTACAAGATTTATAGTCCTAAAAGAACTAATCAGTTGTTTTTTATGAGATAGTACTTAAAATATTACTAAAGGTTTATATCAAGATACAACAATGATGTTTACATAAAGGTCAACAATAATAATCAATATAGGTACTGATATAAAGTATAAAAAATATTACAACTCAATCACATACATAATCCCAAACCATGAAATACAATGTTGAAAGGTAGAATAAGTTAGTACAATACCACTGTACAATGTTTCAATGTGGTTAATACACACTTCAATAAACTACATGAAAATAGATCATTGCACATGAATCATAAATACTATCATATTATTATAAGTGTCCCAATCATAAAATACACTATTATATAATGTTATTCATACATCCTTACTATTTTAATAAGTCATAATATGAAATTGTAATGTCTTTCATAGAATCATATTATTGTCATGTTATAACAATACATATCCATACATTCAATTATACTATTGTAATCTCACATTTTACAAATAAAATATGGTTTAATATACTGATCAAGTTATACAACAGAATCATATATACAATCATCTCTATAATAGATACATAATCCATGAGTAAACATAAGCAGTAGGTCCAGATCAGTTGTAAGAAAGGAGAACATCATATGAGTGTTTTATCTCTAACCACAGACCAAATGTATCCCACACTTTCTCTCCACTGGGAGTAGTTGTTACCTTCATTAAGGGTAGATAAAAATGATTCAATAATCTAAAACCATCTAAGAATAATATGTGGATACAACCATTATCATATTTAGTTAATCATATATACCATGGACACACCTCTATCTGATATAATTTGAATCAACATGTAAACAAAGTATGGTGGATAAATAATGTATATAACTATAACATTAATTTCACCAAAGCATTTAAAGTTTCATATTATAATATCTAGGTGATTATCCAGATAATCTTAACTAGTTTCCTTGTTTTCCTATCACAACAAAATTTCCTTTCTAGATGGATGATGTGTGGCTTACAACTGGGCATCTTGTCTAACACACATAATCCTTTGAGCCAAGAAATTCAAGCTATATGAATAAGATGTATCATATTCTTTCAAATATAAATAATCATGAAATCAAACACCAAAATATAACTTACTATTATGTTATGTGTTCTCTCAAAAGGTTTTGTTCAAATGAGATGTATTGGCTAGTTTCAAAAAACATTAAATTGTACAATCTAAAACTCTATTATACTTATTATTTTATGCACCTAGTTCATTAAATCCTTAATTATACTAAAACATCAAATAATTTTGTTTGTATTAGTAAATCTTGACCTAAACTTATCTCAACTTTATATTATTTTATACAAAAAGGTTATTGAACAACAATATATCTAGTTATGTATCAACTAATATAAAAGATAGTTATATCATGTTTTACTATTCACAATGGTAATAATTGATTCATAAATTGTATTTTTTATATTTCTTTGTTACTAGTATATTTAAAACGAAAATTTATCAACTCAACACAAGATATGAACTTGCCTACTTATAAGCCCTTAGGTGGTTATAAATACCACTTGTAGGTTTATAATATGGTCATAATAAATAAAAGTATACTAAATAGTTTCCATTCAACAATAACTTCTATAGTTAACTTTCTTAGCTACGGTCTATTTTTACCATTAGCTAAACTCTTAGTGAATTCTTTTGAAAAAAATACAAGCATAGTCCAAACTTCTTATTCCCTTATTAATTTTGTACATCTATTGAAATATATTAGATACACTAGCATGAATTATTCATGTGCTAGAAAATGCTTCTACATCCTTGACATTAGTACTATAAAATGACTCTAAATCAAGTTCACCCATATGATTTTAAGACCATAAGAAATAAAAATAAGGATTCATCACCACCCAGATTTGTAACTATAATAGGCCTCTATGAGTTTTATATTATCTAATGAAAATATATTAGCATATAGAAAAGGTTACTCAAATATTATGACCCAATTTTGTAGACCTATGGGTGAGAGTTGATGCTCTCACCCCTAATTATATAGGAGTGCAAACTATATACACATAACATTTTCAAACTTTCATCACTTACTGATGCTCTTTATTTTATAAGAACCAATCTAGTCTCAATCTCTGTGAGCACATACCTTAATGGGTGAACTGGAAAAGGGGTCAGTATACCATTGGTGCTTCATAGTATTGTTGTCTCTTTTTCCACTTATTATATACACACTAGTCCCCTAAAAATTGTATCCCTAAGTTTGTTTTTCTCTATTGCATAGTGCTCAATAATTTCCCACCTTTTGTCCCCCTTTTCCTAGCCTTAATCCACTTTTGACTATTAATTATACTATGTCAACTAGTTGACCCTATACTATTTTGGGTAAAATTAATTTAGGGTCTAGGTCAGTGTTTGGATGACCTAGCCCATGACCTAGTGAATTTTTGTCCATAACTATTCTAGGTCGACTGGGTCAACCTTGTTAGTCAAAAATTTCAGAAGGTCTTAGGGTTAAATTCACCTCTATATACAAGATAATTTTTCCATTATTTAGAGAAGAAAATAATAAGTAATATCTATTACACATCTACTTATCCACTATTCTACTTGAGGAGCAAACTTAGGGTTTCATACTTTGTTTGGAGATACATATCTTATCTATTGGAGAAGTATTTTGGATGCATTGATAGGTTGAGTAGCCTAGAGATGATTTATTCTTGTCATCCTTACATACCAACACAACCTCTTGAGAATCACCTTGGCCAAGGGAGAGATTGAGGCTTGGCGGGTTCATCTTCAAAGGTAAGTATTCCTAATTTTATTCCTCCTTTGTAAGAGTAGATAAATATGTATTTAAACTTTTTTTCCATGCATTAGGATTTTGAATATATTAAAATGAGTATATGTATATTATGCATATTTATTCTTGTTGTTTATTACCCTCACTTTTCACCACAAACTTTGGTGAGGAGTATATTAGACTTTACTTTGTTTGTTATTAGTTTAGTGAAATATGAAAACATAGGGATTAGTTAGGGTTGTTGTGTGATTATGCTTGATTGGAGGCTTTGGAATCCTCCATAGTATGGTTTATTATGATAAGAGATCCCCTAATTAATTCTAGTATATCCCTATATTGGTTATGTTCTTGATTATCTAATATATCTCCAATCAGAAGTGTAAGTATGATTTATCTTCTCTGAGTTAGGATTGATTTATAGACATGATGCATTTTTTATTTTATATATTTTGGTGAACCTAATGTGAGTCTAACATTTATATGTTTTCTTCCATGTTTTTCTAATTTGTATCATTTTATTTATTATATTTTTTATATTTACAATACTAGTTCGATAGTGTCGATATAGTTTTTAACTTATGTGCATAGGTTTAACAGATAGTTGCATTAAAATGAATCTATTTTATTTTTATAGGTATTCATCAAATACAAGCTACTAGGTCAAATAGGTCAACAAAATACATGTTTTCAATTATAAATAGGTTACTAGGTCATTTGTGTCAACACATTACACTTTTATACTTCCAAAAAACATACTAGGTTGGCACTGTGGGTATAATATTCTTTATAGGTTTCAACAATAGGGAACTACAAAACTAGGTCAACCTAGTTAACACAGTTGGTAGAGTTTAAAGTAAAAATCAAGGAACTTCAAAAATAATTTCACTTTTCTTTGTATCTTCCAACCCAATAATGTTCCTTTCTCTCTTTCTCTTTCATTTCTGTTATTCATTATAGTTATATTTTTCACAATTTTCAATCTTAAAAAATGCCCTTATACAAAAAACTAGGTCCATCCTATCGACCTAGTTTTGTATTCTATCTTCTATCTAAAAGACTAGGTCAACATTGTCAATGAAGTTTTTAACAAACCCTTACTTTAGTAGTATAGTAGTGACACTATCAAATCTGTTTTATAATCTCTGCATACACTTTCATCTAAACCAACACTGTATTATGTTTTAAAGTTGGAATTAATAATTATATGCTAATAATTAGCTCACACTTTCACTTTTAGTTTCTTTCTTACTTATAGTATATCACATAATCTAATTACGTGGTTTTTCAATATACCATTTAGTTACACTATTTTTCTCTTTTTTACACACATTACCAAATCACATAATCTTAAAATGCATTTAAACAATTATCTATCCAAGGCCCACCTACTTGGATTTCATCACCAAGGGGGAAGCCAACTTGGTTTTCTAGCCAATTATAAACATGTGGTTAATGTTATATATTGACAAAGTACTAGACACCCTTATTATTGTAGTGTGTGAAGTGAGGGGGTAGGCCCCAATACCAAGCCAATACCGTTGCCAACATAGATCACTTTTAGCCTAAACATGTTGAAATAATCCATATATTGCTTTGTCATTCCTTATTTATAGCCAACTTACTATCACACTTAAAATCATACTCTAATAATCTAACAACATTTAAGATGACCACACAATTAGCATTTACTTTCTAAGTTGACTACTTGCTCTTTGTTCAATCATATGTTGTATTGGAAAAACTTACATTGGCTAGTGTTGGTGCAAGGTTTTATGTTGTGTGCCTCAATTGGATCATCCTCATTGACAGAATTGATTATATGTTTCTTTTCACTTATTGCTTTCACAAGTACTTACAAATTTTTTATTGTTTTAGTACACTATTGTTCTATTTGACACAGTCTCTTATAGACTATCTATTTCCCCTACTCGTAGTACTGAGTCGACCTTATCGACACAATATTATTTTTTATCCCTCAGGATATAGTACTAAGTCAACCCCATCAACTTTATATCTTTTTCTATCTATTTTTTACCCAAGTTACAGAACTAGGTTAACCCTGTCAACTCTATATCCTTATTTTCTTAGTATTCAAACCTTGTTTTTAGTACTAGGTCAACCTAGTTGAATTTATACTCTTATCTATCATTTTTTATTTCCTTGCCTTTACATCACCTTTACCTTATCTAGTCATTTTCCATGATCATGAAATTCTTATTTGAATACAAAATTGAGTTAAATTCAATGGATATGATGAGCTTTACCAACCCTAATAGGTTCTCCCATAAGCAACTTGTGGTTCCTATCCTAGATGAAATAAATGTTCATATATCCACTCATAAAATAAACTACGAGACCCCTCTTCTTTCCTCTTCAATTCATAATCCTCTTTTCCCACTTGAATATCAATCCAAATTAGAGTATACATCTGAAATAATCTTCTTTATCTCTAAATTTCCTCAACATCAAGGAAAGGACCCTTATACCATTTACCATCTCATGATTCATGGTCAAGTTGAAGAGCCTCATTCACCTTCTCACACATTCTCACATGAATTTTTGGATACTACCTTATTTTCTTCTCATCTTCTTCCATCTATTTTGTCCCGTTCTTATACCATGACTTCCTCTTCTTTGATTTCCTATACCTTCATGCCTAGTATCTCTACTAACATGGTAAGTTATACATTTATTGGGACTCTTCCAAAACCCACTCTCCTTATTTATTCCACTATTGCATCATTTTATACCCATGGTAATCATGTCTATAGTACTTCCTCTTCTCATTACTTTACTAGTCCGTTTTTTTCCACACAAGCAAATTTTTTCACTAGTGCTTCACATTCCAACAGCTCTTCTAAAGCTCCTACTAACACCCATAGTGGTACCCAAGCCACTACTTCTAATTCTAATGCTTCAAATAATTCCAATAATACAACTCAAACCCACCAATTCTTATTACAAACTCTTAATTAAATGAATGTTTTTCAAGATAATAATGCAAATCAAATGATGCAAATTTTAAACCACCTTATCCATCTTAAAACTTACCCTCAACAAATGCCATGGGGCATGCATAATCAAAATGTCCCCCAACTCCTCTTTGGGATGCCCATGGTAATATTATCCCTCAACCTTCTCTTGTGAAAAAGAAAATCAAGCATCTTAAAAATGAGCCTCTTACATCTCAAATTGATAATATCGATATAGGAGGTATCACCCCTACCATTTCTTATAATGGATCAATTGATCCTACTCTTCATCTAAAAACATTTGGAAATATTTATAAAGAATGGGTCAAATTAAATACCTTTGACTCTACCAATTTATTATTTAAAAATCTCATGAATGATGCTTTAGATTGGTACAACCAACTTAAAAATCTCTCTATTATTTTTTGGAAGATTTAATAAATGATCTAGTCCAAAAGTTTTAAACTAGTGATTTCCCTAAGAATACCTTGGCCCATTTTATCAATTATAATCAACTTAAAACTAAGACTTCCCAAGATTTTGTTAAAATATGGAAGACATTGTCCAAAAAATGTGAATATAACATGGCCAGTGATAACCTTTTCCATCTCTTTACGAATGCTCTTTTTCCCAAGTTACAATATCAGGTCCAAACTATCTCTCCACATACCTTAGAGGAGGCTATTGGCCAAGCTAAACATCAATATTTCCTTATGTGTCAATTTGAACCATCCCAACATTCTGTAGGTACTTGTATATTAGTCAAAAATAAGAATTATAATGCTATCAATGATGGTGTCATGGACTCTTATGATACCATTCAAACTATTCAAGCTATTATTCCTAACCAATCTTTGAAACCAGCTCCCTCTTCTCAACAATTTACCAATCCTCATTTATCTTCACCTAATAACAATAATATTTAAAAACCTTTATCCTTATCCAAATTACTAAAAATAATACAAACGCCTCTCCCATGAGAAATTGATCCCACTCATCCTATGAAATCTTGGTATGATCCCAATAAATTTTGTTGTTTTCATGCTAGTTTGGGTCATTCTCATGAGACTTGTAGGCAGATTCATAATTTGGCTATGTATTTCCTTCTTGGTCTAATTTTGACCATGATTTTATCATTCAAAAATTATAACAAGCCTATGACATTGCTCTCAAAGCCCATGAAATAAATACTAAATCTCAAGCTTTATATCAAGATGATGCTCATTTGGCCATCTATAAGATCATCTTCCAAATCATAAAGATAACCAAGATAAGTCAACCCCTTCCACCAGTAATGTATAAAATATTATTGACCCAAATCTAGAAGAAAATGTGGTTAATATGATTAATATGTGAAGGGTGTTTACTTTTATTGATCCTCAACCCATCTACACACCTCTATTATCTTACACATTTCATGTTATCCAAGATTCTTCTCCAACTCACTTATATGAGTTGGGGCAAGATGAACTTATAGATTTTAATGGAATAACTCAAATTACTCCTATGAATAAGACTTCTCATTATATTTATAGCATCCCTCCATCTTATTTACCTACTACAAATAATACTCAAGCTTCTATTGACACTTATTCTAGCACTTCTCAAAACTAGCTTGCATTAAATACTTCATCTTCTCAACATAATTTAACAAATTTTACTTCCAATAAATATTATACCTCTTATAAAATTAAATTAAAATGTACTTCAACTCCTCCTTCTAAGGACCTCATTCAACACTGTGCACCTATTTCTAACAAATCCTGTTATGGGTTATGATGAGTTGGATCCTATCATGGAACTCACTAATCTCCCATCCTAAATCCCATTTCTTGAGCTTATGAGGACATCTCCACATAATCATAACCATATTTTGAAACTTTTATTCAAAATGAACATCCCTCATCCTCCCTTAGTAGGATGTGAAGTAACCTTATCTGGATATGAAAATAGCATATTGAAACAATGCAAAGAGATGTCCATACATGTTGATGAAATAATGGACACTTATCTTTCCCTCAAATTTCCCATCAAATTTATGATTATTTATGAGATTATACTTCATCCAGATCCTCTTTTATGCATTAGTGTCTAAATTGGTGATATCCAACTCAAGCATGCCTTGATTGATGAGGGTTATGTTACTTGTGTTTCCTCTCTTGATTTTATCAAAACCCTTGGATATTATGAATACAATCTCAAATGCACAAATCACATGTCAATACTATGATCAAAGGTAAGTGCCTCATTTAGGTTATGTATGGCTTCCCATTACCATCCCACCTATCACTATTCACATGAAAATGATGATATTTTACTTTCCTATTTTTTACAATATTCTTCTTGGTAAGACATGGACTCATTAGATGAGAGAAAATGATTCTTTTCCTTTCTAGTGCATTAAATTTCCTCATAATGGATTCATCTATAGGATTTAGGGTGACACCAATCCTTGGAATTTCAAATAATTCTAAGATAGGGGTGTATTCAAGATTCCTACCCTTGAACACCCTTGACAAGTGTTCCATTTTCTGAGTTTAAATGATTTAAATTTCCTATCAATTACACTTGAGGTTATAATGGTCTTTTTAAACTCATTGGGAATATTCCCCCTAACCTCTTAGATTCTAATGATGATGAGCCTGATGATATCAATCTTAAGATTAAAACTTTTGATCTCTCACCTCATCTCATCTCTTAGCTTCTCATTTTTTTGCAAACTCATTCTCATCAACCATATTATGATGACATCCCCATTATTTTAACTAAGACTCAACATTCCATTCATCACAACTCATCAAATGAAAATGGCATCCCTACCTGCATCATTGATCTTCTTGTGTCTGATTATGATGATCGTTATACCTTAGATGATCCATTCTTAGGATATTTTGTTGAGGCCTATGATGTTGATATTATATATTACCATTCCTCTTTGCTTCATTATTTTATTATATCTTCTCATATTCTATCACATATCATTCCTAATTTTAGAATTTTTGTTCTTTATCATAAGGTAGAGATGGCACAAATACCTCTAGTTTCTAAAGAACCTTGTAGGAGTATGTTTATAGATTGTGTTATGATTGGGCCCTATTGCTTTACTAGGTATCATGAACCTTATAGCCTACTTATCCCTGAGATTAGTGCAACTCTCCTTTATCCTTCTATAGACCCTATGCCTCCTTTATTAGAGCCTAGTTTGAATCTATTTCCTACACCAACTTTAGTTGAGTCTATTACTACTTCTAATCCTATCTCTCATGCTAATGAGCCTTGCCCTATCTCTTCACCAACACTACCTTCTCTTGGTGATGGTTTTATTATTTTACCATAGTTGGCTCCTTTATCCACCAAATGGGATGATGATCCTTCCCAAGTTTCTTATGCTTCTATTACACATCCTCCTATTATTATACCTACTAAGACTACTCACACGCATATTTTTTGTTTCCAAGACATAGATAATCATTCATTCATGCATTGTCATAAGCTATGACAATATATTAACACTTTACATCTTACTACCCATCAATCCTTAGACAAGGCCATACCTCCTTTGAAGGTACTACCTAATTATATTCCTAAGTATAGAAAGGTGTATTATATTTGGCACCAATGTGGTACCCATCACATCGATCATTGTTACATCTTTAAATAACATCTTAAAGATCATATTTTAAATATTCATACACCTTATACCATTCCTCCCATAGGTTAGTCCTACAAGAAGGTACCCCCTTCTTCCCCCATGATCCACCTCCTATGGTCCCTTATTCACTTCTTATTCCTCTACCCATGAATCTTTCACTCATAGACCATCCCTCACTTATGGATCCTTACCTATTGATGATCCCTTCATCTCTGATAGAAACCACTCCCATGTGTTCTCTTGAGTGTCACTTGTATGATATCCCTCTTTAGCATGATCCATCAAGCATTCCTACCTTTTCTATTAAGGATATTAGATGTGAAGTATTTTCTTAGTTTTTGTTGAAGATTGATGAGACATTAGCTGTAGTTCACATTCAACTTCATAGAGACCTATCAGATGTTCTAGACAATGTGTGTGGAAAAATCTATTAGTAATTATGAACACATATATAGTGTTACATTTTCATTTATATCAGATTTGTGTTCCAACTTTATATTTATCTATTTGTTATATAATTTGACATTGTGTCAAATTATTTTTTATCTTACATAGTGAATTTAATTTCTCACTTTATATTGATTATAATGTCATTTATGTTTTCTTATAGATGTCTTATTTATCATTGATTTCATTTTATTCTTGAGTTTATTTATTAAAAATCCCTTGCTTTCTTTTCCTGGTTGTTTGTTATCTTATCTCTATAAACATGCATAATTATCATTGTGACTTGGTTATGCAAACTTTGCTCCCTTAGTCATTCCTTCTTTATGAAGTGATCAGTTAGCAAAAAATTCATTATAGTCTCCTTTTACTGGTCCACTTTGGATATCCTTTATTTCCTCTTTATTCCCTTTCAAAAACTAAGCATATACATGGTTGAGACTTGAGATAACATGTGGGTTCATTGTTAAGCCTAAGTGTCCTAGTCAGTCTTGTCTTTAGTTACTTAGCTTTCTTTAGCCTAAGAATAAAGATCATTCATGTATATCACTATATCTCTCATGTATATTAATTATAAGTCCATATGGAGGAGGAATCTTAAAATCCATCAAAATATTAAAATCCAAATAATTTAACAAAAGGCAATGATCCAAAAGGCAAAACATTGAAAATTCTCAAAAGTTAAATCACACTAAAAGATGCAATTCAAAGCACATTTCCTTCTTTTAGTCAAATCTCAAACTCCATAGTTGGCCTCATGATAGATATGAGGTCCATTGGGGTGTGGTAGGCTAGTATATTAGAAAAGGAAAAAAAGTCTTTTAGTGCTACCTAATTTCTCATGTAAGTACCCAATCTTCATAGTAGACCAAAAAATTTGTAAGGGGTCCTGAAGAATGGGGAACACATCATGGGAAGGTAGGTGAATTTTAATTTTTTTGTACCAATACACCTTTATGATTTTATCTTCGTAGCACACTTATTTTCCTACATATCTTTGTGTCTATAGTGAATAGGTTTCCTTTGTACATTGATGGCCACTAGTCACTTAGTGTCTTCTCATTATTTAGTATGCCTCATATCTCCTAAGGTATTCTCATAAGATTCCTAAGTTTTGCTTTTTACATTCTATTTTTCACTCTTTACAAACCTAATATTTCCCCTTGAGAAATATTGCTTTGTTCACTAATCACTCCTATAGGGATTCTATTTGTGAGTTATATTGTAAAACCATGGATAGGACTTGGCCTTCCTCACAAATTACCAAAATTTCACATTCCTATTACCAACATCTCTTTTACCAGATTTTTACATTAATTCCACCTCATTGGTGTTATCTTTGTGAGTTACAGTGTAAGACCATAGATAGAACTTGGCCTTCTTCACAAAATTTTCCAATAATCCAAGTCACAACAAAATTATATGTGTCAAATATGACAAAATGTTTGATTTATTATGAAGTTACATGCCATTGACATGCTTCCCATCTTGTTTAGTATGTTTTATGCTTAATTTATTACTCTTTAAATTTTATCTTCTTATTTTCTGATTGCATTTAAGAATCCAATCATTTCTTGAAATTTTTCATACTTCCCAACTTGAATTAGTATGAAAAATTTAAAACAAATTATGCCAATTTTTGTTTCTCTTTTATACTTCCCAATGTGATTTAGTATGATTGATTGACTTAATTGATTTCTTTTTATACCATTTGTTCTTTTACATGTTTTTCACTTTATTACATTACTTTCATACTTCCCAACATGATTTAGTGTTATTTTATTCATTTTAATTTGGTGCCAATATTTTTTCATGGTTTAAAAACAAACTTTTTTCCCTCTTATTTACCACCTCTTTGGTTTATTATACTTACTTATTTCTTGTTATTACACATTTCCCAATGTGAATTAGTGTGTAGTAAATTTTTTTTTTGATTGATTATACTTATCCAAGTCTTTTTCACCTATTTATTTTTAACCATGTATGTGTCCTACATAATGCTAGAAAAGAAAACACAACACATATTTTCCTATAGCATGTACAACAAAATATAGATACATTTGCTAGAAATAAATATATCCATGCACACACAACCACAACCATAATAAAAACACATAATAACAACATCAAATTGTTAAAATGACACACACACACACACACACACACACACACACACATCATGTGTTTTTGATACACATTACATATATACATCACTCTAGCTCTAAGGTTGGGGTTTATCTTCTCTATCTCCTGGCCTAGCCATGCTACACATAGATGCCTTAGACAACCCCTATGAATAATACACTATAAATAGGTTTTTAGAGATCTCAAACCTATCACCTACCCATATAGGTTGGCCACCTAGACTTGTACCTATGCCAGTTAGGTCATGGTAGTTATATGCATGAATCTCTCCTGACCCAAGGCCTGTAATCCCTGTGCCTCTCTAGATCTCACCCCTAATGGTGGATATCACTCATCTTTATGTACTTGTACTCACCTTAAAATCTCTCTTACTAATCTAAACTAGCTTACCTGAGCTAGGGTAGATAGTATCCTAGGATCATCTAGTGTAGTGGGGTTGTATGGAATCAACACCTTATCCATGATCTCATGGAGTACTCCCCTCACTAGGGATCTCCATCTTATCTCCTCCTCTATAGAATCTACACAATTCAAACTAAATAGATATTGGATCATAGATATATCTCAAACATTTATCTATCTATAATATATCTTAAAAACTTAAGCAAATTTTAAACAGTTGATTACTTATCTGAGTGTTGCCTATCACTTTCTCCCCATTTGTGTGACCACCAAACATGATCTATCAATCATCTCATCCTTTGAGTACCTTATCTATAGGATTCTACCCAATCAATGCAAATACTAAGGTCACCACCCATGCCTATCTCAAGCTATTCCTAAGTGGTACCTATATAGATTATCTCTATCTTGGGTTTCCTAATGGGTCATATGGGATAACCACACTCTATGCTCTCTCTCACTACTAGTGTCTCCATCAATGGTGAAACTTAGATGGTCATGATTCCTCTTATTGTGGTGCTAGATATGGCACCTCTTGAACTCTTTCATCAACATCTATCTCCTCTCTATCTATTGGACATCATGATTGACCTATCCATGGTATCTCATGCCATGGTCTAGTCTTTGGCCTAGTAGCTGGTGGTATTGCTCCTCCTCTCCCCCTTATCTCTCTCACATGTATAGCCTAAAAATTGGGCACCACTATCAGAGTTATTGGATGAGGGAGTCCCAACTATCCTAGTATGTGTGCCATTGGATGCATCTCTATCCACCAAAAATAGTGACCTATAATTTATGCTCATGGTAATGTTGGTGCCTCCATCCTCTAACTCAACCATACTATTATGATGTGCCCATACATTTTCCAAAATATATCTATTCATGTGATTGTCTATAGCACTAGAACATGGGGGATGGTTCATGCTACTTGATCCCATTTCCATATTTTTACCTAAGGCAACTGATCATCAACCATATGGGGAAACCTAGCTGGTCAGTATATCAAAAAACCTCTCATATATCAAACAAATTAATAAAATCATCAGATCCATGGTCTTCTACCCTATGGAAAACATCCCATACATATTATGCATGAGCTAAACTTAGATGATAGAACCTAAATCATATAGTTCCCCTTGTTCTAGAATTGATTAACATAATTTATCACATATAGCAGTACCTTACCATCTAAATTGTTACACAACACGCATGCTATCAAAAGTCCTATCATTACATACATAGAATCTAAGATGTATACATGTTTAAGAAGATAATAGGCTCACCTCTCCTCTTAATCATTTTATACCCCCATGATCATGGGTGTACCTTCTATCAAGAGTCCAAGAATAACATGGACATCCTCTAGGGTGATACCCACCTCAATGGTATCCCCATCCACCACCCATTTAAAAGTGTTAGTAAATCATTCCTAGGCTCCCAAGAATATTACTATGAGATCCATGCTCAATAGGACTTGACACATATCCATAATACCTCCTAGACCTATCATGACCAACCTAGATCGGTCCTCAACTGTCAATCACTCCAAAAGGTCTGGGAGCCATGCTACATCCACTAATCACCAAAATATAAAATTCTCCTATAACCATAATATAATAAAATATGTATTAGATATCCATGTTACTTATAATTAAATACATTCTTTTAACATTTTACCAAAAACAAACCTAGTTTGCCTTAATTTATTCATTTTTGACTAATTTAACCTATTTTTAGCCTATTGGACATTTTAGTGCTTAGTCAAGCATTATGGGCCTTTCTAGTATTGTTTTGGCCTATTTCATGCATTTTTGTATTATTCTAGTCACTTAGTCAAAACTAAGTTGACCAAATAGTCCTCATTTTGACCATGTTGACATAACAAACTAAGTTGACCCTTTCATTTCCCCCCCTTAGTACTAAGTCATCAAAGTGGCATAACCTACTAAGTTGATAGTGAGGTATTAAGTCAATAGCTTCCAAAAAGAACTAAGTCATCCTACACCTATGAATTTTGCAATGTGGAATTTAAATTTTTAGCCTACTAGGTCGACTGGGTGGACCTAGTTGGTTCAGACTACCGACTCCTTTCCCTGCTTATAATAAATGCCTTCGACAGTTATTACTCTAATTCCTTTCAGCCCATTTCCCTTTTTGGCCTCTAATAACCTTATCAATTATCTGGGGTTTATTCCAATTTCTATAATTGGTTTAATTAACAATTTTATATAAAACACTGAATTCCAATCAAATATTCAAAAAAAAGTTTGAAATTCTCAGTTGACTACCTGTGTTACACCCTCTATGACCATTGGGCATCTGTCTCATCTTTGTTGTCATCTCCTCACCATCTTAGCTATATTTCCTTTCATTTGGTTTCCCATAGTTCTATTTTTCTCTCAAAACAAGTCAAACAATAAGCAAATGACTTCTTTTTTACCCTATTTAAACTTAATTTTCACAATTCTTTACCTTTCAAATATTTACTATTAGATTCCTTTTTTTGATCATATATTTGTTTTTACTAACCTATTTTTTAAACCATAAAAAGTTTTGGAATCATGATGTCATAGAAAACCATTTCCACTACTATAAGACTATAGTCCATTTTTTTTATTTTTCTCTATTTTTTACACTAATCTCTATAGGTTCGCTTAATGTCTTTCACATTGGATGCCTTCAAAGTCTCTTACAGTCTCCTTTATATATAACACTAAGGTAATTAAAGTTATGTGTTTTTCAAATTTTTATTTTCATTTATCTTATATGTTCCTTACTATACTTTACTTAGCATCAATGTTATGTGTCATCATGTTCTATTCCCAAAGCACCATCTCGTGTTAGAATCACATGACACATGATGAGATTTAAGTGGGGCATATGTATACACATAATATTTTTAAACTTTTATCATTTACTGACCCTTTTTATTTTGTAGTAACCCCTCAAGCCTCAATCTCTCTAAGTGCATACCTTAATGGGTACACTAGAAAAGGGGTGGGCAGGCCATTGGTGCTTCGTAGGATTATTGTCTCTTTTTCCACTTGTTATCTACACACTTGTATCCTAAAAACCATATCCTTAAGTTTTTTCTTCTCTATTTCACACTCCTCAGTCATTTTTCACCTTTTGTCCCCCTTTTCCTAGCCTTAAGCCCCTTTTGATTGTTCATTGTACTAGGTCAACTGGGTTGACCCTATACTATTTTGGGTAAAATTCATTTAGGGTTTAGGTTAGATTTTGGCCAACCTACCCCATGACCTAGTGAATTTTGGTCTATAACTATACTAGATCAACTAGGTCAATCCTATCAGTTAAAACTTTCAAAAGATATTAGGGTTAAATCTACACACACACACACACATATCCTATCAGTTAAAACTTTTAAAAGAGATTAGGGTTAAATCTATATATATATATATATCATTTTGCCATTATTTAGAGAAGAGAATAAGTAGGAATTATTACACATCTGTTTATCCACCATTCTACTTGAGTATCAAGCTTAAGGTTTCATACTTTCTTTGGAGATATGGATCTTATCTTATGAAGTCTTTTAGATGCATTGATAGGTTGTGTATCATAGACCTGATTTATCCTTATCATCCTTATATATCACAACAACCTATTGTCAAGTACCTTGTCTAAGGGAGAGATTGAGGCTCAATGGGTTCATCTTCAAAGGTAAGTATTCCTAACTTTGTTCCTCCTTTGTAAGAGTAGATAGATATGCATTTATACTTATCTTACATGAATTATGATTTCATATACATTTAAGTGAGTATATGTCTCTTATGCATGTTTAGTTTTGTTGTTTATTACCCCGACTTTGAGCCACAAGCTTTAGTGAGCACTATATTATACTTTACTTGTTATTAGTTTAGTGAAATAAGAAAACATAATGCTTAGTTAGGGTTCTTGCATGATTGTGCTTGACTAGAGGCTTTAGAACCCTCCCTAGTATGGTTTATTGTGATTATAAATCCCCTAATTAGGTCTATCAAATCCCCATATTATTCATGTTTCTGATTATCTAATGTATCCCTAGTAGGAAGTGTAAGTATGATCCATCTTCTCCAAGTTAGGATTGATTTATAGACACAATGCATTTTTGATTTCATAAATGAAATTTCCCAAGTACAAATGATTCTACACATATTGTTAATTAAATAAAAAATTTCCATTAATTGTTCATAGGATAACACCCTCAATTTTTCTATACATTATTTTAATATTCTAAACTTATTTGTGATATTTACTAGTCATAACATAATTTATTTTATTAAACTAGTTTTAAGAAAGATAATAATGCTATTTTTAATCCTAGATAGGTTTAATACAAAGCTTACTTTTGCCCAACTACACTAGGCATTCCTAGATCCCCTTGTATGAATTCATAGAAAGGTATTAAATGAATTATATCATATATATGAGTGGTATACACATATAATTGAATGACTTTTATAACCCATTGGTTTCACACATAGTATCAAAATTACCATAGCCACAACTATAAATTGTATCAATTTATAAAATGGTTTTATTAACATTTCAAGAATTATCTACTTTTACTTCACGTATCACCTATCTAACTAAACTAAATTAAAATCAAACACCTTATACATTTTTCAAGCATTTTTTAACGAATGAAATAAATTTTTGGTCTTTATTACTTGCATGAATCAGTTTTGCCACTTTCTAATCATTTTTTTATATTATCAAAAATCCTATGAATGAACCTCTCTATCTTATTCCATATTTTACTCTCCCCCTTTCCTCTTTAAATTTTTATTTTTTCTTCCACCATAACTATGTGCCCCCACTACTATGCCATCAAACAAGTTAGGACCCTACAAAACTACCACCATCCATGCTTCAAATGCCATTAAATATTGATGAATGCAGACCTCCAACACACAGGCTAAACTAAATTTTTAGCAAACTTTTAAACCATGAACAGAAAATCTCTAATGGCAGAGATAAACATATGCTTTGATAAATTAATTATTTTAAACACAGAATATCAAATGATGTCCAAGAATATACCCAACAGGCTATACACTTTTCTTTTACCTGCTTTGACAGCTCAATATAGCATTGCTGCACAGACGTACAGTCTTGGGGAAGGGTAGCTAATTGGAAAAATGGAATTATCTCCTCTTGCCAAAATATTACCTTGTACTATTTCTTCAAATTCACAAATGGGTTACTCACTTTGTTGTGCCAAATGTATGGCAATCCTATCTTCACTCCCAGCCCCAAATGGTCGCATATCACCTTAACACATTTAAAGCGTCCATCATAACATTTAAAATGGCTGAAGCTACAAATAATTTAGCCGAAGATGCAAATAATTCATTGGGGTGGCCCAGCTAGCATGGAAACACCCATAATTATAATAAACTAAAATTAAAATCAATGTATTTAAAAACAAAATGGCCTAGCAGCTATCATGCAACCAACAAAACAATTTTAGTCTTTGAATCTGAATGCCCAGTACTCATAAGCCCCAATAGGACAATTTTATGCACAATAGTTCTTTTATTTTTACACCTCCTTGTTTCATTTGTTTATATTCATACAGAATTTGAAAGGTAGAAAGAAAATACAAAAACAAAATCAATACAGGAAAACAATTACTCTATATTATATTCAACAGTAAGGAGACATACAATTTTGTGTTTGTCTATGCATTGTCCCTCTCTTCCACACCCCTGTCTTCCACCAATATACATCTCCCCTGTTACAATTGAAAATCCTCCCACTAAATAGATTTCCTTATCTTAGACATTCGATTCCATCCCAGGCTTCAAATAACAACCTCCCAAATATGACTAAACAATTCTCTAGCATAGGAAAACTCAAAACCGTTTAAAAAAATTTGCCCAACAAACTACATTTCTAGGCTTAAGGAATATTTTTAGATAAATTTAAAAATTTGAAAATTGAAGAAAAGGAGGGAAAAAAAATTAAATATACTTAGCATACTAAAACTTAACCCAAGTGTGAGAATGCTCCTGCATCATTCTTCCAAGGAGCAGAAGAAGTATTCTTCACTTGTTGTTTTTCTGCATCACTTCTTCTATACTTGTGCCTAGCTTGAGGATGTCATTTGCAGTCAACCATGTTGCATCTTCAGCTGGTAGATTCTTCCACTTAGTTAGATACTTGAAATATTCTTTGCCCCTTGTCTTTTTAACTACTTTCTTGTCTAAGATACTCTCAATCTCCTTTGGCACTTCCTTTGGTAGTTGCTGCTCCCATTGGATAACTTCATCTATCCCTGTTTCAATTTATTTGACCTTCATATTTATATGGATATAGATCTACAACATAAAAAATTGGAGAAATTCCAATTCCTTTTGGCAATTCTATTTCATATGCATTATTTGAAAACTTTCTTATTGCCTTGCATGGTCCTATTTTCTTTACCTTCAGCTTGTTGTATTCTTTTTTTGGAAACCTCTCTTTCCTGAGATGAGAAAGAACAAAGTCTCCAACACTAAAACTGACCTCTCTTTTCTTTTGGTCTGCTCTTAGCTTGTATTTGATGGTGTTTTCTTCAAGTTTCTTCTTTACCTGTTCATGCAAATTTTGCATGGCATTGGCAAATTGTTCTGCATCAGCACTCCTTGTCTCCATGCTACTTATATTTCTTAACTCATACACACCTTTTGATTTCATTACATACATGATTTGAAATGGAATCAATCTTGTACTTGTGTTAGGAGAATCATTATAGGCAAATTCAGCTTGTGCAAGTGCAAGATCCCTTTGTTTCGGATGCATACTTACCAAGCTTCTAAAGATGTTGGCCAAGCTCCTATTGACAAACTCTATTTGGCCATCCATTTGGGGATGATAGGCTGAATTGAAACTCAATTGTGTTCCCAATTTCTTCCATAAGGTTCTCCAAAAATGTCCAACAAATTTGGTGTCCCTGTCAGAAATAATGCTTCTAGGCAATCCATGCAATCTAACAACATCTTGAAAGAATAGATTAGCTATGTGAGTAGCATCACTTGTTTTGGAACATGGAATAAAATGAGCCATATTTTAAAACCTATCTACCACAACAAATATGGAATCATGGCATTTTTGAGTTCTTGGCAAACCAAGTACAAAATCCATGCTTATTGAATCCCAAGGCCTATTTGGAATGGGTAGTGGCTGGTTCAAACCTATGTTTTGACTGCTTCCCTTGGTATATTGGCATATTTTAAACCTTTCAACAAATTTCTTAACATCAGTACTCATACCTGGCCAATAGTAGTGAGCACTCAATTGTGCTAATGTCTTGTTCTGCCCAAAATGTCCTGATAAGCTGCCACTATGCTTTTCCTTCAACAAATTCTCTCTCATGGAACTCTTGGGAATGCAAAGCTAGCTGCCTCTAAATAGTAGACCCTCTTGGACCATGAAATCTATCCAAGGACTTCTATCAACCCCCACTGGATTTATGCAAGCTTCATATGGTTCCTTGAAGCCTGGATCTTCCTTATATAGCTCCTTCAAATCTTCAAATCCCACAATGCTTACTTGAGACTCCTGCATGATCAGATTTCTCCTACTTAAGGCATCTATAACCTTGTTAGATTGTCCTTTCTTGTGCTTAATAGTGAATGTGAATCTTTGTAAAAATTCAATCCATTTGACATGCTTTTGATTTAACTTATTATGATTGCTAATGAAATGTAAAGCATAATTGTCAGTGAATAAAACAAATTCTTTGGGAAAAAGATAATGCCTCCATTTCTTCAAAGCTTGTACAAGAGCATAGAATTCTCGATCATAAGCTGAATATTTCTTGTTAGCATCACTTAACTTCTCACTAAAGTATGCTATAGGCTTCCCATCTTGACTTAAAACAACACCTATTGTAGTTCCACTAGCATCACATTCTACTTGAAAAAGCTTATTAAAATCGGGCAAGGTCAAGATTGGTTCTTTAGTTACCATATTTTTGAATAATCTGAAACTCTTATCAGTAGCCTCAGTCCAACAAAAACTTCTTTTATCACCCTTGATTGTATCCATCATTGGAGCAACAATTCCACTAAAATTTCTTATGAATTTCCTATAGAAGGTAGCCAAAACGTGAAATATTCTTACCTCATATGTGCTCCTGGGTGTAGGCCACTCAAGTATAGCCTTAATCTTTTCCTTATCCATCTTCAATCCTTCTTTTGAAATCACAAACCTTAAATATATCAACTCTGTTTTCAGAAAACTGCACTTTTTGACATTGATTAGCAATTTCTCCTCATGTAGCTTACTCAATACCATCCTCAAATGTTTCAAATGATCTTCTTTAGTTTGACTAAACACCAAAATGTCATCCAAATACACTATCACAAACTTACCAGTGAACTCCTTCAACACTTCATTCATCAGCCTCATGAAGGTGCTTGGTGCATTGGTTAGTGCAAATGGCATAACTAACCACTCATAGAGTCCATCATTGGTCTTGAAGGCTATTTTCCATTCATACCCTTCTCTTATCCTAATCTTATGGTAACCACTTTCAAAATCTATCTTAGAGAAATAGGTAGCTCCACTTAAACAATCAAGTAAATCATCAATTCTAGGTAGTGGAAATCTATACATGATAGTAATCTTGTTGATTGCTCTGGAGTCTATACACATTCTCCAACTCCCATCCTTTTTAGGACTCAACACTATGGGGACAACACAAGGACTTAAACTCTCTCTTACCAATCCTTTATCTAACAATTCTTGAACTTGGTGCTTGATCTCTTCATTTTCCTTTGGTGTCAACCTGTAAGCAGCCTTGTTTGGAAGATTTGCTCCTGGAATCAAGTCTATGTAATGGCTAATACTTCTCAATGGTGGTAACTCATTAGGTAAATAATCTACCATAATGTCAATGTACTCATTCAACATATCTTGAATCTCTAATGGAAAATCAATCAACTTAGTACTAGTGATTACACTCCTTGGCTTACCAATTACAACAAAGTTTACCTCTTCTTTCTTCATTTGATGTAGAAACTCTTTGCCACTTATTATCAATACTTTATAATTTTGTCCAACAATAGCAGCAGCCTCTTATTTCAATGGTGTGAGTGTATGCTTGATCCCATCCTTTTCAAACATATATGTATTCAGCCTTCCATCATGCATGGCCTTCCTGTCAAATTGCCAAGGCCTTCCAAGCAAGATATGACATACATGCATGGGCATGACATCACATAAAAGCTGATCCTTATATGTTCATATCTGAATATCTACTTTGCATTGTTCACTTACCAGAATTTTGTGTCCTTTTTGTAGCCAAGAGACTTGATAAGGTGTAGGATGTACCTCCTTCTTCAAGCCTAGTTTCTCCACCATCTTAGTTGACACAAGATTGTCAGTACTTCCGCTATCTATGATGACCTTACAACATTTCGCTTTACTTTTACATGTGGTTCTAAATAAGTTTTTCCTTTGAGGTGGTTCTACAACTTCTTTATTTGGCTTTAACAAGATTCTTTTCATCAAAAGAGACTCACCTTCTTCTGGGGTATCTTCATAAGCTGCTACAACTTCTGCATTTTGTTCTTCACCTTGGGTCACATGTACACCCCTCTCATGGCTAGTAGAAGGGTTCTCTAGACACTCATATGCCCTGTCTCCTGCATACTTGTTGCACTTAAAGCATTTGCCCATGATTCTTCCTCTTCCTCTTTGATATCCTTGGTATGGCCTTCTTCCTCTTGGTGT
The DNA here is from genome assembly GCA_037957365.1 of Torreya grandis. Classification (NCBI taxonomy): domain Eukaryota; kingdom Viridiplantae; phylum Streptophyta; class Pinopsida; order Cupressales; family Taxaceae; genus Torreya; species Torreya grandis. Next base: position 1,383,973 of record JARHVA010004660.1, read on the forward strand.
ATAGCTGCCTCCTTAACTTTGTGAGCTGCTAGCTTCTTCATGAGATGTTTGTAGCTGGCTTCTACCTCCTTGAAATCCTCTACCTCTGATGGACTTGCCCCTTCCTCTTAAGAAGGATGTTTGTTTCCTTCCAATCTTCTCCTCAGCTTTCAAGGCAAATTGATATGCCTCCTCAACTATCTTAGGAATGAGAAGACTAATTTCATCTTGAATGGAAAATTTCAAACCATTGGTGTATCTAGCTACCTGATCTTATAGTCAACCTATAAAACTCTTCAGTGTATTCTTTCACAGACATTTCTTTTTGCTTCAAATTTTGTAATTGCTTAAAAAGATTTGCTTGATAATCTTTAGGCATAAACTTACCTTTCATTTTTGCTACCATTCTATCCCAACTTCTGATCTTTGGCTTTCCTTTCCTTCTTCTGTCTTCTTTCACTCCATCCCACCATAGGGATGCATGGCTCTTAAGCCTTGTCATGTCATACTTGACTTTCTTATCATCTTCTTCAATTCCTTCATACTCAAAGTATTTGTCTAATGCATTAATCTAATCAATTAATTCTTGCACATTCAAATTACCTTCATACATTGGAACCTCCATTTTTGGCTTTGTGTTCACCTTCATAATGGATTTGATCAACCTCTCTTCAACTGTTTCTTCTTCCATCACCAATTCATCTTCTGGTGGCTCCTCTTCTCTATCACTGACTTCACCCATGTCAGTGCCTCTTCTTTGAGCCATCTCCAGGTCTTGTAGCCTAACTATCAGGTTCCTAATCTCTTCTTCTAGTGCAACCTATCCTCTAGGTCACCTTCCTCCAGCTCTACCCCTGTTCCTGATTCTTCTTCTCTTGGATCTTTAGATTGTGCACAATCCCTTATGCTTTGATACCAAATTGATGAATGCAGACCTCCAACACAGGCTAAATTGAATTTTTAGCAAGCTTTTAAACCATGAACAGAAAATCTCTAATGGCAGAGATAAACATATGCTTTGACAAATTAATTCTTTTAAACATAGAATATCAAATGATGTCCAATAATATACCCAACAGGCTATACGCTTTTCTTTTACCTGCTTTGACAGCTCAATATAGCATTGCTGCATAGACATACAGTCTTTGGGAAGGGTAGCTGATTGGAAAAATGGAATTATCTCCTCTTTCCAAAATATTCCCTTGTACTCTTTCTTCAAAATTCACAAATGGGTTATTCACTTTACTGTGCCAAATGTATGGCAATCCTATCTTCACTCCCAGCCCCAAATGGTCACATATCACCTTAACACATTTAAAGCGTCCAGCATAACATTTAAAATGGCCGAAGTTTCAAATAATTCATTGGGGCAGCCTAGCCAGCATGGAAACACCCAGAATTATAATAAACCTGAATTAAAATCAATGTATTTAAAAACAAAATGGCCCAACAGCTATCATGCAACCAACAGGACAATTTTAGTCTTCGAATCTAAACACCCAGCACTCATACGCCCCAACAAGACAATTTTATGCACAATAGTTCTTTTCTTTTTATGCCCCCTTGTTTCATTTGTTTATATTCATACAGAATTTGAAAGGCAGACATAAAATACAAAAACAAAATCAACGCAGGAAAATAATTACTCTATATTATATTCAACAGTAAGGAGACATACAATTTTGTGTTTGTCTGCGCATTGTCCCTCTCTTCCACACCCCTGTCTTCCACCAATATACATCTCCCCTATTATAATTGAAAATCCTCCCATAGAATAGATTTCCTTATCTTAGACATTCGATTCCATCCCAAGATTTGAATAACAACCTCCCAAATATGACTAAACAATTCTCTAGCATAGGAAAACTCAAAACCGTTTAAAAAAATTCGCCCAACAAACTACATTTCTAGGCTTAAGGAATATTTTTAGCTAAATTTACAAATTTGAAAACTGAAGAAAAGGAGGGAAAAATAATTAAATATACTTAGCATACTAAAACTTAACCCAAGTGTGAGAATGCTCCTGCATCAAATATCCTCCTTAAAGACAAAAAATATTAGGAATAAATTTCTAATGGTAGGAAAATAAAGTTCTTTTCTCATTTTTGTCACCCATGCCACAAAAATTGAGCCCAGAGTTATGGTTCCTCCATAACTAAAATTTCTTGTTCAAAGAAATCCTAATAAACTTGAAATGAGTTATGGTGGTTGAGGGTCAACTTTTATATATAAAGTTTTTTTAATAAGTTTAGGTAATGTCACCAAAGACATAAAAAAATGTTGTAACCACCAAATACCCTCTAACCAAAATTTTTACAATATAATAAACCAATTTGGGGATTTTAATAATTTAATTATTTAAATGGTACCAAAATTGTTTATGCAATAAGTCTAAAGTTTAAGTGATTTATTCCAACCAACGAGCTAAGACAAGCTTAAATTCCCATTTCAATTTTCAAGGTAACATATTAACAAAAATGAATAAATCACACAAACATTCAAAGCATAGCAAACATATGAATTTTTTTTTTTAATAAATTCAAGACACACACAAAGATACTCACAAATCATGAATCAAAATACATGAACAAACTTTTTGTACCTAGCCAAAATTAACATCAAATGTAAAGTACAACTATAGTTGAATAGTGTTATGTGTGTTTGTCATTGTCCTCTTCTAGTTATATCTACCCCTACATGTCACTATCTACCACCCTCTCCCCTATGATTCTCTTTCTCAAAATATTTATTGTGAGGGGTATAATTTCTTGCATCCACCTCATCCAAGAAAAAGGTAGTTAGTATTTTTCAAAAAAACATATATACTCATATTAATCATCTAAAAAGAACTATTTTAATCATTAAATGGGACAAAAGTCTATAAAAATATTTCAAAAAATCAATATAATTTATCTCATTTCTAAAATTAAATAGTTTTAAGCATGTAATTATTAACTAATTTAAATTAGCTATGGAAAACTAAAATTTAAATATCCATAGTATTAAATAAAAGCATCACATCATAGTTCCATAGCTATTTTTTGTCAGGGCAGTAATTAGGATGTAACATTTATGGGTTGAGGCTATGAGAAATTTTGAAAAAATGTTATGGGGAGAAGGTCATACTTGTAGAGGAAATGTTTTTAAGGTCTTTTGAAATGTTATATTTAAATAAGATATGGTCTATATAGGGGATTTTTGATGGTTTTTAGTCGTTCAACTAGAGACAAACTATCTCCCCTCTCCCTAAATTAATTATACAATTTTTCACCCACACTATCCTAGGAGTTCATATATCCCAAAGGGATATGTCTAAACCAATCTATGAATTTCCATTTGAATGAGGATGCAAACACTCTAAGAGATACATCATATTACTTGATGTGTTACAAATAACATAGATTAGAAACATATTGTATGTGATATATGGGTGTGTTTTAGCTCTCACCTTTTAAATATGGAAGGGATTCAAGAGTAGTATGGGAAATATCATTCCATACTATTAGATTCAAAGGGTTACTATCATTCCATTAGGTAAAAGGATATTTCCTAGGTAGAGGGATATTATGGGCTAGGGGAATTTATCATTAGGATATACTATGGAGGTAAATAGGTAGGAGATGGGTTTCATCAAAAAAATCTACCTCTCAAGTTCTCCTTTGGGGTGTCAATTTACTTTCCAACTTTTGACAAGGGTTTGTTTAGAGTATCGATCTAGTTTATACACTTATAATAAGACAAATGCACAATATTTTTAAGTGGAGTTTCATAGTGAATAAATTCATGCTTTGGAATCAAAATTTTCAATATTCTAACAAAAATCATAAAAATATTATAATTTGGGCCCTAATGGGTTCGGGTCCCATCAGGTATGCCAAAAAACAATGTTGGTATGTAAAACTATCTTGCAATGACACCCACTATGGATCAAAAGATTTAGATGAATTCTATAATGTGTGACCTATTTTTAGGATGTCCTTTAGGATTAAAATGCTAGATTCTTATTAGTCCCTGCCAAGGTAGGTTATTATGACTTTCATTAAAATCAATAGTTTCTTCATTCCAACTAATTGAATTGTATCATTTAGCATATTTTATGATAATATTATAGTTTTTATGCAATATTCCCTAGGGTGATATTAAATAATATTATAATTAATTATTAATTATTGGCTAAAATTTCATTTTTTTTTAAAAAGTACTTTCTAAATAACACTATTTCAATCATTAGTAAGTTTCTACTCTAAGCTTACTATTCTAAATCACTCTTAGTTAATTGACATAGTTTATATTTGATTTTTAACTATAAATAAATAAATACATCTACACTTTCTAAATAACAGTAACACTATCTCACTCGTTAGTAAGTTTTTATTCTTTCACAAAAAGTAATTATTTATAATTTTTTATTAAACATTTTATTATGTAATATTTTTATATAAAATATTTTTTAATAAAATAAGATTAGAAAAAAATATTTCTATTACATTTTTTTATTTTTTAATTATAAATTTTTTTAAATACTAATCCTAAACTTTCTATTTTTCAAATTCTAAAACTTTTAAAAAAATTATCTTAAATTTAAAATATTAAATGATAAATATACTTTCCAAATGTCTAATTATAATGAATTAGATGTGTGCCAACCACTATATTCTCTTTGAATCTATTATTGTGACAATTATTATTATCATAGGTGTATATGTTAATCTTACCCTTATAGCTAAACTATTTCATATCATAGTTTAGAATTTAAATGGAGTAGTCATGTATTGTAAGATACCTCTCATTTTCATACTTAGTTCTAATCTTACAATTAATATAAAAAATTATAAATTTGGTTATTTTTCATTTGATATGGTAAATATTATAGGTTTTAAAGATCCCAAAACTTAATATAAAGGAGATAAAGATGTATCATTTATGCACAAAAACAATGCCTCTACCAATGGTAATGGGGCAAGCACAATAACAACATGCCAAAAACAACAAACAAGATAAAATAAATAGTGGTTCTACCCAACCACTGTCTATGAATTAATAGTGATATTTTACGTTCTTTCTATCTTTAGCAACTGTCTTCTATGGTTTATTTCTAAGACCCTCTAAGCCATTAGTTTTTGCTTGAATTCCCCTCGAGTGGAGGTTCATACAGGAAGGCTGTAACACTATTTTAGAATGGTTTTTCTTTTTTTGTAACTTTATCCAACCTTATTTATATTTTGAAATAGAATAGGGTTAGGATTCCACCATTGGGTCCTCAGAATTTTTTGCCCTAGATAATTCCAAGTCTAGGAATTTATCGAAGGAGGAGACTGGTGTGGAGGGTACTACCATGTTCATGGATTTCCTCGGATAGATTAGGTATCTCAAAAAAACATATTTATATTGAGGAATTTTAAGGTCCTCATTTGGAGTATAAGGTTCAAGATCTTCCAAAGGTGACTTGCTATTAGAACTATTTAGATCTTCTTCAGCATTCACCTATAGAAGGTCAATGTTGCAGTCTTTCCACCAAGAGGATTCCTTATTTTTTTCTTGAGGGAAATGCAATTTTTGGTTAAGTGGCCTATATTAAAATAAATATGACCATGAAATAATAGGCCTTCATAGTCTAGGGGTTGGGACTATGAGAGGTCCCTAACTTATAGAGTGATATTTTTAGGGAAGTTCTTAGAGGTGTCAATATTCACTAAAATTCTAGCAAAAGTAGCATGGTAAAAATGATCAATTTTAGTATGCATTTGCAGGTAATCACTTAGTGAATTACTAATAGACTTTAAACTAGATTCAATCCAAAACTAGAGAGGAAGATGGGGTAGATGAACCTAATGAGGTTTTTCATTAAGTGGTTTGGTGAGGGGGTTAAAGGTAGGGGACCATGGTTTGATGACAAGGGGGTGGTGATTCAAACTACATAAATTGTTTTGAATAAATTTTTTATCTTCAATATTATGGAAGACAATAAGAAAGAAACTTTTTGTACAAGGGTAAATATCAAGAATACCTAATAGGAGGGTATTTCAATGCTTCAAGATCCAGGCATGTAACTCTTGAAGTTTTGGCAAGTAATCTAAAAATCTATAGATAAGACCTTTGGCTAAGAATAATTCTTATAATCTGATTACTTGTTCGATCTCCTCCTCATAAAAGATCATAATAGGGTTAGAAGATGTAGGTTTTAGAGGTATGGGATCTGCTTTTAGAGTTGACTTATGAGATACTACCTTAGCGAAGGATATATACTTTTGAGTGTCTTACGTAGCTTCCATTTCTATGAGATTAAAGACTCTATTGGCAGTAGGGGGACTTATGCCATGAATAGGAATGGGATTAGTGTCATTCTTTTGCCCAGTGATGGCCTTCTACCTAGAATCACCCAACATAGAAGGGATTCTACCATGAATATGAAGGGAAGTAGTGTTAGTCTTCTACATAATGATGGCCCTCAACCTAGAATCACTTAATAAAATTTTTCCCTAAGCATGAGGGGAAGAAATGGTGGTATTTTGTACAATAATGACCATCTACCCAAAATATATAGACACAGAAGGGCTTCTACCATGAACATGAAGGGAAGAAACATCAATATTCTATACAATGACATCCATCTACCTAGAATTTATATACATAATAGATATTCCACCATGGGCATATGGGGAAACAACAATGGTATTCTATGAAATGATGACCTTCTACCTAGAATTTCCAGACATAGTGGATCTACTTCTATGAGTGCAAGGAGAAGTAATGATGGTCTTCCATGCAATGATGTCCTTTTACCTAGAATCACTAAACATAGGAGAGCTTCTATCCAAAACATGAAAATAATTAGAGAGGGTCTTTCATGTAGGGATGACATTCTATCTAGAATCAACAGACACAGGGGAATCCATCTTTAGATTAGTGTTCTGGTTTTCCCACTCAAACTAAAATTTAAAATGTTGAGGGTCTTCAAGAATGGTCAGGAGAGAGTCAGAGGAAAACAAAGTACTAAATTTGGTTGTTGAAACAAACTAATAATGTTGTTAAGTTTACTTTATCTTAACATACAAATTTCCTTTCATCTCATACACTCCCAAAAAAAATCATAAATTGTTTAAATGCACTACATGGCTATGTATATTTCATGTAAATGATAATAATTTTAAATTATAAGTTTATTTTTATTATTAATTTAAATTAAGTTTTATTCTTGAATTTTTATTACTTATAATAATATTTATTTTATATCAATTTTCGATAGTTAATTGTTTATTCAATATTATTATTTAAATGTTATTTTTTTGATAAAATGTCGGATTTATATTTATCATAATTCTTTGTAGTTTTTGGTTAATAATTGATTATATAATGTTATTATATAAATGTTAATTTTTATTTTATTTTCCTAATTTACGAAATGATCTTAGGCTAAAAACCAAGGTATAATGGGTATTCATTCAATTAAATTCACTTGGAGCTTGATCACAACCTCATCGTTCATATTGTGGTAGGTTTTATTAGTAGTAAGATTTACTCCCTGGTAGGCTCTTTATGAGCCAAACATGTTCACCATTTGAACCAAAAACCATTCAAAAATGTTAAAATTTTGGATAAACTATTAGATTCATAATCATTAAAATTATTCACAATTTTTTATGGATAATTATTTATTCAACATTATTATTTAAATGTTAAAAAAGTTGATAAAATATGAGATTTACATTTATTACAATTTTTATTTGCTTGTTTAAAATATCACCTTACATTTCATAGACTATAATAAATAAAAATCCCCCTTAAATTTGATAATAATTACCAAATTTATCCATTTATCTCTTATTTATAGTGCCCTTTTAGTAGTAGTGCAATAACGAGCCCGCACAGGGGCTAGATTTGATGGTCTACTATGTCTATCATTATTATTTTCAATGGTTTACTCTATAATATTTCCTTTTACATGACAATTGATTTTTAATTTTATAAGTTAATTTATATTGTGTATATGATATTTTAACAAAAAAATTAATTTAATTGCTACATTACCTTTTTATTTAATTATTTTCCTATATATTATTACTACATACCTGCTTAAAAAATCTCTCTATACTATAACTATTATAAGAATTCATTTTTTTCCATTCTCTTTTATGTTAACTCTATTAAACTACTGTGCAATTTTTTTAATCTATAACACTCCTTAGTATCCAACAATAAGGACTTCCCCTTGATAATATGCAACCTTTTTTTCACTAACCTATAACTTAACCTCAAATATGTCGTAGGTAAACTCAACACAATTGACATTATAATTTATATTGTAATTGACATAATTGAGGTAGGAATTATCCATTAACAAGGACTACCCATTGATAATATGCAACTTTTTTTCCACTAACCTACAACTTATCCTCCAACATACCCTAGATAAACTTAACACAATGGACATTAAAAAAATTATAGCAATTGACACAATTGAGGTAGGGAATAGCCGCTATGTGACCCTTGTTTATAATAAAAATAAAAATAATAAATTATAGGATAAAATGGAAAAAGATAATTTAAGTAAAATATATAAAATGATTGTGGTAATGTACTAAAAAGAGTGAGGACTAAAATATATTTTAATAGTTGGATTATATTTAATCTGATTATTATTTTTTTCCAAAATTATATGCTTATAAACAATAAGCTATTAAATATTTATTTAAGCTATGAAATATATAAAATTAATGTGAAATATAGTAATTTAAAGGATTTGAAATGATCTATAAATAATAAAGTGACAAGACAATATGTATACTTAGCTCAAACTAGGTTTTATCTGATTATGTAGGCTAATTACTTATGTGAAATAGGCTAGAAATATTTGTAAATTATGTTCCATATAAAAATAGGATTGGATGATTCAATAGGATAGGATCACACTATGTGGATAGGATCATGCTTTGGTTGTGTCCAAGCTATCAAAGATGCACTATTAATTGTTTTTAGATGCCAATTTAATGTGTAAAAGATCTAAGAAATACAAAACCTAGTTATTGCACATAAACATAATGGATATAAAATTAAAATGGGGAATTAGGCAAGGGTAATATCAAATCTATCCTTATAAAACCCCATGTAATATGAGTTCTGCTTGTATATCTCATAAGGGTTTCACATCAATGTAGTTTCCCTCCTAGAGTAAGTGTGTGAATATTGATATTTCTTATATGGATACAACTCGATAATTGTCCTTAAATGATTAAAAATGAATGGCCTTGACCTAAAATAATATATATTTATATTTTTACTATGAATATTATAATAACTAATAACTTGAATTGGAAATATTAGTGATCTTTTTCTCAATGTGCATTAGTTTTCCAAGTAAATGTTAGGTATGTTTTGAGAGGTATTGATGTGATTATATAGAGGAATATTTAGAATATTTCCATTAAATAGCATTATTAAAACTATGAGGGGGTTAATACTAAAAGTATAAAATTTTAAATTTTACCATTAGAGCATGGGGGACGACACCACACTAGGGGACAAGACTGCATTACAACCCTATCTACCTAGTCTGATCTTGTCCTAAAAGTACATACATTACTATAATATAGATAAAATGAGTTTATAAGTAGAATAAGGATGCTTCAATGATTTTTCATGTATTTTCAATGTAGTAAGTAAAATAGTGAAGGCTCTCATAGAGTTTATAAGTTAAAGGAATGGTGAATAGGTCAAGAAAGATAAGGATGTCAAGATTCAACATTATCAAGCTCTTAATGATTAAATTCAAGTTTTTAAATTTGATTTCAAACCCCCCATTTCCCACCCCTTTATTATTACAATGAAATAAAGTTGTAGATTATATATTTTTTATATATCACCTCAGTCTTATACACTTGGCAAACTCAAACCCGATTGTTCTTCTTAGTTATACACATGCCTTCCTTCTACAAGCCTCACATCTACTCTATATTTTATCCCTTGGCCTATCTCTTAGTCTGAAAAAAAATTTAGTGATGACACATATATCCTATCTTTCCCATAACAATTAAAAAAATAATTATGTTATACCTATACATGTTCTGATCCTGTGCCTATTGTCCTTCTACCTACAAACTAACATTTGGGATAGAGAGTAATGTTGATGTTACTATCTTGGCCTGACATAAGTGTCCAGTGCCCTAAAATCATCCAATTTAATAATAAAACATATTAAAATGATCATTATAAGTAATTTAATATGATTTATCTCCTAATAAGATTTTTATAAATGCAATATCAACTCTCATTCATTCCTCACCTACGAATACCTAGTAATCAAGCCAAAAGAGCACTCAAGAAGCACCCAAGTTACCAAAATATTTCCTATTATGAACTATTATAATATATTTCAAAGTAATAGCATATATACAAATATGAATTATTAAATGATTAGTCATAAGATCATATTTACCAAGTTACAAGCTAGGTCATTATTGTACTTGCTTTACACATTACACATTTCACACACAATCTAATATGTAGGGGATAACTACAAGAGTCTAAGGAAATATTTGGATTATTGGATATTTAGGTATTTACCTTTGACATCAAGGTGATTTTAGTATATATTGACACCATGTGATCATTAACCCATTTTTACCCAAGGTCACATTGAAGATGGAAAGCTAGTGTTTTGTCATTTCACTAGGAACAACAGTTCATGACCTAGATATGAATACTCTAGAGTGAAGGTGGATCCAAATATAGAATAATCCAAGTGGTTGAATCCTATTTGAATTCACATTATCTATAGGACACTAATTTAAAACTTAGACACTCTCATCGATGTAACTATAAAAAGCTGATGCAAGTGTCTAGAGAACCATAGGCACTAAATCTAGAATCTTACGATTGATCTAGAACTATATTCCTCTCTACTTCTTACCTACACTATATCCAACACTATGTTAGCATAAAAAATATATAATTAATATATTTTATTACATTTATATATATCATAGTTATACTTTCCATTAATAGTCTATCTCAATTTTATAAATTTAGCATATGGTACATCTGAGTTTAACACAATAATTGACATGTTATAAATTTGATATTCACCCTTGAGTCTTATCATTTTTATATCCTTAAATTTATCTACCCAAGTATGATTTCATAATAAAAATTAGGGTTAAACATATGGTGAAACCAATATTTGAACATACAACCCTAGGCCACTTAGGGTTTTCTAATTTTTTTATTACTATATTTTTTCATTTTTTATTGGTACTATTTTGCATGCAACTTAGGTGTAGCCCTAGATTAGGGGTTGTGTTTATTTAAAATATTGAGATTCCCCTCAACCCATACAACATGTCATAAACAAATGAGGGAGATCATACCTTTGATCAAGATGATACCCATGTTGACAATGAAAATATCTTAATAATGGAAATTTGGAAACAAATGACAATGACCAAGTGCATACAATTGCAATGATTCATGATCACATTATACAAATCATTAATATATAGATAAAATATTAAAAATTATACTTAAAGCTTAAAATGTAAAAAAAAATAGTGGATGCATCCCTGCCCTTAAACACATTACAACTTAATACATCTAATGTGAGCACAAATTATGTGTTTCAACCTTTATTCCCTGAAACTACTATAAATACATCTATTATGAACTTAATAATTGTTTCAACATAAATAATGGATACAATGCTTAATACTAATCAAAACATGTTTACAACCCCTTTGGTGACTACTAAAATTGGTAATCAAAATCCCATTGGGCCTACAGTTTAATCATGCCTTTAAATCGTAAAGACCTTTTAGGATAAGGTTACAAAAATTGAGCAAAAAGATTCCAATTCTTTACATGTTATAGATTTTAATATGTTTTACATAACCCTCTTGTACTTTTCACCATTTACTGACTAGATTTGTTTCACCTAAGTTCACATTTTATGATGTCAAGGGTGATCCTAAACAACATATTCGAACCTTATTTGTGGCATGAATTGATTATACTTATAATGATAAAATTTTGACCAAATTATTTCCAAGGAGGCTCAAGGACTATGATTTAAGGTGGTTTTATGACTTACCTCTCCAATCCATGAAAGTATTCAAGCCTTTTGTAGATAATTTTTTGCAACACTTTTTTATTTATATTATCAAAAAGGTTTTTTATTTTCAAATTGCAAAGATCAAACAAGGAACCAATGAATCGGTCAATGAAACTGTCTTGAGATATATGATAATGCTATCCAAAATGACCAATCCTATGGCAAACAAAGAGTTTTAAGACATATTTAAGAAAAATTCTCAAAACATCTTTTAAAATAGATCATGGAACCATGTTATCAAACATTCCAAAATCAAATAAAGAATTAGATGTTTGAGAATCCTCCTCCATTATATAGTTATTTTGGAAACCGTATAAAGTTTTTTGGAAACCAATATAAATTTTAGTTGAGTTTAATGGGATATATATATTTGGGTCACACCACTATATAAATAAATAGGTCACCTCTCTCTATAGATCTACCACCGGATAGATAAGATATTATTTACTATGAGATAAAAACCTTTACACAAGTCCATTATTTTCAAAAAGTTTCAATCTTTTGATGACTTATGCCATGTTGTACAAGACAATAAAATGAAGCTTATGTCATTGAATAAGCTCAAGTATGTATCAAAAACACCAGTTAAATCTACATCTAGTAAAAATTTATAATTAAACCAAGTTATAGGATAAAACCTCACAAGCTTATAAAGGAAACAACCACAACAAATAAAATAGTTTCATAATAACCTAATTAGTCTATCCTATCTAATGCACCAAGGAAATAGTTTGCATGTTTAATTGAGCCTCCTACTTCATTACTCCCATAGTTTTTAGAGTGTCATCTTATATCTCTCCCTCTTCCTATAGATTTTGATGTAAATAGACATCTACCCAAATGATATGATGCAAGTTCTTATTTTGACTATCACCAAGGCCCTAGGAATTATAAAAATATGTGTTTTACCTTGAAGCATAAGATCTAGGACCTCATTGATGACCATAAAATTACATTTGATGATCCTCCAAAGGAATAAAGTTCACAACTTGGTGATCACTATAAATAGAAAATATTTTATAATCTTTTATAAGACCATTCCAAAAAGGAACCAAAAGTTTAGATGGAATATAGTGCACATCCTCCTCCATGATATTATGGACACCCATTAAATGGGTTCATTGGTACTTACATGAGACATATACCTCCCATGGATCAAAAACCTAAACCCATTTTGACTATTTATATTAATAGGTTGACTGGGTTGACACTATACTATTTTGAGTAAAATTCATTTAGGGTCTAGGTCTGCTCTTGGCCAACCTAGCCTATGACCTAGTGAATTTTTGTCCATAATAGTACTAGGTTGACTTGGTTGACCTTATCAAATAAATTTTTTAGAATGGATTAGGGTTAAATTTGAATATATATACAAGATAATTTTCCCATTATTTATATAAGAGAAGAAGAAGTAAAAGCTATTGGGCATTTGCTTATCCACCATTCTATTTGAGGAGTAATTTTAGGGTTTCATACTTTTTTTAGAGATATAGATCTTGTATTGTGGAGAAGTCTTTTGGATGCATTGATAGGTTATGTATCCTAGAGTTTGATTTATCCTTGTCATCCTTACACACCACAACAACCTCTTGTGAATTACCTTTCCCAATGAAGAGATTGAGGCTCGATGGGTTCATCTTCAAAGTTAAATATTCCTTACTTTGTTCCTTCTTTATAAGAGTAGATAGATATGCATTTATAATTATCTTTCATGCATTAGGATTATATATACATTGATGTGAGCATATATCTTAAATGAATTTTTAATTTTAGTGTTTATTACCCCCACTTTATGCCACAAGTTTTGGTGAGCACTAGACTAGATTTTTCTCTACTCGTTATTAGTGTAGTGAATATGAAAATATAGGGCTTAGTTATGGTTATTACATGATTTTTCTTGAATGGAGGATTTGGAACCCTTCATAGTGTGGTTTATTGTGATAAGAGATCCCCTAATTGGGTCTATAAGATCCTCATATTGGTCATGTTCCAAATTGTCTAATGTATCCCTAATTAGAAGTGTAAGTATGATATATCTTCTCTAAGTTAGCATTGATTTATAGACATGTTGCATTTATAATTTCATACATTTTGGTGAACCCCATGTGAATATAACCCTTGTAGGTTTTATCTCATGTTTTTCATTGTTTTAAAATTTTATTTATTATTTTTATATATTTGGGATACTAGGTCGATAGTGCCAGTATATTTTATAACTTATGTGCATACGTTTAACACATAGTCGCATCAAAATGACTACGTTCTATTTGTGTAGGTCTTCATCAGATACAGTTACTAGGTCAAAAAAGTTGGCATAATATTGGTTTTCACTTATAGATAGGTTACTAAGTTGACTCTATCAACACATTACATTTCTAGGCTTCCATAAAATATACTAGGTTGACATGATCGGTATAGTATTCTTCATAGGTTTTAGCAATCAGGGAAATATAAAACTAGGTTAACCTAGTCGACACATGTGGTAGAATTTACAAGTAAAAATCAAGGAAATTTAATAAAAATATCACTTTCCTATGCATATTCCAACCCACCACGGATCCTTTCTCTCTTTCTATTTATTTTTTGTTATTAATTGGAGTTCTATTTTTCACAGTTTGCATTTTTTTAAATTGCACTTATATAGTAACCTAGGTCCATCATGTTGACATAATTCTATATTTTATCTTCTATCTAAAAGACTAGGTTGACACTATAGACATAATTATTAATAGACCCTTGCTTCATAAATATAGTAGTGATATTGTTGACTCTATTCTATAATATCTGCATACACTATCATCTTAACTGACATTGTATTGCATTTCTAATTTGGAAATAACACTAATATACTAGTAATTACTTCACACTTTCAGTTTCTTTCATGCTTAGAATAGATCACATATTATAATTAATTTTTTTTAAATATAACTTTTAGTTTCACTATTTTTATCTTTTTTGCACACACTACCAACTCACATAATTTTAAAATGCATTTAAATAATTATCTACCCAAGGCCTGCCCACTTGGATTTCATCACCAAGGGGGAATCCAACTTGGTTTTTTGGCAAAGTATAAACACATGGTTAATGGTATATATTTTCAAACCACTCAACACCCTTCTCATTGTGGTGTGTGAAGTGAAGGGGTAGGCCCCAATACCAAGCCAATACCATTGCCAACATAGATCACTTTCAGCCTAAATGTTCTAAAACCATCTATAGATTTATTTTTAGTTACCTATTTACAAGAAACTTCCTATCACACTTAAAATCATACTCTAATAATATAAAAACACTAAATATGGCCACTTAGTTAGAATTTATTGTCCAAGTTGGCTGCTTGCTCTTTTCTCAAATTGTATGTTATATTTTGAAAACTTGCATTAGCCAACATTAGTGCAAGGTTTTATGATATGTGCCTCAATTGGATCATCCTCATTGACCAAATTGATTATGTTTTTCCTTTCCTTTCTTCCTTTCAAAAATACTTGTAAAATTATTTTTGTTTTAGTACACTATCATTTTGTTCTACACAGCCTTTTATAGATAGTCTATTTTCCCTGCCTGCACTACTGAGTTGACCTTGTCAACATAGTATTTTGTTTCCCTTGGTATATAGTACTAGGTTGAACCTATTGAATATATATCCTTTTCTACCTATTTTCTATCTAGGTTACCTAACTAGGTTGACTCTGTCAACTTTGTATCCATGTTCACTCAGTTTTTAGACCCTATTTCTAGTGCTAGGTTAATCTAATCAACTCTATACTCTTATTTATTCCTTTCTATCTCCTTGCTTTTGTAAGTATTTAATGTGTGGTTATTTAGTATCATCTCATAATGATGACATTTTTTCAGCCTTTTCTTAGTCAATAACATTGCATAATCAAGGATTTAGATCATAATCTCACTTATTCTATTACTTTAAATGAAGCTATTCACTTTCTTCCTTCATCTTCTCATAATACAAAACCAATCACTATATAATGTAAATTAATTGAGGTCCTTCATCCTAACCCTCCTTCCAATACCAATGTTTAGAATCATCCACAAAATAATCCCCCTTTTATAAACACTAATACCCCACCTTCAAATACTAATACACAAATTGACACAACTCAAATTCTTTATAAAATAGTTTAACAAATGAACATGTAAACAACCAATCATTCTCAAATGATGAACATACAACAACATTTATTATACATGACTAGTCAACCACCTCAAGTCATCATGTCTCAACCAAATAATTTTTTTCTCCCTCCTCCTCCTAGAGATGCCAATGGGAATATCATCTCTTAACCTCCAATTAATAATAAAATGCTTCAACATATTTAAAATGAACATTTATCCCCATTCATTGCATTCATAGATATTGGAAACGTTTCTATAACTATCACATATAATGGGACTAAGGACCCTAACATATTTATTAAATATTTTGTTAATATCTATAAGGAATGAGTTCAAACTAACACCTTTTCTACCACCAAGATCTTAGCCAAAACCTTTTTTGGTGATGCACTTGAATGGTACAATCAAAAACCTAGACATTCCATCTCACAAATAGAGGATTTAGTTAACACTCTAGTGAAGTAATTCCAACATGATGACCTTCTTAAAAATTACCTTAGCCATTTCATTAATGAATCTGCTAACACTTTCATCAAATGATGGATGTCTCTAGCTCACAAAGTGGACCATAACATGAATGATGATACTATTTTAAAACTATTTATTACTTCTCTTAAAGCTCCCCTTTAATACAAAGTTCGAATATTTTCCCCTAAAATTTTAGAAGCCTTAGACAAAGACAAAAGGCAAGACTTTCTTATGATTCAATTTGAACCACCTGAAACAACTATTAAAGGACATTTCCAATCATTTTCTCATAACATTGATTAATCCAAGCCTCCCCAACTTTAAAATGGATCATCCAATTAAACCAATTTTAACCCAACCCACTTTCCATTGAGTCTAGAACAACTTAAGAATAAATTACCACCCTCTAAACCCATGAGCTTTGATCCTTCCAACCCTCCTCTAAAATGGTATAATCCTAATTTTTTTTTGTGGCATACTAATATAGGCCATTCTCATGAATCTTTTCATGATCTCCACCAAATTGTTTTTCCTTTGATTGGCCCATATTTAAATCTTGATACTCTCACAAAACAATGTTATCAATACTAAAACCTACACCTCATCCACTAATGTTGTTCAAACCACAGTTGATCTTTCCTCCTACACTAATAAGGAAATGATAATTAACATGAAAAACTTTAAACATATTGTTGCATCCATTGAACCTAAACCTCTTAAGTCACATGAACCAAAAGAGTACCTAGGTCAAATGCTTAATCCAAAGCATATAATACAGTGTCCTCCTTTACCTCCTTTACCTCTTCATACATCTCCTACATATCGTATGTAAAATTAAACATCTTCAACATCTAACAAAATGACACATTTACCTATCTCCAAATTCACCTACTAACCAATTAAAATCATTATAATGATTCAATATTACCTCACTCCACCTCACATATTGAGGCATCTTATGATGCCCATTCACATGTCCCTTCAAACCTTAAATCATTTTGCCATGCCCATCCCTACATCTATTTACCCTTTGAGGGCATCTTACGATTCCCAATCTTAATCTATTATGCATAATGACAAACATATTTAGCTTCAAGAAACCTTCTGAGACTTATAGACTTGTATTTCACATGCTCATTTTTGATATAGATGTTAGAATAGATTTTACTTGTCTCATGTTTCTTTGTTTTTGTGTATTTTACTTCTTTTATTTTCACTTTAATAGCATCATTAATTTCCTTTATGTTCTTTCATTTTATTTCACATTACATTTGACATTTATTTTCATTTTGGTTCTAATATATCTCTTTCATTTTTTGTATTTTTATGGCATTCTTTGCTTTAGTAGATTTATGATTATTTTCCCCCTTATTTACCATTCACCTCATTGGTGTTCACCTTGTGAGTTGTAGTGTAAGACCATAGATAAGACCTAGCCTTCCTAAAAAATTACCAAATTAAAACATCTTTAAACCATTTTTTGAGATGATTACTACTTTCATTGGTTCTTGTACTAGATCCATTATAGGTTAGTAAGGCTTCTTTAGTGACATTACTATCATAAGCGTATCCACATCCTTTTCATATCACTATTTTACCTTCTTGTGATCAGTTATGAGAATATTAATCTTTGTATTAGTTATTACATAGATGGATCTCTCATAACCCCATATTTCCCTTATTTTCTTTCATTTGAGGCTCACATCAATCACCTTTTAGATTTCAGACTTAATTGTGGGAAAGTCTAGTTGTCTTTAGACACTTTGGTCTTTAGGTCCTTTTCTTTAGTGACCAATTGTAATATTTCTTGTGTTTGTCACCTATTTAACTCATGTTTGGTTCTTTGAATATGTACAGAGGAGGAATATAACAAGACAAATAATAAAATACAAATAAAAGGCAATGATCCAAAAGGAAACATCAAAAATTTCAAAAGTCAAATCACACTAAAATACATGATTCTAAGAACATCTCCTTATTCTATTCGAATCTCAAACTCCACATTTGGCCTCATGATAGAGCCAAGTTCCATTGGGGTATGGTAGGCTAGTATATTAGAAAAGGAGAATAAAAAATATTTTAGTGTTACCTACTTTCTTACGTAAGTACCCAATCTTTGAAATAGATTGATGGCCCTATAACGGGTGCTAAGGAATGGGAAGCACATTGTGGGAAGGTAGGTCCATTTTAATTTTCATTCATATATACTTCATGGATTGATCTATGTACTTCACTTTTTAGCCCAAAATCTGTGTTCATTATTCAAAATGTCCTATTTCCTTAGTGTTGATAGTTCTTAGCCTTTCTCACTTGCGTAGAGTGTATCATTATTGCTAAAGATGTTCACAACACCCATGTGGCACCTCACATCCCTTACATAACATTTTCCTTATATTCCCCTTATTAGATATTGATTTTAGATAATCACATCCTTGATCACACTTACATTATTATGCCTATTGGTTTATAGTTTATGAGTCACATTGTAAGACCATGAATAGTACTAAGCCTTCCTCACAAATACCCTTATACCATTTTCTTGCCACACCATCTCATTTTCATAATAATAATATCATTAGTTTGTTGTTTTTTTCTACATTGCATCTTATAATAAGCATTAATTCTGGTTTTCATCCTTTAGAGCTTTTGATTTTTCATTTCTCTATCATGGTCTTGTTTAATTTTTACATACTTCACTTACCTTACATATGACATTTGACATTCTTACATGTTTCTCTTTATGTATGACTTATTCATTTTTGTCTCACATCTTTAAATACCTTTCATTTTCAATTAATCATGTTTTTATTTATGTTTTATTTGACATGCTTATCTTACATGGGGTTAATTGTCACTTACTTCCATATATTTGTTATATTTGTCTTACATTGACATTCCTTTTTATCATTAATGTCTTACATACTTAATAACATGATTTAGTATGTTCTAAATTACTTTTTATCATTTATGTTTTCCATGCTTTCCAATGTGATTTATTGTGTTGTAAAATAATTTGTCATTCATTTTCCATCATTTTGTCATTTATTTTCCCTCAATCTTTTTGTTCTAACCTTGCCTTAACAATCCTAATTTTCCTAAGTCCCTCATCTTTTTATTTTTCCTTACTTATTTTCAAACCATAAATAATGATATAATTGTGATGTTGTAGAGAATCATTTCCACTAATATATGCCTATTCTATAAAAACTTTGATTTTTCACTCTTTTTTGCACTAATCTCTATAGGTTTGCCTAATCTTCTTCACATTGGACACCTTCACATCTCTTTATTTATCTACAACACTAAGGTAAGTAAGGGTGAGTGGTTCTAAATTTTATCCTTTCATTTATCTTATTTGATCCTTACTGCATTTTAATTAGCACTAGCATTATGTGTTATCATGTTCTATTCCCAAACCACCATCTCGTGTTGCACTCGCATGACATGTAATGAGATTTGAGTGGGGTATATGTATACATATAATATTTTCATAATTTTATCAAATTTTAATGTTATTTATCTTATAAGAACCCATCAAGTCTCAATATTTTTGAGTGCACACCTTAAGGGGTGCATCAGGAAATGGGTGGGCAGACCATTGGTGCTTTATAGGATTATTGTCTCTTTTGCCACTTATCATCCCTAAGTTTATTCTTCTATATTACACACTCCTAATTCATTTACCACCTTTTTTCACCCTTTTCCTAACCTAAACCCCCTTTCAACTATTTATATTACTAAGTCGACTAGGTCGACCCTGTACTATTTTGTGTAAAATTCATTTAGGGTTTAGGCCAAGAGATCTTGGCCAAGCTAGCATGTGACCTAGTGAATGTTTGTCCATAATAGTACTAGATCAACTAGGTCAACCCTATTGAATAATTTTTTTTTAAGGGATTAGGGTTGAATCCAATTATATATAAAATATAATTTCATCATTATTTAGATAAGAGAATAATAAGTAAGAGCTATTTCACATCTATTTATCCACCATTCTACTTGAGGAACAAGTTTAAGGTTTCATACTTTCTTTGGAGATATGGATCTTTTCTTATGTAGAAGTATTTTTGATGAATTTATAAGTTGTGTATCCTAGAGCTTATATATCCTTGTCAACCTTACATACCATAATAACCTTTTTCAAAGCACCTTGGCCAAGGAAGAGATTGAGGTTTAGTGAGTTCATTTTCAAAGGTAAGTATTTCTAACTTTGTTCCTCCTTTGTAAGAGTAGATATATATGCATTTATACTTATCTTCCATGCATTAGGATTTATTATACATTGATGTGAGTATATGTATTATATGCATGTTTCATTTTATTGTTTATTACCCCCACTTTATGCCATAAGATTTGGTGAACACTAGATTAGATTTTGCTTTACTTTTCATTAGTTTCATGAATATGAAACCATAGGGCTTAGTTAGGGTTATTATGTGATTTTGCTTAACTAGAGACTTTGGAAACCTCCATAGTTTTGTTTAGTATGATAAGAGATCCCATAATTGGGTTTATCTAATCCCCATATTGGTCATGTTCCCAACTATCTAATGTATCCCCAATCAGAAGTGTAAGTATGATCTATCTTCTTCGAGTTAGGATTGATTTATAGACATGATGCATTTTTGATTACATATGGCTTCCACACATTCAAAGTTTTTAGATTCAGTGGGGGCATGATTTAAAAGCATGTTATCCACATTAATTTATTAGAGTAATTATAATTTGTAGATTTAGTGGGGGCATGCCTTGAAAGCATGTTCTCCACACCTACTTAGTATTCAACATCTATAGTTTATAGCAGGGGCATGTTTTGGAAACATGTAATTTACATTGGTATTTATATAAATTTTATATTTATCTATATATAGTGGGTGCATGATTTGGAATCATGTCTTCTACACTTACACAATTTTCTAAATTGGCCAAAGCACATAGTTATATGATTCTGATACACATTTATGGTTGAATTCTATATACGGTACCATTATTACACATAGTTTAAACATGAGAAAAAATATAAGGCACATATGATATTGAACATGTTCCTAATAGTACAAAATCTAAATAAAATTAAGCTTTCAAAACTATTTCACGTACTAATACCCAGTGGACTTTTACAAACTTTAGCAATCCAATCTACTACAATAGTTGGTTCACTTTTTGGCATGGTTGGGGTGATTAAATCACTCAATCTTTCAAAATTTTCAATTTATGCATGATCATCAAAATTGACAAGGTTATGAGTATCATTGGATTGCATGGTTGAGCTAATCTCAACTACTAGGTGATAACTCACTTTTGCTCCAAATTTTTGGGCATGTTCCTTCCAACCTCTCTCTCTCTCTCTATCTCCTTGGATATAATCACTTTAAAGATTTATCTATATTTATCCTAATCTCAGTTTCAGATCCTTATAATTATACCTATTTTTCAAAAATAATTTTTCAATAAGAAAGGTGGTTACATTGACATGCAAGTGTAGTCTTAAACCTTGCTCTTTCAATTTCAATATATTTCAATTAATTCTGATTTATATTATATTCATTTATTATATGCTATATCATGCTCTTGGTTTCAAGTCAGTCATCAGTAAAGCACTCAAATCTAGCTTCAAGAAATCACTAAAATTATACTAAAACAAAGATAAGGTGTGTATACACAACCAAGTACTTATTAATTTCCTTTAAACTAGAAATTTCATTACCATACTAAAGTGGGGGGGGGAATGTAGATGATATTTTGTTATTATGTAGCACCTCAATCTTGTACACTTAGAAAATTTAAACCCTGGTTGTCCATCTTAGCTCTACACATGCATTGCTTTTATAAGCCTTACATCTATTCTATCTTTTGCCCCTTAGCCTATTTATTAGTTTGAATAGCGTTATATTGATGATACAGACATCCCATCTTTCCAAAAATTCTTAAAATGTACTTGTATTATACCTCTACAAATCATAAGCTTGTGCCTACTCTCCTTCTCCTTAGACACTAATGTCTGAGACATAAAATAACATTGATGTTACTATCCTCTCTCGATACAAGTATCTAGTAACCTAAAGTCATCCACTTTACAAATGAAACATATTACAGTGGTTGGACTAAGTGTTTTAATTTGAGTTATATCTTGATAGGATTGGTATAAATATAATATCAACCCTCATTCATTCCTCACCTATGAATACCTAGTAATCAAACCAAAATAGCACTCAAGAATCACTCAATTTATCAAAAGATTTCCTTTCTATCTTATTTTTATATTAATGAAAGGAACATCCTAGTTACATGTCTGATTTACTAAATGAGTATTCATAAGGTCATATTTTCCAAGTTACAAGATAGGTCATTATTATACTTGTTTTACACATTACATGATTCACACACAAGCCAACATGTAGGGGAGAACTATAAGATTTTAAGGCCCTCTTTATTATATTGGCTATATAGGTAGTGCCATTTCATAGTGGGGTCATTTTGGTTAAGCTCAACACTATATTTCCACTAGCCCATATTACCCCAAGGTCACCTTGAAGATAGAAAGCTAGTGTTTTACTATTTCAGCAAGAGAGATAGTCCATGAATTATATTTGAATTCACTAGAGTGAAGGATAAGCCAAATCCAGAAGCATCAAAGTGGTTTCATCTTACTTGAATGCATATTTTATATATGACACTAGTCTTAAAATTAGACACTAACATTGACATAACTATCTAAGGTTGACTCTCAAGTGTCCAAAGAGTTAGAGGCACTAGATCCATAATCTAATGATTGATCATAAATTTTATTCCTATTTGCTTCTTGCCTATACTTAATATATAAATGTGTTAGCATAAAAACAACTACGTACTCTCTTCTGTGTCATTTATATATCTAATATATTTTTACTTTTCATTAATAGCCTATCTCACTTTTATAAATTTAGTGTATGGCACATTTGAGTTTAGCACATTAAATGGCCTACTATAGATCTAATATTCACCCTTATGCACTATCATTTTTATATCCTTAACCCTATCTACCCAATTACTAGAGTAAAGGAGATGCAAACCTACATGTATATACTCACTTTATATTTTAATGTAAATATTGATTGTGCAAGATGCCTCAATTCAATACCTAAATCAATGCCACTAAAAATAATTATTGTCCATATTTGAAAATTGAAAATATGAACTTAAAATTTAAACTTTGAAAGGAGAGAAAGGAATGAATACACCTATAAGAATATACAATCTAATTTCCCTATGACTTGAATGCGTAAAAGTGTGTGTGCCCTCTTATTAAGGTATTTGATGAAATGTTGAACCTATGGTGAATTTTGAGTGATCAAGACTCAATGTAATTAGCTTCTGAGCCTAATTCAATGGATTTTCCCTTTTTAGTTTTTTCTTCATCTAATTTAGTCATAGGATTCATGCCAAATTGGTAGTTGTAGTTTTTACAATTGGCCTTAAGGTGTTTATAATATTGATAAGGTTAACAACTAGCTTGTATAGTCACTTTCATTCTTTAATGTGAAAATTTTATACATTGATACAATGTAGAAGGTAGATCCTTGATTTCATGGATATAGGATCGGCCCAATAATAGATTATAAGATAGTTCTAGGTATAAAATATGGCACAGAGTATCTAGGTCTAAAACATGGTACAAAGTATCATGGTTCAATAGCTCGGTATAAAATATGTCACAGAGTATCTAGGTATAAAACATGGCACAAAGTATCATGGTTCAATAGCCCAATAACCACTACTAAGCTAATAGTACCTTGAGATTATCATTCTTCATTATCATATTCCTTCATAATGAGGGTATTTACCTGTAAGTCAATTACTTTATATTTGAGATGCTTGACCAACATCAAAGAAATAATGTTGATACCTAAACTAGTGTATATAATTACACACTTAACTCTATGATTCATTATACCAACCTCAATGTACAATGGGTTATTATGCAAAATACCCAGAGAAAAAATATCACTTTGGTCAAAGGTGAGACATTGGCTAGGGGCTAATTATCTTACCATGGCTTGGAATTTATATAGAGTGATGTCATCTAGAATGAGGGATTGGTTCAAATATTCATTTAGGATGTCTTTATGGATGGTAGAAATATGCAATAAATCCATGATAGATATGTGTGCAGCTGTATTGTTTAGTTATTCCACAATATCATAGGTCTTCCCCTTAGTTTTGCCAATTGGTTTATTTCTAATAGGATGAAAGGTTGGTTAGGCTCACTTGTAGTATTTATCTATGGTCCTTTGATAATAACCTTGGCTTTTTGAGTTGTGATTTCCTAATTTTTATATAGTTCTTGGCTTTGTTATTTTGAGGGGTAGGTAACAAACTTGGAATGATGATTTTTGGATGATATGGTGCCTAATTTTTAGCATATTCTATAGAATAATCACTAGCATAAGGAGGTTAGTAGGTGTTTCTTAGTAAATAAGCATTATTGGATGAAGGTATGGGTGTATTTATAGCTGGTATAGGGTTTATAGTGATGGTAGAAATATGACTACCTAAAACATGTCCTAAAACATTATTATAGGTATATTCAATGGCATGATTGTTTCCTTGGTTTTTTTGGTAATTTTTCCCTTGGTTCTAACCATTTTTTTGTTATTATTATTATGGTGGGAATTATTGTTACTAATTTTATGGTGGAGTTATCTACTATTGTTGTTAATCAGACTTGTAACCCTATGAAGGTAGTTTTAGTACTTCACAATCTACTGAAACATGGAAACAATCCTAGGTTGTGGGTGACCATAAGTGGATTGAATCTGTAGATTGTAAGGGCTAGCTCCCTTTGGTGTATCAATTAGGATCTTACTCTATGATACAAACTACCTAGAAAAATGGAAAAGGAAACTTGAAGGAAAATCCTATCTAATTATGGTGATACACCTAAATTTTGATTTGATCCACACAATCTAAGCTCCTAAAAAATATTGATCTAGACAAGAAAAGGGTTGAATCTTCAACTCCGATTGACCACTATGCATAAGAATTTCATGAAAAGGTTTTATATATTAATTAAAGCTCGAGGGAAATGATGTAATAGGCCCAATTTAAGGCACTATTAACCCAATTTCTTCCACTGTAACTTCAACTAAAAGACATCAAACAACATGACCTACATAATCTAATTAGCTAATAACTAGGTAAGAATCAAGACTTATCAAGGAAGAAAGTTTTTATCACATGTGCAAATCACTGACATAACTACACTATACCAATAGATATAAATTGAAAATAGTCCTCTATTAATCTAAAAAAGGTTACAAACTCAGTCTTTGGCAGAATTTGATCTTTCCAAAAGAGGGATATAATTTAAGACTAAAAATCCAACCTATATAGAAAACATACAACAACCAAGAGGTTGGCATTGAAAATAGAAGAGGACAACTCCAACTTTAGCCCAAATCCAATTTGTGTTATCACAACCTTATAAATTTGTCTTTTTCCTTGCATGAAAAATCTTTGGTGTTGAAAAATGGATGGTGGGCTCAAGCTTGGGCTATTCTTTTTCATGCATGAAATCTATGCCAAATTTGGATGTATTGACTTAATCTTGAATCAATTTGAAGCTGAGTTGGAACATTTGAAAGGATTTCCTTTGTATGAAATCAATGAGTAGATGTGGCACTTGATAACTAGTCAACTCTATAAATTAAGAACATTCAACTCCACATCTGAATTTAGAAATCCACTTGAACTACTGGAATGTTTGAAAGGCTCAAATTAACAAGAGTGCATGCATGAAATTAATGCTAAGCTCTCTAACATTAAGCTCATTGAGTCCTTCATGTAAATGAGTCTCCATTTTTAGACTTGAAGGTGTCATGTTTAAAATTGTTACACATCTTGGACGTGTTTAATCCTGTTTAGACCACTTTTGCATGTTGTAGAATGTGTTAATATATTAATTGGCTATTGAAATATCTTGCATTATTTGGTTCTTCATTTTTGTGTATTTCCTATGGAGTTTATTTTGGCTTTTCCTTTAGATTATCTCTCTCAGACTTATTGTCTTTGGATTTTGTCTTTGTCACTTCATTTCCTTTAGATAAAAAGTTTGAAGGAATTATTTCTTTAGCTCCTTTTTAAATCTTTTTTCCCATGGGCCTTTGTTTTGGTCTCTAGCTCCTTGTTTATTTCTACAGGTAAATCTTCTAAAAGAATTATTTTAGACTATTTATCTAAACTAATTCTTTCAAACCTTTTATCCCTCTCTTTCTTGCAGACTATTTTTCCTTGGAACTTTGTTGGACTTTTTCTTTGGATCATTTCCTTATTTATTTATTTAGACAAAAATTTTGAAGGATTAAATTTTCCAACTTTTCCTTTGTCATTTTCCCATAGACAAATGGTTTGTGGGAATTTTCTCTCCAAATTACCTTTCGAACTTTTTGTAAAAGTCCTTTTTTGAAGGGCTAATAACCCTTTAGGTTTTTTGCAAAGGTCCTTTGTCCTAAAGAAAAGTCCTCAAAATTGAATATTTCCCTTCAGGATTTTTGTTAAGAACCTTCCCAAAAGGAACCTACCCATTGATATTCCTATAAATGAACTTTCCCAAAGGGCACATACCCTTCAATATTTTTGTAATGTTCCTATGGAAGAAATGAAATGGCCCAAGCCTAATTTCTTGAAGACTACCCTTTTGAAATTCATGAAGTGAACCTTCCCAAAGGACACATACCCTTCAAAAAAAATTATAGAGGCCTTTTGGCAAAAAATGAATTTTACACTTGCCCTTAATAACTTTGTATTCATCCACTTGCCCTTTGGATTTTTGTAAATTGCCCTTCAGAAGAGAAAAAGACCTTTGGAATTATCTAAGTAACCCTTTGGCTTTTTTGCAAAGTCCTTTTCTGAAGGGCTAATAACCCTTCAACATTTTAAAATAACCCTTTGGGATTGTGTAAAAGAACCCTTTTGAAGAGAAAAAGTCCTTTATAATTGAATAAATTGACTTTTCTAAAAGGAAAAGAACCCCTTTGGAAAATCTAAACAAGCCCAATCTCTGACATTTGGACAAAGAAACATGTTGTGGAAAGTTTAGAATGATAAAGGTGATAATTTGACCTATGGGGTCAAAATTATCAACATTTTAATGACTCAATTAGGAAGTATGCCTATTATGATTGAGAAATCAGACCATAAACATGATATTAAACTCAATAAAATAATAGTAAACCTAGTCCATGACTACCAATCTCCTTTTACCAAACATGAAGTAACCTTCATCCTTCAAAATAAGAAGGGAAAACACATGAAAATAGGAAAAAATAACTAATCAAATAAAAAGTGAAAACAAGCACTTATTTGAACAAAATAGACCAAAAATAATATGCTTAAATAACACTTGGAGGAAAGCAAAACAAACTATGTACAAAGAGCTTTGCTCTACAATAGCAATGTTTTAGATGTATCCCATTGTCTGGGATTGGAAGCTCCTAACCATCCATCTTCATAAGTTTGAAGGCATTATAGGATTTGTAGCTAGATATTATATATGGGCCACTCCAAAGGGAATAAAACTTTGTGTGCCTTCCTAGTTTAGCTCTATCCTCATCCCACTTGAGGACCAAATCTCCTTCCTTGAAACTTCATGAAGAAGATCCCTTGTCAAGAGTTCTCTTTACATGTGCTTGATGAATTTACATGGCTAGCAAGGACTGATTTCTTATCTCTTCCAACTCCATAAGCTCAACATACCTAATCTCCATAGGCTCACTCTCAAATAACTCAAGCTGATGCATTAGTTCTAAAGTAAGAAACTCAAGAGAAATTGGTAACTTTGCTTCCTTACCATATACCAACTTGTACGAAGAGTTAGATATTGATATTTTGTAGGTGATCCTATCAGCCCATAGAGTTAAATTCATATTGAGATTCCATGACCTCTAATTGTCTTCAATATTCCTTCTTATGATCCTTAATAGGTTCTTATTCATAGATTCATCAAGGCCATTGCCTTGTGGATAATAGTTCGATGAAGTGATAAGATAAATATCATGTTGGATAGCCCATTCAATGATGCTACATCCCAAAAAATCCATTGTATTATCAAAAATAATAGTTAAAAGAACTCCAAATATAGTAAGCAAACACTCATACAAATCTAGAACATTGGTTTCATTTACTTCTTTCAATGCCACTGCTTCTATCTAATGTGTGAAGTAATATTTAGTAGTAAGAATCCATTTATGCCCTAAACTTGAAGGAGGATTTATGAGACCAATAAATTATAATCCCCATTGGACAAAGGGTTGATCCACCACAATTGGTTAAAGAGGTAAGTTTACAATTTTCACTTTCCCTACAAACATAGCACATTGTTTACACTTTCTAACCCATGCATGGAAATCACCAAGTATACCAGGCCAATAGTACCCACCTCTCATAATCTTAAGGGTTTTATTTATCATAGAAAAGTGACCTCAACCATGTATATTATGTAATTATTCAAGTAATTTCTAAGTTTGACTTGGCTCTATACATCTTAGCAACATGCCATTGATATTTTTCCTGAACAAAACACCATCAATAAACAAAAATGGAATTGATTGCAATCTGAAATATATTTTTTTAGAATCACCTAGATGAGAGCGATAAATACCATCTTGGAGATAGCTTACCAAGTCATGAAACTAGATATAAGGTAAGGTATGACTAGATACAACTTATTCATCATTTGACATGAAAACAAGCTCATTAGGCTCTTGTAAGTCTTGAGCTAGATGCTCACAAAGTCATTTTCCTCTAACCAACTTTATGACCTTAATTTCCACATCATATTCCATTACCTTGGTTATCCAACCATCTCTCTTATAATTTATGTCCTTATTCAAAATGAACTCCTTGATGCTTGGATGAGGAACCATTAGGTGTATCTTATTGTTAGACAACAAGTATCTAAACTTCTTGAGAGATATTATAACTAAAATGACATGATTTTTAACAAAAGAATACTTTATTTCATACTCTTCCAAGCCTTTTTTGAAGAAGGATATTAGCTACTACAAATCCTTATGATTTTTTTGAATAATAATGCTTGAAATGGTGTCCATGTTAGCATAAGTATACAAAATGAAATGCTTTTTGAAATCTAGATTTATAAGCATATGAGCACTAGCTATGGCCTTTTTAATATCTTTAAAACTATTTATTCTTTCTTTATAACAGCTAAAGCTTTGATCCTTCTTTATCATGGTTGTAAGTGGCTTATCTAAAATGGAAAAATCTAAAATATATCTCCTTATGAAATTGATTTTCCCAAAGAAACTTTGCATAGCCTTTTTGTGCTTAGGCAAAGAAAGTGAAAGAATGGAATCAATCCTTTCAGAATCTATACTTAAAACATTCTTTGAAATAACATGTCCAAGAAGATTACATTCATGAACTAAAAAAACACACTTTTTTGGGATTTAGAGATATCAAAAAATTGCCTACATTGTTCAGACACTTTCTTGAGATGAACCATGTGTTCTTCTGCATTATTTGAAAACACTGTTATATCATCCAAATAAATAAGTAAAAACCTATTAAGAAGGCCTTGGAATGCCATATCCATGGATTTCTAAAAGGTTTCTCCAATATTAGGCAAGTTTAATGGCATCTTTTTGTATTCAAATGTCCCCTATTTGGTTGTGAAGGTTGTCTTAAATTAGTCCTCTTCCTTGACCAAAATCTGATTGTAGCCACTATATCCATCCAACAAAGAAACCTCTCTGAACCTACAACCAGCTATAAAATTTGTTCCATTGATGGAAATGGATAGTTATCTTTAAGTAAAGCCCTATTCAAATAGTGGAAATCAACACACAAATAAATCTCACCATTCTTATTTTGTACTGGAACAAGGTTCACCACCTAATTTGAGTACTTGATTTAAAATATAATAGTTGATTTTATGAGCTTATGAAGCTCAGCTTTCATCAAAGGCTCAAACTTAATATCCATTGAGATCACTATAATTTGTCTGACCAATTTAGTTTCAGCCTTTAACTCAATGGTGTGTTGAGCCAAACTTGGATCAAATCCATTGAGATCACTATACTTCCATGCAAATATATCAGCAAAACTCTTGCATAACTCAATGAAAGCTTTCTTTTGTGAAGGAGTGCATAGCTTACCCAAATTAAAAATCTTACCAGTTTCAATCTCTACATTAGCATATTGATCTTATTTTGTTGACAAGGAAGACTTCTCCTTAACTCATCATCACCACTGAAAATGTTCTCAAGTGTGACCAATCCCTTGGACAACTTATTTATTTTTAGTTGCACAATCTGATCACCATAATGTTGCAAGCACTTTGATTGGTTTTTTGAATAAAAATTAGCCTCCTCTTACAATAATCTCACAATTTTATTGTCATCTTCGAACACTTGCCAATTATCATGATTATCTAGAATAGAAGGCCTTACAGCCACCTTTATATATGATTGATTTTTTTCACTTTTTATATCAGCTAGGATACTAAATTATGACCCAATGGAAACCAACCTATCTGTATGTTTATTCTTATCTCTTGGTATTAATTAAATGTTAAAATCCTAAAAATCCTCAAGTAAATTACAAATTCTATGCTTGTAAGATGTAAGCAAAAAAAAATTGAATACATTTAAACCTCTTACTTGGTGAACTACAAGTTCACTATCTCCAAAAACTTACAAGGAATTGACTTTGTCTTCCTAGCTCACTGCAAACCATAAACTAGTGTTCCATACTCAGAAATATTATTTGAATAGCCAAACTAAAATTTAATAGATGAGAAATACCTTGATTTTTTGGAGAAACCAACATCATTCTAGCTCCAATTCCATGCTTATTCCTTGATCCATCAAAGTACAATTACCACAAACCTTCATTAGTCTCGTCTTCTTTGACCATGGCTAGAATTGGTGCATCATTCTCATGAAGGAAATACCACCAAGTCCTTCAATCAGCTTGTAGGGATCATGCTCATGAAAAGTGGAAGCCCACTCATCAATATATATATTTTTTAACTCCATCCAAAGGTGATTCATTTTCTATTTCATTAGTTTCTAGTACCTTATCTGAGATGATACATTTAGTATTCACAATACTTGGCATATATGGCTCCATATGAAAACATTTAATAGGCTCAGAATGAATTGTTACCTTGGTACCATACCTAGTTATAAACATCAAATAAGTTTAACTAGATGATAAATATCCCCCAATCTTTGAGATGAAGTCTCTTGAAAGGCACATAACAAAGTAAGGAGGCACATCTACCACAACAACATCCTACTAAATAGTAACATTGGGACAAGCATGTAATGTTAATTTTAGATCTTTGATGATGCCTACCATATTTGTTGGTAATCCATTTAATTTCAATACTCCTTTAGTGTTTGGCTCATAAACAAGTCCAAGCTTGTCTGTAATCTATTTAGGCATGATTGTACTACTAGCTCCACTATCCACCATAAAATTACGAACCAAAGTATCACCTACTATCAAGGAAAGGTAAAAGGGATTTTTCTTTTATTTTACCTTAGTGTTTTCCATCTTTTCCATCTTATTTACTTGTTTTACCTGTTTCTTTACTATTTATTCGATAGATGAAGGCTCTTGAATGAGCTTATCTTTTTGTCCTAGAATGGAAAGATAATTTCACAACTAATGATAATATTAGATTTCTTCATTTGATCCACTATACTAAAATGAGATCCACTAACCTTTGGCTATACCTTTTGAAGTACTAGCTATTCACGGACTAGAGGTAGTTGATGAACCTTACCAACCTATATATTATGATATTTATATGCTATAGGTACAATAACTTGATCTTTTGTACTCTTAGAAACAACCCTAAGATTACTTAAAGCATTTATCACCTCTTGAGCCTCGTCAATGGATCTTCTTTTAGCTCTAGTTACAACTACAACTTAACCACTTGAATTGTTAATTTCAACATCTTGAGTAAAAGAAACATGATCATCTACTTGCTAATTTACATTAATGGCATTAGGATACCCTTGAAATTGATGAATCTCTCCTTGTGATGCCAAACTTGTATCTTGGTACTGACCTCCTTGAAAATAAAACTCTTCTTATGTCATTTGAGGCATAGTGATGTTCTATGATACCAAGGCTTGGTTTTGAGCATCATTGAGATTTTAGTGCTGCCAACCTGAATCCTACATCATGTTGTTTTGAGGTGGGGTGGAAAAAATGGACTTTGAAGTGGAACATTAGGATCAATGGTAACATATGGCTTAGCTAAATTTATGGCTCCTTGTACTTGATAAAGTGGTCTATTTTCTCTCAAAGCTTGATAAGGATGCCTTTGATATTTGAAGGGATGATAGGTGTTCTTATTTTGCTATTGATAAGTCCTATAATATTGAAATTACTACCTCTTTAATTAGACTATTTAATTCCCAAAGGATTGTAGTAAACTTTTCAACTCTTCTATCTCACTAATTTGACTAGTAGGAACTGTAATTTGATCTTGAGGTGATGGAATAGGCGCTAAGGATAGAACTTGAGGAAATTGAGGGGCTGGTATAGAACTTAGTTCTATAAATATAGGAATTTAAAGTTTTGGATAAAGCTTACTAGCTTGTATCAAACTATTTTTTGCCTTTATTGTAACCTCATAAGCATCTGGCAAGGTAGTACCACCCATGGACTATATCATCACACTAATGTCAGAATTAAGGGATTTTAAATAGTAAAAAAATGCATATTCAAAGGATGGCCTTATCAACATAGGTATTATGGTCCATGTATTTTGGAATCTAAGGTTAAAATCAAACATGAACTCATGAGGAGCCCTTGTTATGGTAGTCAATTTCTCAACTAAAGATAGGTGATCAGATTTATCCTCAAATTACTTGACTAAGGCTGCACCTAATTCATCCCAAGTGGAAATTTAGTTTATTGGACGGTTTCTATACCATTGCAATGATTTTAATTTGAGGGAGGTAGCAATTAATGTAATAGCAACATTATCCTCAACAACATTACAGACTGAACAAAGATTGGCCACATTTTGGATATGCTCAATAGGGATTGTTTGATTTTCTCCTGATAAGATTGGGATACTCTTGAGGGAAAACACTAGAATTTCATTAAACTAGGATAAATTTATTGGGATACCTATATTGAATAGAGCAAACACCTAGTTTTTGATGGCCATTTGGATAGTGGGGACTGTAATGCTTAGAACAATAGGATAACTAGGAGGGAAATACTATTTTTGAGGATATGGTTTTGCCCTCCTAAATATTGATCTCTTATAAGATATAAATTCAAAAGGAATACCTTTAATTGTTGACCTAATGGTAACTTTAGGCATGAAATAGCTACTTGAATGATACTATGAACTCTGTAACTTGAAGAATCTTTAGCTTGTGATGAAGATGAATATTCTCATCTCTTACAAAACTTTCTTTAGTTTTGAACTTATTTAGATCTATAAAATATTTATTTGTTGGTCCCATAAATCATGCCAAAAAATATTTTCAATCAAAATTTCACCCCTATGAAGGTAGTTTTAGGCCTTCACAGTCTGCTAAAACATGGAAACAATCTTAGGCTATGGGTGATCTAATCAGTGCATTGAATCTTTAGATTGTAAGGGCTAGCTCCCTTTGGTGTATCAATTAGGATATTAATCTAAGCTAAAAAATACCTAGGAAAAGGGAAAAGGAAAATCCTATCTATTATGGTGATACACCTGAATTTTGATTTGATCTACTTAATTTAAGCTCTTAAAAAACATTGATCTAGACAAGAAAAGGGTTGAATCTTCAACTTTAATTGAGCACTATGCATAAGTATTTCATGAAAAGGTTTTATCTATTAATTAAATATTGAGGGAAATGATGGAATAGTCTTGATTTAAGGCACTAACAACCCCCTTTCTTCCACTGTAACTTTAGCCAAAAAACAATAAACATAGAACCTAACCTACATAATCTAATCAACTAGTAACTAGGTAAGAATTAGGACTTTTTAAAGAATAAAAAATCTATCACATGTGCAAATCACAGACATAAATACACTATACCAGTAGCTATAAATTGAAAACAATCCTATTAATTTGAAAAAAAGGTTACAAACTTAGTCTTTGGAAAAATTTGATCTTGCCAAAAGAGGGATATAATTCAAGGCCGAAAAGCTAACCTATATAGAAAACATACAACAACCAAGAGGTTGGCATTGAAAATAGACTAAGATAACAACTCCCATTCCAGCCCAAGTCCAATTTGTGTTATCACAACCATCTAAATGTGTCTTTTTCCTTGCATGAAAACTCTTTGGCATTGAAAAATGGATGGTGGGCTCAAGCTTGGGATATTATTTTTCATGCTTGAAATCTATGCCAACTTTGTATGTCTTGACTTAAGATTGAACTAATTTGAACTATAATTGGAATGTTTGAAAGGATTTCCTTTGCATGAAATTAGTGAGTAGATAACCAATCAACTTTATAAATTAAGAACAACCAACTCTACATCTAAATTTAGAACTTCGCTTAAACTGTTGGAATGTTTGAAAGGCTCAGATTAACAAGAGTGCATGCATGAAAAAACTAAGCTCTCCAACATTAATCTCCATGAGTCTTTCATGCAAATGAGTCTCCATTTTTAGAATTGAAGGTGTAATTTCTGAAATAGTTACACATCTTGGATGTGTCTAATCCTGTTTGGACCACATTTTCATGTTGTAGAATGTGTTAATCTATTAATTGGATGTTGAAATCTCTTGTATTATTTGGTTCTTCATTTATGTGTATTTATTATGGAGTTTATTTTGGATTTTCCTTCAAATTATCTCTCTCAGACTTAGTCTTTGAATTTTGTCTTTGTCACTTCATTTCCTTCAGACAAAAGTATGAAGGAATTATTTATTTGGCTTCTTTATCTATCTTTTTCCCTTGGGCCTTTTTTTTGGTCTCTGGATCCTTGTTTATTTCTATGGGTAAATATTTTGAAAGAATGATTTTGGATAATTTGTTTGAAATAATTATTTCAAAATTTTTGTCCCTCTCTTTCCTGTGGACTATTTTTCCTTAGAACTTTGTTGGAGTTTTTATTCAAGTTATTTCCTTGTTTATTTATTCAGACAAAAAGTCTAAAGGAATACAGTATTCAACTTTTGCTTTGTAATTTTCCCATGGACAAATTGTCCATAAGAATTATCTCTACAAGTTACCCTTCATACTTATGTACAAGTCTTTTTTCTAAGGGCTAATAACCATTCATGTTTTTTGCAAAGGTCCTTCAGCCTAAAGAAAAGTCCTCAAAATTGAATATTTCCCTTTGATATTTTTGTGAATAACCTTCTCAAAAGGAACCTACCCTTCAGGATTCTTGTAAATGAACTTTCTCGAAGGGTACATACCCTTCGAGATTTTTGTAATGTCTCTATGGAAGAAATGAAAGTACCCAAGTCTAATTTATTAAAGATTGCCCTTTTGAAATTTGTGAAGTGAACCTTCTTGAAGGGCACATACCCTTCAAAAAATTTGTAGAGGCCTTTAGAAAAAAATGAATTGTCCACTTGCCCTTTATAACTTCATATTCATCCACTTGCCCTTCATATTTTTTTAAATTGCCCTTTGGAAGATAAAAAGACCTTTAAGTTTATCCAAGTAACCCTTCAACAATTTTTAAAAGTCCTTTTCTAAAGGGATAATAACCCTTTCTCATTTGGAAATAGGCCTTTGAGATTGTGTAAAAGAACCCTTTTGAAGAGAAAAAGACCTTTGGAATTGTGCAAATTGACTTTTACAAAAGGAAAAGAACCTCTTTGGAAAATCTGAACAAGCCCAATCTCTGACATTTGGACAAAGAAATATGATGTGGAAATTTTAGAATGATAAAGGTGACAATTTACCTGTGGGGTCAAAATTGTCAACAACTACTACTATTTCTATTATTGGTAATGATCCTCATTTTTGTTATTAATATATTAGGGAAATAAATTCTAGTGGATACCCAAGTTATGATTATTCATAAGAGCATGGGGGTCTCTTTCTATCTCTCTATTTTCTATCATATTCTCAATCATGTGTCTAAGTTGGACACACCATATTATGGAATGTCCTATAAAATGGTGTTACTCATAAAATTCATGTTCCTTGTACTAATCAGGTAAAGGATTCCCTTTAGGAAATAGATTCTATATCAACCAACTGATTATATTTGATTGAACCAATCTTCAAAACTTAAATTTAATAGGTTTACCAAGGTCACTAAATTACTATGCTATGGGTGGTCTTGTCCTCGAAGGAAGGGCTTGAAATTGGTTTTGATTTTGTGGCAATTGGTTTTATGGAGGTCCTTATTGAATGTATGGGGGAGTTGGTTGTTGTGTGGGTGGAGGTAAATGGATAGACAATATTTTCACTGTCTGAACATGGCATGATTCATTAACCCTATTACCAATAATGTTATTATTATGGTTGTATGGTTTAGGTATCTCATTATTATTGGCTTGAGGTGGTATTTAATCTAGTATTTGAAATGGTTTTTGATTATATTTATAGACTTTATTATAGTTTTGGTCCTGATTAAAAGAGGATAACTTGATTATTCTTTTATTGACTAGGGTTTTCTTAATCTGTATTTGTTTCACTATAACCTCTTCAAATGTATGAGAACATTTTAGCTTGAGATGGTAGGATATACCATTATGTAATATCCTAGTAAATATAATTCCCAATTATTTATCTAGTAGATTATGAGTAAAACAACTTGCTAGTTTTCTCCAATGTTACAGGTATGTGGCGAAGCTTTCACTAGTCTTCTATTTAGCTTGGACTAAATCCGTAATAGTAATCTCATGCTTGAGATTACATGAAAAGTGTTGTACAAAATTATTTGAGATAATATCAAATCCATGTATAGAGTTCCTAGGTAATTTTAACATCCATTCCAAGGTTTGTCCATCTAGACTCCTTGGGAAGAACAGAAGAAAGTATATGTCACTATATGCCATCAGATGGAAAACAACAAATAATTATTTTAGATGATCTCTAGGGTTGACTTTGACTTTATATTTGTTGAATTTAGGTGGTTCATAACCTAGTGGAAATTTTATTTGTATATATTCCATGTTGAGTGGGTAAGAGCATATCTCATTTAGTTTGAATTTCTTTATTTTTTTTCCAACATGTATAGCTTGAATTACATCCTTCATATGTTGTAATTCTTGTGAAACAAAATCAGAGGGAGTGGATTTTTACTGCTGAGGTTGCATGGTCAAGGATGAATTACCTTGAAAGGGGTAGGCATATTGTGTAATGTTGGTTGAATTGGCTAGTTGACCAAGTATGCATATCTATGCATTAAGATTATATTGTGAATATGGAATACATTATTTTTGGAGCACATTTTAGTTTAGATTGGCTGCATAACTTGGGTTAGTGAATTATGGATGCAGTAATAGAATCTAGATATATAGAATTTGATGGTATTATTGGGTTTGAGATGGAACTTGTTGCATACTTATTAAACCATGTTATATATAGGGAACACATTGTTGACTATATCCCTATTATTGGAGTTGTTGATAGTTGGATCCTTTTTATACGTGTGATACCCATTGGATGAAATATAATTATTAATAAGCACCTAATACCTAATATATGTAAGAATATTGTTGTTGGTTGAACAGTTGTTAGATCACCACTTGTTATTGAAGCAACACTTTTTGTTAAAGTGGCACTTGTTATTGGTTATGCACTTGTTTTTGGTTATGTAACTATTAGGGATTTGAAATTTTTTTGGGGTTTGACTTTTTTTGGGGTTTTGACATTTGTTGTTATTGACCAATGTATACTTTATAACCAATAAGAATACATTATTGGTTAGGAAACATCTATAATTGAAAATGCATATTTTTTTCTTGTTATGGTAGAACATTTGGTGTTGCCTATTGAGGTGGCATAGTGTTTTTCACTTGTTTTGATGGTAAGTTGGTATGTTCATGTCTTATTTCCACCTATTACACATTTTAGGAAGTAGCTAGTTGAGGAGTGGAGGTTACTTAATGATTTTGAGAAATAGGAATACCTATTCCCAACTTTCTAATCCACTCATAGCATTATTTAGAGGTATCTATTGTGTAATACTCAGTGGTAAACTAAACCCACTTTGGTTTAAATTGGAATTCACTTATGTATTATCTATAATATTTTGAGTGAGGTCTTCATTTTGAGTGGTGGTCTCTTCTATTGAAATATGGGCATTATACATGTCACCAACCAACATGATTTGGATAAATGGGTCTATGTTTTGGATTGTGTAGCTTGATGAATCCATTTATTTCCCTATTTATGGAGTTATCTCAATAAGGAACATGCTCGAAACAACACTTGCATTAATATTGTGAGATATATTGAGATAGTTTTGCTATGGTTGTATACCTATTCCATTTGTTCATCCATAATACTTTTCCATTTTTCAAGTGTATTTTGGTGTTATTGTGGAATTTGTATTAGATCTTGATCATAACTAGTTGATTCTTATTCAAATTATTAAATTTGAGGTGTATTAATATGATTTTTTATCAAACCACTCATACTTTCATGTGGGAAGTCTAGTAAAAACTTAGATCCTACTTTGATATCTCTAATGAACACTTCATCTTTGTTATCTAAAAAATGACTTTCAAACAAGTATGGATCATAGCTTGTCTATGTTATAATCATAACATAATACAACTCTTATTTTTGGCTTTGTTCAATGTTAGGCATCATTTGATCAAAGCACTATGTTATTTTCTCTAGTTCTTGGATTTGACAAGGAGGTAAAGTCACCAAATATTACACTAAAGGGTCATGCATTTGTTCAATGTAAGAGATGTTATAAGATGGATAGGGGTCCATATCAAAAGCTACATCATCATAAAACTCTTGAACAAAAGGATCATTGGTCATAAATTTATTGTAACCTATATTAAATATGGTCCCATTATGTGTGTAACAAGGCATGTTTAGATCCATAGATAGGTCACATGAAAAATAAAGGATCTAAAGGTAAAAAACAATTGAGGACTAAAAGAAAATAACCTTTGGCTCTATGAAATAGGTTCAAAGGGTAAAACAACTAAACTTGACAAAGGAAAAATAACATGAATGTGAGACTTATCTAAAAAAATGATATTTATTTGCCCAAATGTGGTTATAATCAGTGGAAAAAGTAACACAGTTTTAAAAACTATATATGGATAAATTACTAATTTTCTCAAAGTCAGTTATAATCAACGATGAAAGTGATTAGATAAAATGGAAAAATTGTGGACTAAGATCAAAAGATAGAAATAATTTTCCCAAAGATGGTTATAATCCTTAGTGTAAAAAATAAGACTAGAATTAGAAGCAAAGAACTCAAACAAGAACTCAAAACCAAACTAAACTATGGAAATTATCTTGGATGACAATCATTAGTTGGATTACTAAGACTTGATATTTGATTTTGTAATAAAATTTTAGAACAATGAAACTAAAACACTCATAATTTTGGAACAATAAACTTCAAACAAAGCACATGGCAACAACTTGGCTCAAATGCCTCTCAAAGAAGGTATAAAAAACACCAACAACTAAGTCTAGGTAAGGGCTCTTTTATATTAATTAGGAAATCAGCCCAAGTAACATAATTCAAACATAAAAAGGTAGACAACCTAATCCCAAATTAGACAAGGCTTTGGTTTGAACATGATTAGTTTAAGATTTGTAATTTGAAAGGTTGTGTTTCAAATTTAGTGCAAAAAGGCTTGAATGTTCCAAGGAATAAGAGATAGACCAAAAATGGGTAGTGTAATCATGCATTTGAAATAAGAGAGGTATAACAATGGATTAGAACTTGGTTTTAAAGGCAACAAGAGTTTTTTAAAAAATTTGTAGTGTAACAAGGCTCGTTCAAACAAATGATATGATAATGGTTTTGGACTAAAATATCCAAGACAATTATTTGAGATGAAATGAGTAGCATAATGATGCCTCATTTAAACAAGTGACACATAAATGGTTTTGGAATAAAATATCTAAGGAAAAAATTGTGACACAAAATAGACAAATTAATACTTATTAGGATAAAGGGGTGTGAGAAGAATGTGATAGTTTTGGAATTATTTTGATGCAATAATATAAATAAATAATTTTAGTCTAAAAATACACATGTAAATCAAATAAAATAGAAGTAACATTAATGGCTCATCCCATATCTAAAAAATAACATGGGTGTGTGTAGCTTCTTCCAAAGTTTCCATCAATATACCAATTCTTGTGAATAATTAAGTGTTAATCTAAAAATTAAAGTACAAGAGTAGGTAGAGTTTTTACTCCCTCCTTTGTCTCTCAAGCATTGATACATAGAAAAAACTTAGAGTTAAGAGTACTTAACATTTGATAATAAATTTTGTGGTAAGTGGGGTTTTAAATAAAATTTATAAATCTCTAATGCACTAAACAATCCCAAGTGTGGCTAACACAAGGGAGTAATCACATCAATTGTGTCCAAACTACCTAGATTGTTATGCAGTGGTCTAGCCCTTTGAATAATGAATTCATCCATGTGCTTATTATTTAATTATAATGTTTGGTTGTTCAATGTCCCAAGTACCCATTGGGATGATCAGGGTAACCACTCACCACTATTCCATCTAATGGTTTACCCAAATTGTATACCCCACCATGGAGTGGGGTTAGTAAAATGTTAGGAGATGAAACCCCAAGTCAACACACCCCTAGATAACTTGTGAGGGAGAAAAAAGCACCTAACCACAAGATAAATTCATAAAAATAAATAAATGAAAATGAAAATAATTTAGAGGTCATCTCTGGGTCACCTAAATAACTCTGATCTTGGGGAGAGGATACATGACATTATTTTTGACATAAATTTACAAATAAAAGAAATAAACTAATAATTTTTGGTCACCCAAATTCCCTAAAGGGGATGGGGGAGAGCATGCAAGTAATAGTTTCTAATTTTACATAAATAAGAAAACTAGTTTAACGACATTTAAAATCTAGATAATAATAAAAAAACAAATGTAAAGTGAAAAAAATACTCTTTAGAGCCCTAACTAAAATGAGTGTTCTTTTTAATAGCACTAAATCAAAATGTGATTGAAATTTTGTCCCCTTGGCTTTGTTTTCACTTTTAAAAACCTCAAAATCTCAAAGGCAAATGTGATTAATTTGATTGTAAGCATTAAACAAAATGTATGTGAGTTTTTAACCATGCTTAAGCTTGTCTTTCTCCACCTTAGGTCCTAAAAAATGTTAGAGGGTTTGCTTGCCTAAAAGCCAAAAAGAAAGTTAGTAAACAATAATCCATTTCAAGATCTTAGTTTTTGGAAAAACATAGAGTGAAGCCACTATTTAGCAAGTTAAATCCATTTATTTTCTACAAGCATAGACATGAAGAACAACTTTGGCAAAGTTGTTGTTTAGTAGGGAAAATCTACGAATTAGGTCAGGTGAAGCTATTAAAATAAGTAGTAAAATATTTAAACAAAGAGTAATTTCACCTTGAAAAGCCACCATTCAATAGGAGTAAAACCACTTATTCTATAGAGTGAATTTGTCGTTCACTAGGTCAAAGTTGTCATTTCTATAAAATTAAAGATAAAAACTAAACATGGAAATGGAAAAGTTTTCATTACATAGGGTAAAGCCACTATTTACTCAAAAAATAGAATGACATATATTTCAAGGCTAAAACTCTAAAATTAAAGAATTAAATGCGTTTTTTAGTAAAACTAATGTTATCATATCATTTTCCTTGGCCATACATGATGCAATGTCTCACTAGGAATGCCATTATGTACCCTAGGTGTTTGAAAAGTAAAAAGTATGTAGATTAGTCCATTTTTAGTCCAAATGACAAAACATCAAGTATAACAATACATTAGGACTAAACACTCTTGCCTAAGAACTAGGGAGAGAATAACATAATAAACAACATCATATAATAGAGATAAAGACAATATAAATTTATTACATCCTTTGTCAATTTTCATACTTGTTTATTGGCATAATTATGTTCATGCTCAACCTATAATTATTTGTGTCTTCTAGAAATTTTCTTCCATGGTTTCTAGCATCTCTCCAATAATCACTTATGTCTTGGTGTGAATCTTGGCATAAATTGAAGGCTTCAATAAGGTATTATATAAGAATAATATTACACACAAAATCTTGTTGACATATGGTGTGGGTACTTGTATTTATAGCTATAACAACTAAATCTAACCCTAGGGAGATTAGTTTAAATTATAACTTGGTGTTGAGGTAAACATACCCCCATTCCTAATAATGGGGACTCTTATTTCAAATTATGCAAATTTATGCTTTAAATTGAGAAATCATCTAATCAGAGTGCCATTAGAGTGTTTTTCACATTATATTTATTTGAATATCATCCACACCATGGTTGGATTGGCATATTTACACATGATTCTAGTTTGATCTTGTCTAAATTTGCTAACATTGGATCTCTATGTTTTAGGTTATCAGATTAATGGAGTCTATCTAAAATGGACAATGTCTAAGTTTCATGATTTAATGTAAATTTGATCTAGTTTACATGGGTATATTAGCACATAATATTCATTTGACTTTATCTAATGTTGCTAACATTTGATTCTTATATTTCCATGTTGTAAGTCTAATGGGGTCTCATTTGTGTGAACACTACTCAGGGTTTTTTACCTTTATGTTAATTTGATCCCTTTTTTACTAATCATTAATACTTGATTAGTTAATTGGATCCATGTTAAATAAGTGTTAAAAAATCCTTAGTCTAATTATTTAGCCTAAGTTCCTTTCAAATTCAAGTGGGGTCATTTTATTTGAATTTATGTGGGAACAATTATTATATGTTAAGCTTAGCTTAGGATTTTAACCTAAAGTTTTTATTGTGGTTATCAACACGACTAAAAATTTAGTCCAAAATTTTTATAATAAGTTATATATTTCTTATGACCTTAATAAATATATTTTATGTTTGAAAAAATGGAGTGAACCCAAAAAAGATAAGTGTCAATCTCACAGGGAGTCAATAAGTCAAGCATCAAGATCTACAAAAT
This sequence comes from Torreya grandis, assembly GCA_037957365.1. Lineage (NCBI taxonomy): Eukaryota > Viridiplantae > Streptophyta > Pinopsida > Cupressales > Taxaceae > Torreya > Torreya grandis. The sequence continues at coordinate 1,427,759 of JARHVA010004660.1, forward strand.
GAGTTAACTCAAAAATAGATGATCCGATGGTGCATGATTTAAGTCCAAAAGTCAAGGACCCTACAAGGGACCATGAGATCAATAAGTGTCAAGATCTCAAGAAAGTGACCAAGGAATCAATTATCCATACTCAAGCATACATCCAACATATCAATGATGTGTATTCAATATTGCCAAAGGATATCAATGGTGAGAGATGAAGGTATACTTTTTAGAGATCCCACAGAGATTCCAAGTGTCACACATACATTTAATCATGCAAAAGTAGATCAAAGATGCAGATAAAGTTGAGAAGTCAAGAGACAAGATTGAGTAAGAAGCTACCCTGTGGAACAAAGGCATTCCAATGATGGAGAATGCTTACAAAATACTCAGAGAGCCCATGGAGTTGATAAGTGGCATGATCTTGGAGGTCTTAATATAGATATAATGGCTCATGATAAAATATAATATAAAGAGGACTCCAAATCAGATCAATGATGTGAACTTGATTTATTCTAAGAAAGCACGAGGTAAGGAAATGTGTCCAAATGCAACAATGGTCATATTTTGAGATCAAATGGATATATCAACATGGGTATTGCCACATAGACATGACACATTAGATTACAAAGTATAGTGTACCTAAAATCACTTGAATTATAATTGTCTTGGACTAGTGAAGATCAAATATATGAATGAATGTGTCTTAGACTTAATTTGGTTAGTGAATGAGAGGTTAAAAGTACAAAAGAGTCTTAAAGTCAATTGATTTAACATAGTATTTTATTTTAAATCAAAAGACCCTATAAAAAATTTTAAGGGAATATTTTATTCTTTAAAATAAAGAGAAACATGGAACATATATATCTTTTGGTTATTCATATTAAAAAATTGCCATTGATATTAGGGAGTTTTAAAAGGAGTTCAATTGTCATTTGACCTAACTAACAACCATAGCTCATTAAGTTTTATATATGGAGGTATGGTCTTTGTAAAAAACATGGGGGGAGTTATTAGAGATAAAATGACTTTTTAAACTTGGAGTAAGTACTACAATCAAGGAATTATGCAAAGTTTATCCAATATTTATATGTGTTTGCTATCATGGTTGCTCCCTAAGTTATCTTGTTTTATATTCATATTTGAATTTTTTTAATGGATCCTAGATGTGCACATGTTAATGCAGAGTTGTCAATTTGTGTTTATGCTAGGTTGATTGAAATATCTTAGGTTCATTTTGTTCTCTTTTACTTTTCTTGAAGATGCATAGAATCTATTTTCCTATGGAAGTAAACCTTTAAAGTGAACCTAATTTCTTATTTGCATTATGTTTCCTCATACACTTGCTTGATGTACAATAGTATCTATGCCTATGAAATTAGATGTTATATATTAGTTTATTTCATATCTTGATGAAATTTAAGATCTGTCATAATGTCTTGATTGAAGATAGAAACACCTTCTTTCTACCTTACCCTCCCTTTTGCTCCCTTTTTTACCAAATCACTTTATTTTAGCTTGTCATTATAAATATCCATGTTAGCGTAGGGTTTAGAATTTAGGTTTTGTGCATCATTCATGGGGATTAGTTCAGATCACTTTCATCTTCATAAATATTTAGGACCATGGTTGCTCCCAACAACCATTTACATGTTCATTTTTTGAAATAATCATTTAACTTAGCCATTACTCCACTACAGATCTTAGGAAGATCACAACCAACAAATAATGCAATGTATTATTTGAATCCATAAATGAGAAGTGTTTCTTAAACACCATATGAACCTACTGATACATCTAGGTGCATCAGCACTTGGGTTGAGTCTAAGTTAACCTAGGTTGAGTCAGTCTCATCTTAGGTTGGCTCAAATCATTCATGACATATTGACACCTCAATTTTAGATATTTTGAGGCATGACAACTTAATTTAGATATTTGTGAGGTGTGACTCATAATTTTTTGAATATTTATGAGATAATAAATCACTTTATTAGTTCATTTTACCTTTTAACTTTATATTTGACTAAAAATTCCTTTTTTGGTAAATGAAATTCACTAATTTGATTTGGAATTTTTGTTTAGGAAAGTTAATGTAAGATTTGAAATGTAATTAATATTTATTAGTGCATTTTATATTTTGGAAATTGTTTTAATTTTTTCCAATTAATAGCTTGATCGGCCAAAAGTGTCAAATTATTAGTTATAATTTGACTAGGATTATAATTGGACTAGGTTAGTGATGCATATAAGGTAATACATGAAATAATATATCCTCATCATGTTTATATATAATTAAATCTCTTACATGAATGAAATTGGACCATTCATGTGGTTTATAGGCTTAAAATGTTTCATTTGATATAAATTGAACATGAACCCCTATTTAGGCATGAAAGTGGCCAAAAATAAGTATCTACAAAAAACTTGTATGTTCCAACTCTCATATGAATATGTAGATGACTCTATAAAAATAATTAAAGGGTGGAACCACAAATGTGGTTTGATATTATAGAAAAATTACAATAGTAAACATTGAGTGTCACTAGAATCTAATGTGTCCCATTTTCAAAATTAAGATGAATAACCTCATTGCATATGGGTCTATATTCTATTTTAAACTTCACACTTTGAAACTTGAAACTTGAAAATTTTAAATTTTTAAATTTTTAATGTAGTAATGTGAACATGAATTAATATCAAAACCCATGTACTACATTGAATTAATATATATATATATATATATATATATATATATATATATATATATATATATATATATATATATATATATATATATATATATATATATATATATAAACTTGTAATATGTAAAAGTAGGAATGAGTGCACATGATTGGAATATACACCCATAATATAAAAATACTAGACCATATTAAAATATGCAGACTGTATTCTATCATAAATCCAAAATTTGTTGTTCATGAGGCTTGAATTCTCAAATAAAACACATTATGATTCTCCCATTTTGAGATGAGAGACATATCATGTATTTCACTTACCTCAAAATAAAGTCTATGTTAAAAATATTATCATGTATCATGACTTTAAAATTTGAATTATATTTCATCATAGTATTGAATATAGTGTTGAAGCTTATAAGCAATATGTGCATGATATGTATCATGACACCAAAATAAGTGTAGAGAATATAAATAATGCATGATTTAAATCATGTAACCATAATAGTAATCAATTAACCTACATTTAATGTCACAAAATGTCACATAATTATTAACAAATGTCACAGATAAGGCCCAAATGTCACATACAAGGGACATGTGAATGTTACATAAAAACACAAGGCCAAGGGCCCACTGAAATAACATGAATATTACATACAATAAATATCATGTATTTATTACAAACATAATTCCAAGGACCACACATAATAATAAATCAAGTCCTAACTTAACATGTAGTAAATTAAGATATTTTAAAAGAAGCATAGAGAAAATGAGACTAGTTTACATCAATCATATGAATAAATGTCATTGATAACATATAACATATTCATGTAACATAATATAAAGTATGAGTGATTAGAATTTTTTTTCAATGATATATAGATCGACATTGTTATAAAGGTTGTGGATAGATACAAATTGTTGAATTGTTCATGGAGAATGAATAGATGCCCCCAACTTATCAAGGATATTGGGTTAAAAGGGAAGCCTGACATCAAAAAACCATGAAATAATATGTCCTATATCACAATCACATACCTCATAAAAATAATTATGTATTTTAAATTGAAATATTCTGTCTACTTATCATGAAAAAAATTACATATGTAAATAAATAAGTTAGTAATATGTGAAAATGTTTGTAGGTCTTGATTTTTGAATTTTTTAATTTTTAATGGTAATTTTTAGTACTATTGGAATTGAAAATATTTGAAAAGTAACAAGACAAAAATATTTGAAGATTGAATAAAAAGGAAATTATTTTAACAATCCTCAACAAGGTGGTAAAACATAATGTGTCAATAAGGAAGGCAAACTATATGCCCCCAATCTATGTGAAAAAGAGTCATAGAAATGTAGCACAAATGATTGATATATATAATAATGTAAATGTTACCTCAATGGATAAGAAACTATTTATTACCATGGAAAATTTAGGATTAAATAAATGTGATGACATAAGTGAAATAGGAGTCATATCATAATAGATATGCCATAGTAATCAAGGATATTTCCATAAAAATGTGCACTGCAAGAATTATAAGATAGTTGTATTGGATTATTTGAATTGTTTTTAAAATTAATAATAAAAGTGACTAAACTAATTATAAATATAATTAATAAAATAATTCTTGTTTTTTTGATAGAATAAGTAGCAATGAATTAAAAATAAGGCTATGTACAAAGGAAAATTAAATTATCTAACCAATTATATTTGTAATCAGAGTCATGTATGTATAACTCATAACATGATATGGAATGACTTCCTGTGAAGAGGAATTTATAACTATAGATACATATGAATGTGAATATGAATCATATTTTTTAATATAACCATTTGAATAACTAATCATATACCTGTGTAAACTTATATCCTCATATGTAATAGGATAAGATGTAAAAACATGTACCTATACTGAAACATTTTGAATGACATGTGGTGTCTTAGTAAATAAAGACCTCTTTTTAGATTCCACTTTATATTTAGTAGAGTGTACCATGCTCTTTGGAAATTATTGATTATACTTGTGTAACTATATCATGCTCATAAATAGATGGAGAAATTGATTTTGTAATATGCTAATGCTCATTAATATATACAAAAACTAATTATATAGCATGATTTGGAATATGTATATCATGATCTTGAATAGTTATAAAAACTATTTCATTACCATTTTTCTCAATATATGTTCCATCCAACTTTTATATATGAGAAATAAATGTCATTGTTTCCAAAGGATATTCATATTAGATTGCTAGAATTTTGAACACTTGATTACCATGAATATATTTAATAAATTTATTCATTATAGAATTTATTACTCTAATATTTTGTATGAAATTTCATCCTAATAACATATCAAATACCCATGTGCTTGGTAGAGCTAATAATGGATTCTTTACTATGAGAGGTCTCACTTATAAAGGTAGTATTATTTATGCAAGAGTATCATGTATATAGCCATCAAATAATTTGAAAACTCGATAAGTATCCTATAAATCTTGATTTGTATATACCTAATAGAGTATAGGAAGTTATTATGCACACATTTTAACTTTATTTATTTCTATCATAACATTATATATGGATTTCTAATCAACATATGCTAGAATAAAGAGTGCATGTCTATCTAAATCATCATCAACTATGTCATTATCGTCAAATATAATCATATGATGTGATACTTTTAAATTTTATAAATGATGTTAGAAATTGGATGAACATTTGTATAATGAGAAGGACTAAAATTATATGCATAATGTACTTAATAATTATCATTCTTATTTTTTTCTACATGGTTTGGAAAATTATCTTTGTACATTTTGAGATTTGAATTGTCATTTTCTTGTGGCTTAGCCAATTAAATAGGTATGAAAATATCAATAATATTCTCATAAATAAGATATAAAATCATGTGTTTGAGCTTTAAAATTTTTATTTTGGAATTCCCAATGCATCAATGATAGTCATAACATGAATTGCTATCAATGTTTCTAGATTTTGGTTTAGACATATCTACTTCCATTTGTGGAGGAAGATACATGTTTAAATATTTGTATAAGTGTTTGTTTAAATAAGTGTTAAGGGGTTATAATATCGTAATAAAATGGATAAATAAAAATATTCTAAATAAATCTAATTAAATTAATTCAAATACACAATATAATGAATCTAGGAAATTACCAAATATAGAAAATGCCATGCCAATTGATATTATGATAGTTGAAACACAAAGAAGAGATAACAATTAGCTTATTTTCATATGCATAGGTGAATAAAATATGTATAGGTGTAGAAATAGGTAGAATAATTCTTAGGATCCCATCATCATATTTTGTAAATATTGTTTCTAGAGGAATGAAAACTACTATTAACCTGTGGACACTAGCATTGACAATTATGTCTATGACTTAACACTTTTGTCTAGGTTTAAATATTCATTATATTAAAATAGACCTCATGTGTCTATTATGGTTTTATTTCATTGATATATTTGGATCACGTGCACATGTTTTGTGTGATTGTATATAGAGCAAACCCTAGTTTCACCTTGGGTCATGTCACCTTACAAAACATGGGTTAGTGGGCTCATGAATTTGAGCTAACCTCAATGGCCATTTTGTTAATGAGTGATACCTACGTAATCAATAATCCAAAGAGGGCCTCAAACATATGTAGTTCTCATCTAAGTATGGGATTGTGTGTGTACGAGGGTTTAATATGTTATATACAAGGGCATACAATTATCTAACTTGTATCTTGAAAAATATTATTCATGGGTTATTCTTTGAGTGATTTAGACCTGTAATATCGGTACTCCAATGACTGATATAAAAATAAGGAGGAATAGGGAACTATAACCTAGTTTTGCAATTGATTTAATGAGCTTGAATAAGTTCTTGTTTGGTGTTTACTAGATGGATAATGAGTAGAATTTGATCTGTATTTATACCACACCTTTTCAAAGTATCTCATGAAAGGGTTATCTAAGGCTGACCCATATGTTTTAAAACATTTTCAATATGGATAAATTTTTAGGTACATATAATAGATAAGTAATTTGGACACTAGAGACAACATTAGTGTCCATATATCGATGGTAGTGTCTAGTAGGATATAAAATTGTTGAAGGTCTATAATTAAAATTGAAGGATATAAAACACATTTTAAAAATTTATATAGTATACAAGTGATCTAGGTCATTATAATGATATGGTTATTCTATAATATAATTAGTTATGAACAATGAGATGGTAAATATGAACCTTTCAATAGTAGGAAGGTATCAAACTAGAGTGTATGACCTTGATTGGTATTTTTTAAGTGTACAATACTGAGATGATATAGTAATTAATTTTAGTAAATACATTTACCCCCACTAATATAGTAATGCATAAGGATGAATTACTAGATTAAATGAAATAAATGTGTACCTAGGAGTGTGCAACACACCTTGACTTTGATTGAGCCCAAGTGAATTTGTTGTTGGTGTATGACTTATAACCAAGAGCATGTTATAGTATAAATTAGTGCATGTAATCATAAATTACATAATTGGAATGCTTGAAACTTAAAAAGATAAAGGAAGGAGTACACTTGTGTGTTAATGCAACCATGTTTCCCCTTGGTAATATGATTTGGTAAAGATGAACCCCTTATGAAGTATTAAAGTTGAGAGAGGTTTATAACTAAACCTTAGAGATTTGAATAGGAAACTTGGAGTGTAATTATACCCCAAATCTAGTGCAAGGGTGATTTGTGACATGCCCATTAAGATCACTTAATCTCAATCACAAAACTCAAGTGAATGTATAATAAATACAAGTTAAGTGGTATAACCAACTCAACACACAAAATAGGAATAGTGCTAACTTCATCTAGGGTGTTGAATCTCAACCACACTACTCAAAGGAGGCAACTAATATAGACATTAAAGGCTCAAAATGGTGATTATTAGTTAAAAAATATTTCTTGGTAAAATGTTTTAAATATGTTATTTGTAATTTTTGGTGCACTTGCATGGCATATGCACTTATAATGTGTCTCAACCCGAAGTTTGTATAAAAATGTAACCTTTGATATATAATTTTGTATAATATTTATCACAAATATGTATAATTTTATCCAAAAACTATAAAAAAAATTAGTGACAAATGTATAATATTTGGACCCAAATGTATATCTTTTTATTTAGATAGATAACCCAAGTGTATATATTAATCATGTAAACTATTTAAAATTTTACCAGCTGTGTATGTGTAGATTCATGTATTTATGACATGCCCCATTTAATATGCCACCCCATTTTGAAATGAGTGGAATGGAATCTAGTGTTCACATTAATTTAAAAGGATAATATAACTATATTATATGTGTATGAATCATGTAGCATATAGGAGTAGCATGTCTAAGTAGATATATCAATGAATATCATGGTATGTGGTCATAAAAAGCCCTTAGATACATGATATGGATCCTGGTAATGTATAAAAAGTAAAAATACAAGATCAAAATATATATATATATATATATATATATATATATATATATATATATATATATATATATATATATAGAAGATCACTCAATATCATACAAATGGGGGTTTAAGGAGACTAGAAATAAGGGGAATTTTCAAATTTTGTACACTCTAATGGAGGACATATTCAAATGTCCACACACAAATAAATAAGACTCGGTGTCATAGGGGCCTATAAGGATCATATTCAAATGTTCCATAAGTAAGACAATAGAAACCAATAAGTATACTAAAAAAAGTGATAATGTGAATAAATGAATTATAAACAACCAGTATAACAATATCTTACTAGTCCCTGCATGTATGTGGTATAAAACAATGTCATGTAAGATAACATATCTACTACATGGTGTAAGATGTAATCATGAGTATATACATGTGTAAACATCAGTATATAAAATCAACATGATAATGTGAAAGTGACCATAAAATAATGTAACATGTATCGATCATGATCAAATAGAAGTAAGATACCCCCAACACAGTGTGTCACATAACAAGAGGAAATGTATCATAAATGTATGTACATGTATCAAGAATTTGGTATATGTTTTTATGACATTAAAATTTCCTTGAAACATATGTGTGTATATAAAATAAATGATATACTATCCACTAACATAAATTAAACAACATACATGCCAAGGAGATAGTAAACATGTGCATGATGAACATTTTTTGCATTTTTGATTTATTTGAATGTTTATTTTTTTATTTTATTAGAATATTTATTTTGTGTTTTTTTTTTGTAGTTTTTTATTTTTAAAATATTTTAATTTGGAATAAATAGTTCCAAACATCATATAACTTACAGGATAAAGGAATACCATGTGTAACCTTTTTTTTTCCACCATCATTTATGTTTTATCATTGCCAATGTTTTGATGTTTTTTGATAATTTGGTACTAGAATCTATAGCTATGGGTTTATCATTAAATCCATCATAGCAAATAAAAATATCTTTGTCTTCAAATTTTAAAATGAGCTTCATATCTATATTATTCACATTTAACTTCATGTCAACGAACCATTGGTGATCAAAATTAAAGGTTAAATTTAGTTTTTGATTCATTACCCATATGGTGGTATCAACCACTTTTGGTCCACACGCTACTGGTAGCATAATGTATCCAAGGGATTCTAGAAAGAGTGGACTTTGTTTTAACTCATATATATCATGTCTAAACTATCTTAGGTATGTAACACTATAAACTATGTCCCAATATTTTATATCAATATTAAGATGTGGACAATGATTATCATAAATATTTTTAGTAATATCTAGATCTTTATCTTGTGGTCATTTAGAAATATCTCCGCCCCCCCCCCCCTGCCCCATTTTACCTTTATTTTTTGTAATATCAGAAATTAGAGGTAGTTTCCATTGTTCTATCATACTTTGTGTACATCGTTCATTTTTTTTTTAATTTAGTTTCCAATGCCTCAAAATGATTTGTATCATGGTTGATGATCTGATGATATATCATAATATGGTGATCCCTATTTTTGGATGAGTCTCTTGCCTAATTTGTGTCTTTTAAGAGGTAGATTTATCATCTTATGCTCAAGTTATATGGATCATCTTATTTTACTATGATATATGAATCTATTGTGTAGACTTATGTGAATATTTTTCATTATTAACATGATGTATATGCATTTATCCCTTTTAAGGTTGACTTAAATTTTTTAGCCAAGAAGAATGGTTTGAGTAGAAAATTTTTACATGATCATCTATTATTTTTGCCTTTCCTTTATTTGTATTTAGTTTTGTACTTTATAAATATGTATTTAGATTATATGTACTAGGACATGTAGGTATAAATAGTTTATGTGAGTGATTCTCAAGCGGATCAAAACATAGTTTTCATAAATGTTCATCTATCATATCATGAGCGACATCATAATCATTATCATAGTGATATAAAACATTACCATCTTGTTGTTCAGGATTGACCACTAATGAAAGTTAAAATGTTTTATTTTATTTTTGTTTGAGTATCATTGGTTCCATTGGTAATATTTTTTTATTTACTTCTTTGTCTTTTAGTTTAGTTTCTAGTGCAATATGTGTACTCATGTGCACCTCGGTGGTGAGTGCCTTATGAGAATCTTGTGATAAATTATTTATTTGGATTGAATGGCCAATCTCATAAGTTAGTATACTCTCAATTGGAATATATTATTTATGTGGCATGATTTTAGGAACCCTTTCCATGTTGAAATACAACATTTTTGCAACATTTTAAGGGTTTTTCATTGGTAAGAATGTTCCATTATATATGAATTTAACACATTGATGTAATTTAGATTGTAAAAAATCCATTGTGTGTATCCAAGTTATACCCAAGAGTAATTTACAATAAAATGATCAAGACATTACTTAGAATGTAGTTTTAACTATTTTTAGTCCTAATGTCACACTTGATGTGATTTGGCCAATTTGTGGGCTACATGAATTATCAAATCATTTGATATGCATATCATATTTTTGAAGATATTTATGTTAATTTTCATTATTTTTAACAAATATGTGCTATAAATGTTTATACCAGATCCATTATCAACTATCACTCTGTTGATTACTTTATTGTGAATGTTAACTTATATGAATAAAGGCAAATTCTATATAATGATATCATTTGAGGGTAAATATTTATGATCAAAAGTGATTAGATTTTTATTATTTTTGAGATATTGCATACTATCCACAAAATAAGTTGTCTCTATATTACTTGGTACTTGGGTTTCACACAAGGATTCATATAAGATATCATTATATATAATTGACTACTTCAAAAGTTTAAAGATCAAGATCTTAACATGTCTATTATGTAATTAGTCGATAATGTCATATCCTTTAGATGTGATTATAAGTTTAGGTTTAGGAGGAATCTATTTTATATTAACAGGTGGTGGGATAGGTTGGGAATCCTTTCCTTTTTCTGTAATGACATCATGTACCATGAAATAAAATATAAATGGTGGGTGAATAATGGGAGCAAGATGGTATCTATCACTTGAATAGGTTCTAAGAGGAAAAAATGGTTGAGATAATGTACATTGGTGCCTATATATTAGTTATATATTATTATAGGAGTTGAAAAGATAAATTTTATTATTATCCTATTGTAAGTTACTCTCTATGTTTTGACCAATTTGTTTAAACCATGGGATTATATATTTGATTGATTTATAAATGCATGGAAAATAAAAATAAATGACTACCATCATATATTTTTCAAGGAAATAGATATTAGATATATCCATATTGAGTATGATTGATTACTTTTTAATAAATGAAAATCTAATTTTTAAGATATTTACTGCTAAGAACTTAGAAATAATTTTTTTTTAGGATAAGCTAGGGTTTGCATCAGAAGACATAGAGGTCACATTCACTAAATGCTAACCATTTTTATAAGTGTTTAGTTAAATAAGGGTTAAGCTATTAAAATAACCTAATCAAATGGATGAATTAAACTATTCTAAAGTAGTCCATCTAAATAAATTCAAATACATAATATACTAAATCTAAAAAAATACCAAATATATAAATTACCATGCTAATTGATAATCTAATAGTTTAACACACAAAAGAGATAATAGTTATCTTATTTGTAGATGAACATGTATATCTAATACATATGGGTTTATTAATAGGTAGTTTGATGCTCATAATTCCATTGTCATATTTTGTGAATATTATTTTTAGAGGCCTAGACATTATCATTGATCTATAGATACTAGTATTGATGCTTTTGTCCATGAATTGAGACTTCTATCCAATAATAAATATTCACTATATTAAAAATTTACCACTAGTCCTATTGGCATTTTGTCAACTTTCTGTTGATATATCACCCCTTTAGGTGTGACTGTATATATCTCAAACCTTATTTACTTCACCTTGGGTCATATCACCTTGCCAAAAATAGGTTAATGGGCTCACAAAGTTGATCTAACATAAATTACCCCTTTGTCAATGAGTATTACCTACATTACCAATAGTTCAAATAAGGCCTAAGACATATGTATTTCTCCCTTAAGTGTGGGATTATGTGGGCATAAGGGTAAACTATGCTATATGGAATGGCATGCAATGATCTATTTTATAACTTGACAAATACTAATCATGGGTTATTATTTTAGTGCTTAAAACTTGTAATGTGAATGATCATATGACAAATAAAGAAATATGGAGAAATAGGGAAATAGAACTCAATTATGTAATTTGATTGAATAAGCTTGTATAGGTGCTTTTTTGGCATTTGCTAGATGGATAATGAGTATGATTTTATTTGTATTTATATCACACCTTTTAGAAATATCTCATATAAGGGTTAGATAATAAAAATATGCTGACCCATATATTTTGAAATTTTTATAATTTGGATGAATTTTTAGTTACGAATACTGAATGAGGAATCTAGACACTAGCGTCAATGATAATGTCCCTATATGGATGGTAGTGTCTAGTAGGATAGGAAACTAATAAAAGTATTTTACTAAAATTGAAGGATATAAATCATATTTTAAGATTATATATATATATATATATATATATATATATATATATATATATATATATATATATATATATATATATATGATTTATTTCATTATAATGATAGGTTTGTTCCATAAGATAATTAGTTAGGCATAGTAAGATGGTGAATGTGAGCCTTTCGACAGTAGGAAGTTATAGAATTAAAGGGTAGAGCCTTGATTAGTATTTGTTAAGTGTAAAAGAATAAGATGTTAGATATAATCATATTTTAGTATCTACAAGAGGTTATTTTATTTCAAGTATATTTTACAATAATACATGAGGAGGTGATGTTAACCTTCAGAATTACCCCCTTGGTGGAACTTGTAATTCAAACTTTGTGTTGGTTGTGAGATATCATTAACTGTAATCTTAGATTCATTATTTTTTAATTATATTTTCTCTTATAATTTGGCTTCATTTTAAACTTTACATTTGAAATATAAGGATCATTTGAAGTTACTTTAGCTTATTCAAAGTAATCAATTTGACCTCATATTCTTTATGTATGGCATAACTCATCAAAATATTTGAATTTATTAAAACATAATTGACTCTTAGAGTGGATATAGAAAATTTTGAGTGAATATATATTTGATATAATTATAAACCATTTAATTTGTCATTTTTTTCTATCATAATATTTTATTTTATAACATACTTACTAATTATTTCATTATACCCTTGTTTGAGCTTTGTAATTTGACCATGTGATAAAAATTTTCCATTGCTGATAGAAAATTGTGTTAAAAATTATTTTATAATGGATTTAAATCCTTTAATAATTGAATATCAAGATCATAAAACCATATAATATTATATTCTTTGATACATCTTGGAAAAAGGTTTGTCAAAAATTTGTCATTATTTGCATAGTCTATACAAGTTGCATGAAATGCACATAAATGATGTTCAAGATAACATTTACCTTCATATAAGGGAATATTAGGAGACAAAAAGCCAAATTCTAATGGATAAGATTAATTTTTAGTGTCAAATGGTTATGTAACAAGAACATGAGTCCATAGAGAGGCTAGTATGATAAATAGTTTTCTCAATTTGAGATAGCTTAGCTTGTAAGGAAAGAATTATATGCTTAAGAGTAGTATTTGTAGAGGTGTTTAGAAGAGTATAAGTAGCATGAGTAGGAATAGGCATGGTATGTGTTGTAAACCAAGTGATTTTCATAAACCAAGGGATGATGCTATGGAAGCAACTTGAGGTGTAGAAATAGGAATAGTGCAACAATAAAAGAGCTACCTTGGGTGACTTTATTTCATTCATCTTTAGAAACATATAAGAGTGATTAAACATTTTTTTATGTTCAAAAATATATTTGATAAATTTTACATCATTAGTATCACTATATTTTTCTTTAGTTTTGGTTCTAAAATAATAGCCATAATAGACCCTTCAAGAGGGTGTGAATTAAATAATGGAAGATCCTTTGAAGTTGAAGATTAGATACAATGTATAACATATGCTTCCTCTTATTTCTAAGTAATTTTAGATTTGACAAAAGCTATTGGAGAATAATAATTAATAACATCTTAAAAATTAATAAAAAACATAATAGATAACATCCATGAAAAAACATAATGAATAACATCTTAAAAAGTAATAAAAAATGTAACAATGTATCGTATAACATTATGTAAGGTAGTAAAGAAAAAATCATTCATTGATCCTATTTTGAATAAAATAAAAGAAAAAAATTAGGGTATAAAGGGATATAGGCAATAGTTTTAATGATTGTGTGGGATCTTAAATATACTTATTCATTATTAGATTAGTGTCAGCCTAATATTTTAGAGAATTAACTATAGAAGTTAAACCATACCTGTTACCCATTATCTCATATCTGAGGGTATGGTGAGACTAAATTCATTGGTCTATATTCTCTTCTCAAGTGTACCACAAATTAAATGGATAAAATAATCTTCCTATGGTGTAAAATTGGATGCTAGGCATTTCTAATATACTGTGAGGTACATGGAAAATAAAATATATGTTTAGTATCGTAAAATGGCTTGAGTATTAGAGCAATACCCCTACCACCATGGTGTCTATAAAATAGATCATTTCTTTGCCCATAATGACTATCACTAATTATTTTTATAGTTTTTGGAACATAATTTATAAAATATAGAGATTAATAGAAAATAAAGGTGAAATAAAAGTCAAAATATTTTTGTATAGTAACTACTAAATTCCCCTAAAACTCAAGGTTAAAAGAATATGCTTTCAATTTTAAATGTACCAAAGGTCAAAATCATGTTATTTTAGTGTCTGATATTTAGAAATTTACTAAACCTTAAGACAAAAATCAAAAAAATAGTAAGTAATAATCTAAAACAATTACGAGTTCACCAAAGTGTTTAATTTTTTTTATTATATTTTAACAATTAAATTCTTAAAACTAATAAACTATTAAATAAATATTTATATTAAAATATATATAACTTTAATGTGAAAAAAATAATTTACATGATTTTAAATGAGTTATAAATAGTAAATTGATAAGCAAATATGTATACTTAGCTCAAATAAGGTTTTATTTGATTGTAGAGGCTAACTGCTGATGTGAAATAGGCTAGAAATATTTTTAAAATATGTCATAGATGAAAATAGGATACTCTTATGCACTGAGACATAATCACATTACGTGGATTGGGGCACACTATGACCTTATCTTTTAATTGTGGCCACATCCAAGTTGACTGTGTGACTTATTTTTGATCTAAGATCCTATTATTATTAGATAAGCATTGTTGATTGTTTACAGATGCTGATTTGACATGCATAAGACCTAAAAAATAAAAAATTAATTATTGCACATAAACATAATGGACATAAAATTCAAAAGGGGGAATCAGATAAGTGAAATAGTTGAGATATCCTTGAAAAAAATTAATTAATTTGAGTGTTGCTTAAATATCCCACAAGGTCCTCAATCCGATGTAGTTTTCCCTCATATTATGTGTTTTGTGTGTATATGTGCATGCAAATGTGTGTGAATCTTGATACTTTATAAATGTATATAGTTAGATAAATTAACTTTAATGATTGACAATGAATTCCATTGACATGCAATAAACTAGCTTCAAACTTGGCTTGTGACTATTATAATAATTAAGAATTGGAATTGAAAATATTACTACTCTTTTACTAAATGTCGAGTAGAATTTACCAAGTGAATGTTAGGTACATTTTGAGAGGCCTTGGTGTGCTTATAATAGAGTGATATTTTTAATATTTCTATTAACAATCATTTCTAAAAGCATGGGAGAGATAATATGAAATGTTTTGAATTTGAAAAGATACCATTGGACCATGGGGTACAAGGTTGAACTAAGGGGCAAGGAAATGTTGAAACCCTATCTAAATAGTGTGGTTTTGTCCTAGAAGGATAAACACTATTGGAATCTAGTTGATAAGAATTTGTAAGTAGAATATGAATGTTTGAATTATGTTGATCCTCACCATAAGGCCCAGGACCAAGCATGTATGGGATAATCAATTTTGGTTGTGTAGAGTGAATGGGAAAATATAATTTATAAAAAACAACTAAACACATTCAATAGAGTAAAAGTATTACTTACAAGAAATGCAACTTCTATTCATTAACAAAGAATAGGGAAAACATGTATAATTTTCTATAGTGCATTTTTTTATAGAGTAGATACATGGAACATGTTATCTGTGTTATGACTATGTGAAGTATTAATAAGCTAAATATGTGTGTTACATAATTATATAATTAGAATACAAGAGCAGATACATCCACTATTAATTACCAAAAATATGCTTGTGTTGGTTCATCTTCCAGGCTGGATGATGATTGGTGAACCTATTGAATCACGTGGCCAAGGTGAGGAAACATGTGGATGTGATATGAAGTCCAAGATTTAACTAGGAATATGGAACTATGAGATACAACATAGGACTATGAGCTATTAAGAATGCATAAGTCAGTGAGTTGGCATATATCTTATATAGTGTGCAAGTAAGTGAATCATGTAGGATTGTGAGCTATGACACAAAACTACAAGGCACATGAGGCTATGATCTATGAAACAAAACTAAAAGGTTCAAAATATTGTATGAATGAATGTTTTATAAGTTGGTGATCAAGTGTATGACTTATGTGACATGTGAGACTATGAATTATGAAGTACATAATAAGGAGAGCATAGTGTGGAGTGCACAGGGGTCAGTGTGTAGAAGTTTGTGATATGACATGATTATTATTTGTGTGAATTTATGCAAAATTTAGGAAATGAGTACACAATATTGGGTGAGAGGGGCATGCCTTGTGTAGTATATTAAACAAGGAGTAAGATTGACTATGCAAGAATTGTTCATAGATCATTCACCCTTTCTTGTAGATCAATGGTATCCATTATGTTAGGGTGTAGTTGCATAAAATACACTTGAATTTGATATAGAGTGAACCAACTATCTTGATCAACATATTTCCCAACCTTGACCACTCATAAAATTTGATGTGTGCCATGGTAGGTTCATGTGTTTATCACTTTGATGATTTGGTCCTTATTGTAGAATATTAGTGTTTAGGATCCAAATCAAAAAGTAGTGGAGTTTAAGGCTTGAGAAGTTCCACATTGAATACTGGGTGTATACCCAAGTACTAAGATAGATAAATAAGGAAAGCATTTTCATTAGCTATGTATGAGGTGTATACCCAAGTACTCAAATATTACACAGGCTTGATCTTTTAATGTGGACCTTTGAACCGATCCTTTTGAAATTACAACCATACTTTATTTCTAACTTAAAATGCATGAGGTGTTTAATGTGGATCATAGATATCCTTTTACTTATCTTGAGTTCAAGAGAGAATCTATTGAACCTTCTAGTGAAAATATTATATGTGGCATAGAAACGTATCAATTTTGTCTACTTATTCTTGGGCACATGATTCATTACCTAGTGGTGTGTGATAGGAGATGTCTATAGGTGCAAAAGGTTGAAACCCAAGATGTGTCTATAATGTACTTTGGTTAGTAGATCTGTGAAGAGCCCAATTTTACACATGTTGAATGTACAAGATAATGTCATATCAGATATGAGTGTGTATGTGTTTTTACATTCATAGAAGATGAACAAGTGTATGATTAACCACTTTAATTTTCCAATCTATCTAAGGATGAAAACCCATCAATTTATCCAATTTTATATCCATTAATACCCATAATTTTTGCCAAAAATGACTCACAAAGTTTGGATTACAGTAAGAGATAATGGAGGTTGGTAACCAAACATGATTGAAGAATGCATGCGTAATGCTAGCTATGTCAATCTATTTTATACATGTGACCATGATGTCCATCTTAAAAATTTGATCCACTAAAATGAACATAACATCATATTGTCATCTCATCATAGGTAATCCAATCATGAAATCCATGTTGATAGATTCCCATGGTCTAGATGGAACAGGTAAAGGTGTGTAAATTCCCAACTTCTTATTCATGTGTTTGGGGATGTAACAAGGAATAAAAGATTTGATTCGGTGATCCATGTATATGCAGATGTGTAGCCAATATAAGGGTGAATATAATGTAGATAGATTCTTTGTCATGCCAAAGTGTCTTGAGGTCTTGGTGTAGTGCACCTCCTATATGATTCACTCATGAAGTACACCAAAGGGAACATAGAGATGTTCAAGCTTGTAGAGAAGCTATTTATAAAAATAAAAATCCTACAATTTTTTACCTTAAAAAAGGATAGTATAATTTACTATGAAGTATTGATCAAATAAGTAGAGAGGAACCCAGTATGTGAAATTATTATCATGCATGTCTAGAATTGTGATGAGTGCATGAACCAACGGTCGACTAAGGCAATATATGACCTTGTTATCCTTCCATTTATTATTCTTGATCATGAGATATAAATATTATATTATTTTCAATGATGTCATGGTGATGTCATGGAGGTGTCTTAGTGAGTGGATGAAGTGCTTTGCTAGCTTAAGTGACATTGACAATGTGTGCAATGTGATTATTCTAGTATGCTTGATGTTGGCTTGGTTGATCTTCTATTTTGGCATTATTAGAGATGTTTAGGGATGAGTATGATGATTTTAGTATGTGAAATAGGTACCTAATATTTTTTTTATGCTTTGAGTGCTTGTTTGCATAAGTGGAATTCATCTGGTTGTCCATAGTTTTCATCTAGACACTTTGGGTCCATTGGAAATCTGAGTAGGTAGTTTGATGACATCACCATTACCATGTGTGAATGAGTCAGGAGGAAATGGTCACATGGAATTGTTTATTATTATGCCTAGTTATTATGCACCAAATTTTAGGTCATTCAATGTAGTGCATCAAAATATATACAAGTGCAAAGTTGGGCTCCCAAGCATTTTGATAGTGTTTTCCCATACTTAGCCAAATTTGCATGAGTTAAGAAAAATCTAAGTAGGAATTTTGATGGTGGCATATATCACACATATGGAAATTTTAAGAGAAGTTTATCATATTGGTTTGTTAAATTTTGTGCATAGTTGATTTTTTATAAATTTTAGATCATGCATTGAAGTGTGGAAAAAGTTATGCAAGAGCAAAATTGACCTCCCAAACAAGTTCTAAGCATAGTTGGTTTTATTACAGAAGATTTTGAGAAGGAATTTTAATGGTATTATATCTCTCACATATGAAGGATTAAAGAGCAATTTGAAATATGGTTAGATTATCCTATGTGAGGAGATCATATGGTCCAAATTTGAGATCATGTGAGTAATCACAAAATAAGTTATTGAGGTTCAAAGTTGGCTTTTCAGTCATATTACAGTTGGTCCCCATACATAGTCAATTTTCATGATGTTAATGATCTAGACCTAGTGGAGATATAATGGTTTGTAGTATTTCATAATTATAGATACAATGATGCTCCTACAGTTAAATTAGTCAATGTGATACTTATTTAGAAAAGATAAAGATTGAACATGTTACATAAAATCAATGGAGTGTTTGTGTTTCAATATGTTAAGAAACAATGAGATAAGGACAAGTGTTCATTATTTAAAAATTGATAAAAGTTAAATTATAAGGATCTAATGGTGATTGGGTGTTTATAAATATTTATTTAATGATGAGTGTTTTTAATTAAAGACTTGGTTGATCCACAGAGATTTATAGTGCGTATTGAGTCAACATTTCAAGATTACACAAGATGATGTCAACTATCTGATGTTTAACATTTGAGCATTGGAACCTATGAATTAAAGTTTAGATAAGATAAATGGTGAAATATTTATCTAAATCTGAGAAGACATGAGATGTGATAATTGTGTTCAAATTTTAACTATGACCATTTGCATTTGAATATTTGAATTAATGAAGGAAATACTAGTTTCTGGTTTTTAGGCAATAACTTTTGATCCAAGTAGAATTTGATAGTATAGTAAAAAGAAAATATGTATCAAAATTCAAGGTTAATCTATAAATATAGATTTGAAAATATGAAAGTGAGTAAAGTCAAAGAAACTGAGCCTATAAGTTGATTGTATGTTTGTGTTTGCTTTGTAAGTGACCCGAGAAGGATACTTGAGCTTGTGTTAGTGTTGTTTTGATGTTTCTTGATGACTTAGATATTATAGAGTGTTGTAAACTCTATGAAGATACTCTATGTGGATTTTAGAGGTTTTATCAATCTATATTGAGTATGAACAATGTTTAATAAGTTGTTTGTGTGTTTGTTCATAATGTTCCTGTGTACCAAGTTAGTGTTTGAGTTGTTTGAGCATATGTAGTGGTGAGAAAAAATGACTATGATCATATGATAATGTCAAAGGGGACATAAGGAGTGGACCCATGTATTTGAAAGTGGTCCTATGTTATTTTTTTGATCGATGATGTACTAAATGGGTGAATAGGTCTCCATGAGACATATAAGAGTTACAAGGGCCTTATTAAAAGGTGTAGCTACTTAAGGGTGACCCATAGATGCTAATGGTCAACCATGAAGTTGTTATTCATGAAAGCTCTATGAAACCAAAGGAGATGGTTTTTGGCTTGGATGTGTGGCATATGAATTGAAGAAAAGAAGAAAAGAGGCTAAGTGTGCCAAATTGTTGGGTTGATGAGCAGAGTAGATTGAGAATTGTGTGTATGATTGGTAGGTCATGTTTTTGATGGTCAAATAGTGATCTTGTAAGTTGATCATGGGAGAATAGGTCTAGAGTGATCTAAAAGGATGTTTTGTATGTCTTAATAATGAGAGAAGGATTTTTGGTGTCTATAAAATCTTGGTGGATGGTTTTAGAGACTGATCAAAGTGTGGATAGTGTGTATGACCATCTAGCCATGTTGTTAATGTGGTTATAGAGTTATTGTTGATACATTGAGTGTACATAGTTGACGAGTGGGGTTAGTTGTGTTATTTAATGTGTCCTAATTAATATTTATGAGTTATTTCAAGTATGTAATTTTCTTTAGATAACATAGTGTGTTGAGTGATAGAGTTGTTGTTAAGAGGTGAAGAGAGATAATTAGAGTTCCATCATCAAGTGTTGAAGACATCAGTTAAAAGGTGGAGTTGTTCATAGGTGTTGTTATGGGTGATAAACATATAAGGGGATTTTTTCCTCCTTACAATATGAAACTTGATAAAAGTCTAGTTTTTATGGGTGCTTAGCTAGATAGGTGTAGTATCTCCTTGTGGGATTGTAGTATCACTAAAATCAAGGATGGTAGTTCCTTGATCAGTAGCTTACTAGTCTAAATTGGTTCTTCCCCAAGAGGGTTTCCCATTGTATGTTATGTGTTATGTGCTTGATCTTGCATTATCTCACTTGTTTATTACTATGAATGATGTGTATGCTTCATGAATACATGTATTGATTGATTACGAGTTTGAGAGATTTGGAATTGAAGTTGGATTATCTAGGCTCATTGATTCAACCCCCCCATTAGTGCTTGTACCTATAACAATTGGTATCAAAGTGGGTCTTTTAGAAGAAGCCTAATAGCTTTAAGGTGATACTAAGTAGGTACAAAGATGGCTAAGCAGTTAAAGAAAGAAAATCAATAGTGGAAGAATGTGATCAAGGAACTTGAAGAACATATATGTACTTTGAAGAAAGATTCTAAAGAAGATGAAAATGTTATCAATGATTTCAAGGTTCAGCTAGTATATGCCAAGATAAGTTGGAGTTCTAAAGAGGAAATTTGTTCAAAAGAAAAGATAACCATGTTTGATAAATAAGCTTGTCATAATAGTAGAGAAGATTACAATGAGGAAGAAGAAGTTGACCTAGAATCTGAGCTCATGAGTACACTTGGTGAACTAAAGAAGCAAAAGAAGAGGAATCACAAGATGAGGTATGTGATCAAATATATTGAAGCATAAGTAATTTCTCTTGAGGTAATTTTGATAGAGAAAGCATGTAGAATAAAGGATGACATGCCTAAAGAAGATAAGAGTGATAAGGAGACTATCCAAGTTCTTAGAGGGTAGTTAATGGATAAAATATCAAGTATAAGAGCTAAAGAGGATGAGAGAATTCAATTGGAAACCAAGTTGGGTTCATTTATGGATGAACATGATCAATTTGTTATCAATATATGCAAGCTTGAAAAAGATCAAAATAAGTCAGATCAGGTTAAGAGCAATGTAAAAAGGTCTATTAGATAACCAAATCCTTCAAGTTATGCTAGTTTATTTCATGGTCATTGTTATACATGTAATAAGTATGGTCATAGAGATAAGGACTATAAAATGAATTAAATAAAGTATGGACATTCATGGAGCTATGATAGAAGGAGTTTTTGGCCAAAGATTAATCAAAGTTCAAATCTATCAAAAGGTATGAATGATGTTATTTGTTTCAGTTGTCATAAAAGTAGACATATTGTTAGATTTTGTCCAAATATTATTAAGAGGTCTTCAAGGTATGTCAAAGGATATAGATCTCCTAGAAGGTTTGAGAAAGGAGAAACTCAAGTATGGAAACCAAAGGTAATCATTGCCAATTATTCTAGTCATAAGGTCGATAAGAAAATTGCTCTAGAAGGCTATGTTGTAAATCAAGATAAGCTCAAGGATCAAGTAGTTAAGATGGCTATAGAAGATAAGAAGGGTCAAACTATGGTATGGAGACCTGAGGTAGTAAACAATAAGAAGACTAACCCTGTTAAGTCCAAGAGTCTTGATGGATTGTTTGCCAAGGGGGGAAAAGGATCATAAATAAATGAGAGTCAAGAGTTTCTATTAACAACATTTATTGACAAATCTGAAGATAATAATGAAGTCAAGGATTCAGTTAAAGTCAAGTAGGACTAAAAGTTAGAGAAAGATATGGAGATATGGGAGTCTCCTATGCATTGGGACTTTTAGTGTCTCTATCTAGGCTTCAAGGAGACACTTGTCAGTTAGAGGAAGCTTGGTGTTATCATATATTATCTAGTGAAAAGGTATTGAAACAAGGTTTGTTTGTGAATTATTTTTATATATCTATCTATTGGAGAAAACATGTTTGTGAAAAATCATAGTTGTCATATCTTGAGAAGGATTTAGCTTTTTGATCATGGTTTTTCTATTCTGGTATAAAGGTGAGTTTCAAATATCTATTTGCATATTAGTTTATGGTAAATGCTAGATGAGCCTATAAGTTGAAGGCCTCTCTTTTAGGTTTTTGTCTTAGATCTTGCTAAACCTATTAAAGGCTTGTTGAATAGTTGTGTATGATATGGAAGTTCACAGTGTTATAAAGATGAGGTATCTCTATATGAGTATTTACTGTGATTAGATAGTAATTGAAGCTGTGATGAAGCATGAAGTTAGGGGAGCTTTGTAATTGGTTAGGTCTTAGGATTATAAATCTAAGTAGTTGAATCTATGTAAGAAGGTGTGGATAAGAAATTTTATGTTACCAAGATGATAATGCCAATTAGAGAAGGTCTTTGGTTAAGGGGGAGCAACAAGTTCATGTATTTATTCTAGAAATTTATGAAGGAGCTATAGTACAAGGTTAGAATGGGTGGTTCTAGGTGGCTTAATGAGATTTATGGATTGTCAAGAAGTTTTTGGTACTTAGAAAGTTCTGTGAACTTATTTTTTATGTGTTCCAAGTGTTTTTTGGTCTAATGGTATGTTGAAGCCAAACTGAAGGTTTTTGAGTACTCTCAAATCTTCTTAATTTTTGGCTTAATGGAAAGCATGCCTAAAATGGGTTATATGAAGTTATGGATCCATTAGGTGTGAAGACTCAAATATTTTTCCAAAAGTGTTTGATGGGTGTTTCCAGGTGTGAAATAAATTTCAAAGATGTGTGTTGACCAGGAGGAGGTTTATTGACCCTATTTGTTTTGAGATTATAGGGTTTTGGGCTATGCTAGAAAAGTGGTTTACCTTGAGAATTAAAGTATAAGTCTTATAAATATGTTGAATTGGATAAATTGGGTTCAAAATAAATATTCATAGAGATTTTAAGTTTTTTGGTTCTCAATTTATTCATGTTTTTATCGATATAGAGGGCTAATTGACTAGTAGGTTTGTGAAGGAAGTATGTTGTAGAAGATGATATTGGTGATGAAAATATGTGTGCTTAATGGGGAATATAAGAGTGCTATAGATATGTAGTTTTAGGTTTTGAATGTATGTCTACCAAAAATTTTAGGTTTTGCAAGTTCCAAGTAGAGCTACAAGGAGAGTAGATAAGCCTAGTTTGAAGAAGAGTGATTTTTTCTTAGTTTATCCAAAAGAGACAAGTATTTTTGTTTCATGGTGAGTTTTTAGGTTGGTTGAGATCATGTTTAATATTTGGTGAGTGGCATGAATTTTTATTGGTGATCCTTGTGGTAGCTTGAGTAGAAGGCTAGTAAGCCTGTATGTTGGTTCTTCATGGTGTGTGGAGATCTAAAGATGCTCAGAAGGTGAAATGGATTATATATATTAGGGGGAGTTCCTATTATATGTTTCTTTGTTATTTTCATTATATTATAGTAGTTTTTATGTTTTCTTTCTTCATTGGTTGCAGTGCTTGGTTAAAGAGAGTGTTGGCATGGAGAAAGAGGAAGTTATCAAGGCAAGAAGAGGTAAGATCAAGGTAAGGGGGAGTTTATATAATATTTATAATATGGTCCTTTATTATTTATGGTATTTTTAGGTTTTTAGGATTATTTGGTTCCCACTTTATCATTGTGTCAAAGGGGAAGAAGGTTCTTATTTTGGGAGTGCTTATAGAGAGAGAAGGTGAATTGTATATTGCTATATATGATGGTTGTTTACATCAATGACAAAGGGGGAGATTTTTGGAGTATTATAAATGATGTCATGGTGATGTCATGGAGGTGACCTAGTGAGTGGATGAAGTGTTTTTAATCCTATGTGACAATGATAAATTGTGCAATGTGCTTATTCTAGTATGTTTGATGTTGGCTTGGTTGATATTTTATTTTGGCATGGTTAGAAGTGTTTAGGGATGAGTATGATGATTTGATGATGTGAAAGAGGTATTAATATTTTTTATATGATTTTAGTGCTTATGTGTATAAGTGTAATTCATCTAGTTGTCCATAGTTTTCATCTAGACACTTTGGGTCCAATGGTAGAAAATATGAGTAGGTTATTTGATGACATCACCATTACCACGTGTGAATGATTCAAGAGGAAATGGTCACATAGGTTTTTTTATTATTATGCCTAGTTATTATGCACCAAATTTTAGGTCATACAATGTATCACTTCAAAAGACATGCAAATGCAAATTTGGGCTCCCAAACATTTTGAGAGTGTTTTCCCATACTTAGCCAAATTTGCATGAGGCAAAAAAAACCCGAGTAGGCTTTTTGATAGTGGAATATATCACACGTATAGATGTTCTAGGAGAACATGACCATATGTTTTTTTTAGTATTTTACGTATTTTATTTGTGTTAAATTTTATATCATATGCCAAAGTTTGACACAAGTTATGCAAGATCAAAGTTCGCCTCCCAGATAAGTTCTAAGAATAGTTGGCTCTGTGACAAAAGATTTTGAGAAGGAATTTTATTATATATCATGCATATGAAAGATTAAAGATTATTTTGAAATGTGTTATATTATACTATGTGGTGAGATAATATGGTCCAAATTTGATATCATGCGAGTACATGTAGAATAAGTTATTGCGGTTCAAAGTTGGCTTTCTAGGCATGTTGTAGTTGGTCCCCATAGTCAATTTGAATGATGTTAATGATCTGGACCTAGTGGAGATCCAATGGTTCATGGTAGTTCATACTTATAGATCCAATAGTGTGCATAAAGTCAAATGAGTCAATGTGATAGCTTTTTAACAAAGATAAAGATTGAGCATCTTATAGAAGATCAATAGAACGTGTGTGTTTCAAGATGTCAGGAAGTAGTGAGATAAGGAAAAGTGTCCATTGTTTAAAAAATAAGAAAAGGTAAAGGATAAGGATAAAATGGTGAGAGGTTATTTGTATATATTGATCAAATAATTATAATTACCATTTAAATACATGGTTGATCCATAGAGATCGATGATGCATATTGAGTCAACATTTCAAGATTGCATGAGATGAGGTCAACTCTCAGATGTTTAAACATTAGCACCTATGAATTAATACTCAAATAATATAAAAAATGTGATATTGATATAAAACTGATAGGACATGAGATTCAAGCATTGTTTTCAAAGTTAAACTGTGATCGTTTACATTTGAATATTTGAATTAACGAAGGAAAGACTAGTGTCTGGTTTTTGGGTAATAACTTTTGATCCAAGAAAAAATTGATAGTGAAATAAAAATAAAATATGTAGAGGAATCTAAGGAAAATATATAAATATATATTTTAAGATATGAAAGTTATTAAAGTCAAAAATATTAAGCCTAGAAGTTTACTGTATGTTCATGCTTATTCCACAAGTGACCTAAGAAGGATAATTGAGCTTGTGTTGATGTTGTTTTGATGTTTCTTGATGACTTAGCTATTAGAAAGTGTTTTAGATTCCATGAGGATGATCTATGTGGATTTTGGAGGTGTTATCAATCTATCTTGATTATGAACAATTCTTAAGAAGTTGACTATGTGTTTTTTCATAATATTCATGTGCACCAAGTCAATGTTTGAGTTTTTGAGCATATGCAAAGGTAAGAAAATATGATTGTGATCATTTGAGGATGTCAAATTAGAAATAAGGAGTGTACTTATGTATTTGAAAGTGGTCTTTTTTTATTTTTTTGATTGATGATGTGATAAATGGGTGAACAGGTATCTATGAGACCTATAAGAGCTACAAGGGCCTTATTAAAAGGTGTAGCTGCTTAAGGGTGACCCATAAATGTTAATGGCCAACCATGATGTTATTATTCATGAAATATATATATATATATATATATATATATATATATATATATATATATATATATATATATATATATATATATATATATATATATATAGTGAAACCAAAGGAGATGGTTTATAGGCTAGGAAATGTGGCATGTACATTAAATTGAACTAGATAAGAGGCCAAGTGTACCAAATGGTTGGGTTGTTAAGCCGAGAAGATTGAAAACTATTTATATGACTTGTAGGTTATGTTTGTGATGGAAGAACATTGCTCTTAAATTTTGAACATGAGTTAAGAGGTCTATAGTGATCCAAAAGGATGTTTTAGATGTCTTTAAAATGAGCAAAGGATTGTTGGTGTCTATAAAATCTTGGTGGCTGGTTTGAAAGACTGATCAGAGTGTGGATAGTGTGTATGACCATTTGGTCATATTGTTAATGCAGTAAGAGAGTTGTTGCTAATGCATTAAGTGTGCAAAGTTAAGGAGTAGGGTTATTTTGGATATGTAATGTGTCTTAATTTATATTTATTAGTTCATTCAAGTATGTAATGTGATTTGGTTAATAGAGTGATAATCAGAGTTCCATCATTAGGTGTTGAAGACATCAGTTCAAAGGTGGAGTTGTTCATAGTTGTTGTTGTGGGTGCTCAACATCTAAGGGGTTTGTTTCCTCTTTTCAAGTTGAAAATTGATAAAATTCTATTTGTTATGGGTTCTTAGATAGACATGTGTAGTAGCTCCTTATGGGATTATATTCTTAATAAAATTAGGAATGGTAGTTCCTTGATCAGTAACTTGCTAGTCTAAATTGGTTCTTATTTGATTAGATAGTATTCTAATTGCAGGTTCTAGTGGGTTTTCTCCCTCAAGAGGGTTTCCCATGTATGCCATATTTTATGTTATTTATCTTGTATTATCTCTCTTGTTCATTACTATAAATGATGTGTATTCTTCATGAATGTATGTATGTATGTATTGATTAAGAGTTTGAGAGATTTAGAATTAAAGTTGTATTATATAGGCTCACTAATTCAGCCCCAGTGATTGTACCTCTAAAAATTAGTATTAAAGTGGGTCCTTTGGAGGAGTCCTAACATCTTGAAGGTGATCCTAAGTAGGTAAAAATATGGATAAGTAGTTGAAGAAATAAAATCAATATTGAACGGTTGTGATCAAGGCACTTGAAGAACAAATATGTACTTTGAATAAAGATGTTAAAGAAGATGATAATGTTATCAATGATCTCAAGGTTCATCTAGTATATGCCAAGACAAGTTTGAGTTCCAAAGAGGAAATTTGTTCAAAATAAAAGGACACCATGTTTGATAAAGAATATTGTCATAATAGTAGAGAAGATGACAATGAGAAAGAAGAAGTTGATCTAGAATCTGAGCTCATGAGTACACTTGATGAGCTAAATGAGTAGAAGAAGAGGAATCACAAGATGAGGTATGTGATCAAAGGTATTGAATCACAAGTTAGTTCTCTTGAGGTAAGTTTGATAGATAAAGTATGTAGAATAAAGGATGCAATGGCTAAAGGATATAAGAGTGATAAGGAGACTATCTAAGTTCTCAGAGGTTAGTTAATCGTTGCAATATCAAGTAGAAGAGCTACATAGGTTGAGAAAATTCAATTGAAAACCAAGCTTGGTTTATTGATGGATGAGCATGAGAAATTTATTATCAAGATAAGAAAGCTTAAAGGAGATCTAAATAATTTAGATCAGGTCAAGAGAAATGCAAGAAGGTCTATTAGATAACCAAATGTTTTAAGGTATGCTAGTTTATTTCATGGTCATTGTTATACATGTAATAATTATGGTCATAGAGATAAGGATTATAGAATGAATTTAATCAAATGTATACATTCATGGAGCTATGATAGAAATATTTTTTGGCCAAATATTGATTACAGTTGAAATCTATCAAAAGGTATGAATGATTTTATTTGTTTCAGTTGTCATAAGAGTGGACATATTACTATATTATATCCAAATATTGTTAAGATATATTCAAGGTATGTCAGAGGATATGGAGCTCTTAGAAGGTTTGAGAAGGACAAACTCATGTATGGAAACCAAAGGTAGTCATTGCCAATTCTTCTAGTCATAAGCTTGATAATAAAATTTCTTTAGAAGGCCATGTTTCAAATTAGGATAAGCTCAAGGATCAAGTAAGTAAGATGGTTTCAAAAGACAAGAAGGGTCAAACTATGGTATGGAAACTTGAGGTAGTAAAGTCTAAGAAGACTAACCCTATTGAGTCCAAGAGTCTTGATGGATTGTTTGCCAAGGTGGAAAAAGGATCAAAAATAAAGAAGAGTCAATATTTTTTATTGACAACATTTATTGAAAATTTTGAAGAAAAGAATGAAGTCAAGGATTCAATTAAATTCAAGTAGGACTACAAGTCAAAGAAATATATAGAGATATGGGAGTCTCTTGAGTTTTGATAATTTTAGTGTGTCTAGGTCAATGGGGTGTCTCTATCTAGGCTTTAAGGAGACACTTTTTAGTCAGAGGAAGCTTGGTGGCTATCAGATATTATTTGGTGAGAAGGTATGAAAACAAGGTTTATTTGTGTATTATTTCTATATATCTATCTATTGGAAAAAATAAGTTTGTGAAGATTGTTAGCAGTCCTATCTTGAGAAGGAGTTAGCTTCTTGATCATGGTTTGGATGTTCTAATATAAAGGTTATTATCAAATATCTATCTGCATATCAGTTTATGGTAGATGCTAGGTGAGCCTATAAGTTGAAGGCCTCTCTTCTAGGGTTTTGTCCTAGATCTTAATAAACTTGTTAAAAAGTTGTGTATGCCATGGAATTTCACAATGTTATGAAGATGATGTATCTCTATATGAGTATTGACTATGGTTGGATAATATTTGAAGACTTGTTGGATATGTCATGTTCTTGATGAAGCATGAAGTTAAGGGGAGATTTGTAAGTGGTCAGGTCCTAAGATCAAATCCGAGTAATTGAATCTAAGTAAGAAATTGTGGAGAATCAAGTTGGTGTGCTCAATATGATAATTCCAATCATATAAGATCTTTGGTTAAGGGGGAGAAACAATTTCACGTGTTTACTCTAGAGATTTATGGAGTTATAGTACAGGGTCAAAATGGGTGGTTCCTAGTGGCTTAATGAGATTGATGAATTGTCAAGAATTTTTTAGTACTTACAAAGGTATGTGCAATTTTTTGTGATGTCCTCTAGGTGTTTTATGGTCTAATGGTATGTTGAAGCCAAATTGAAGATTTTTTAGTACTCTCAATTTTTCTTAGTTTTTGGCTTAAGGGAAAGCAAGCCTAAAATGGGTTATAGGAAGTAATTTATCCCAAAGGTGTTAAGGGAAAAATATTGGTCCAAAAGTGTGTGATGGGTGTCTCTAAGTGTGAAATAAATTTTAGAGATGTGTATTGACCAAAAGGAGGTTTGTTGGCCCTATTTATTTTAAAATTCTATGGCTTTAGGTTATGTTAGAAATGTGGTTTGCCTTGTGAATTGAATTATGGGGCTTATTAATAGGTCTAATTGAAAAAATGGGTTTTAAAATAAAGTGTCCCATAGATTTGAAGGTTTATGGTTCTCAAGTTATGTTTTTATCAATATGGAGGGTTAATTGGCTAGTAGGTTTGTGAAGGAAATATGTTGTTGAGGATGATCTTGGTGATGTAAATTGGTGTGCTTATGGGGGAATATGAGATTACTCTACATATGAATTTTTATGTCTTGAATGTGTTTCTATTGAAAATTATGGGCTCTACAAGTTTCAGGTAGGGCTATAAAGAGGCTAGACATGCCTAGTTTGAATAAGAGTGTTTTTTGCTCAGTTTCTACAAAAGAGAAAAGTATGTTTGTTTCAAGATGATTTTTAATATTGATTTAGATAATGTTTCTTATTTGGTGAGTTGGATGAAGTTTTGTTGGTGTTCTTTGTGGTAGCCTAAGAGAGAAGGCTAGTAGACTGATATGTTGGTTCTTCATGGTGTGTGGAGATATAAAGATGCTTAGAAGGTGAAATGGATTAGAGATATTAGGGGGAGTCCCTTTTAGATGTTTCTTGGTGAGGTACATCATATTCTAGTATTTTTTGTGTGTTTTTTCTTCATTGGTTGTAGTTTTTGGTTGAAGAAAGTGTTGGCATGGAGCAAGAGGTAGTTGTCAATGTAGAAAGAGGTAGGGTTAAGGTAAGGGGGAGTTTGTATCATATTTATAAGATGGTAATTTATTATTTATGGTATTTTTAGGTACTTAGGATTAGTTGGTTCCCACTTTTTCATTGTGTCAAAGGGGGAGAAATTTCCTATTGTGGGAGTGCTTAAAGAGAGAGAAGGTGAGCTATATATTTCTATATATGATGGTTGTTGACATCAATGAAAAAGGTGGAGATTGTTAGATTATTGTATATGATGTCATGGTGATGTCATTGATATGTCCTAGTGAGTGTATGAAGTGTTGTTTAATCCTAAGTGATAATGAAAAAGTGTGTAATGTGCTTATTTTAGTATGCTTGATGTTGGCTTGGTTGATCTTCTATTTTGGCATGGTTAGATATTTTTAGGGATGCATATGATGATTTTAGGATGTGAAATAGGTCACTAAGATGTTTTATATGCTTTTATTTCTTATGTGCATAAGTGGAATTCATTTGGTGTTCAATAGTTTTCATCTAGACACTTTGGGTCCAATGGCAAAAAATATGAGTAGGCAATTTGATGACATCACCATTGCTATGTGTGGATGAGTTAGGAGGAAATGCTCACATGGATTTGTTTATTATTGTGCCTAGTTATTATGGAAAAAAATTTAGGTCATGTAATGTATTGTTTAAAAAGATATTTAAGTGTAAAGTTTGTTTCCCTAGCATTTTGCTAGTGTTTTCTCATACTCAGCCAAATTTGCATGAGGCAAGAAAAAGCTGAGTAGGCATTTTGATGATGGCATATCTAAAATGTATGAACATTTAAATATAAGGTGATCATATGGGTTTGTTAATTTTTTTGAATATTTTATTTGAACTAAATTTAATATCATGCACTAAAGTACAACAAAAGTTATGCATGAGCAAAGTTGGCCTCCCAAACAAGTTCTAAGCATAGTTGACTTTGTGACAAAAGATTTTGAGAAGGAATTTTAGTGGAATTATATCTCACACATGTGAATTACTCAAGATTATTTTTACACATTGTTATATTCTCCTATCTGAGGAGATCGTATGGTCTAAATTTGAGATCATGTGAGTAAGCACATAAGAAGTTATTGAGGTTCAAATTTGTCTTTCTAGGCATATTTTAGTTGGTCCCCATACTTAGTCAATTTACATGATGTTAATGATATGGACCTAGTGGTATCCAATAGTTCATGGGAGTTCATACTTACATATCCAATGGTGTTAGTAGAGTCAAATGAGATGATGTGATAGTTGTTTAGCAAAGATAAAGATAGAGCATCTTAAAGAAGATCAATGGAGTGTGTGTGCTACAAGATGTCAAGAAGTAGTGAGATAAGGACAACTATTAATTGGTTAAAAAATAAGTAAAGGTAATGTGTAAGTATCCAAAAACAAGTGGGTGTTCATATAGATTGATCAAACAATGATCATTATTAATTAAATACCTAGTTGATCTGCAAAGATCGATGGTGCGTATTGAGTCTACATTTCAATTTTGCAAAAAATGAGGTCAACTATCAGATGTTTAACATTTGAGCATTGGTACGTATGCATTAATGTTAATAAAAGATCGACAGTGAAATATTGATCTTAAGTTGAGAGGACACATGATGTGAGCATTGTGTTTCAAGTTTAACTATGACTGTTTACATTTGAATATTTGAATTAATGAAGGAAATCACCAGTGTCTAATTTTTGGGTAATAACTTTCGATCTAGGTAGAATTTGATAGTGCATTAAAAATAAAATATGTATAAAAATTGAAGTTTTATTTGGAAATATATATTTAAAGATATGAAAATGAGTAAAATCAAATATATTGAGCCTATAATTTGATTATGTGTTAGTGTTTATTTTACAAGTGCCCTAAGAAGGATAATTGAGCTTGTGTTGATGTTGTTTCAATCTTTATTGATGACTTAGATATTGGAGAGTGTTGTATACTCCATGATAATTATCTATGTGGATTTTGGAGGTGTGATCAATCTATCTTGAGTATGAACAATGCTTAAAAATTTGATTGATTATTTGTTCATAATGTTCTTATTCACCAAGTTAGTGTTTGAGTTGTTTGAGCATACATAGAGGTGAGAATAGATGACTATGATCACTTGAGGATGTCAAAGGGGACATAAGAAGTGGACCCATGTATTTTAAAGTGGTCATGTGTTCTTGTTTTGATCGATGATGTGCTAAATGGTTGAAAATGTCTCTATGAGACCTATAAAAGCTACAAGGGCCTTATTAAAAGGTGTAGTTGCTTAAGGGTGACCCATAGATGCTAATGGCCAACCATGAAGTTATTATTCATGAAAGATATATATATATATATATATAGTGAAACCAAAGGAGATGGTTTCTAAGCTTGGAAGTG
This sequence comes from Torreya grandis, assembly GCA_037957365.1. Classification (NCBI taxonomy): domain Eukaryota; kingdom Viridiplantae; phylum Streptophyta; class Pinopsida; order Cupressales; family Taxaceae; genus Torreya; species Torreya grandis. The sequence goes on from JARHVA010004660.1 coordinate 1,461,424, forward strand.
TGATGCATGCATTGAAGCAAAGAAGAGAAGAGGCCAAATGTGCCTAATGGTTGGGTTGATGAGCAAATTAGATTGAGAACTATGTTTATGACCTATAAGTCATGTTTTTTATGGAAAAATAGTGCTCTTGTACATTGACCATGAGTGACAAGGTCTATATTGATCCAAAAGGATGTTCATGATGTCTTGAGAATGAATGAAGGGTTATAGGTTTTTTTTAAAGTGTGGTGGCTAGTTTGAGAGACTGATCAAAGTGTGGATAGTGTGTATGACCATTTGTTCATGTTATTAACGTGTTGTTAGAGTTTTTGTTGATGCATTGAGTGTAAAGAGTTGAAGATTGGGGTTATTTAGGATATGTAATGTGTCCTAATTGATATTTATGCATTGGTTCATGTATGTAATGCAATTTGGCTAATAGAGTGTGTTGGGTGATAGAGTTGTTGCTGAGAGGTGAAGAGTGATAATCAGAGTTCCATCATCAGGTGTTGAAGACATCAATTCAAAGGTGGAATTATTCATAAGTGTTATTATGGGTGCTTAACATATAAGGGGGTTGTTTCCTCCTTACAAGGTGAAATTTGTTAAAAGTCTAGTTATTGTGGGTGCTCATCTGATAGGTGTTGTAGCTCCTTGGGGGATTGTAGTTTCACTAAAATCAAGAATGGCATTTCTTTGATTAGTAGCTTTTTGGTGTAAATTGGTTCTTTTTTTATAAGATAGTAGTCCAATTTCAACTTCCAATGGATTTTCTCCCACAAGAGGGTTTCCCACATATGTCATGTGTTATGTGCTTGATCTTACATTGTCTCTCTTGTTTATTATTATGAATGATGTTTATGCTTCATGAATGTATGTATGTATGTATTGATTAAGAGTTTGAGAGATTTGAAATTGAATTTATATTATATGGGTTCATTGATTCACCCCCCCTCTCAAGGATTGTACCTCTAACAATAAATATTGTAAGTCATTTATTTCATGTGTCATGCATTTTACAGCTTATTTTATGATTACAAGAATTGAAGTGTTTAATGGTTTGAATGAGTAATTGTCTCCTTATTTAGAATGTAGGTTATCATTAATTAATTACTTGCACAATAGCATACATTTCCTTCTCATAAGCGGCATACCTTTGCACCATGTTAATTACTGTCTTATAGTGGTATGCAATTAGATGTCCATACTGCATGATCATTTAAATGAGTGCATAATCAGATATATTAGTGTGTATTTTAAAGGTTTATGTAATTTTGATCATTTAGGGAAGAGGTTCTATAGAGAGGCATTGATTGAGTGCCTTAATAGTGCATTATTGTGTATGTGTCTAATTAAACTTGGCTTTGGTGCGTGTGAGCTAACTAATATCCCAAGACATGTGCAATAAACCAAGGACAAACGTATAGTAGAAGTTATCAAGTCCAATAAAAATCCTCAATTTTATGATATTACGTAGAGTAGGCTAATCTTGGAACACTTTGATCTTATCTATATCTACTCTAATTCCATTATGATTAATGATGTAGGCCAAGCATTAGATTTGTAGGGTGATAGATATAAACTTCATGAAGTTGGCTTGAAAATAATGTTGGCACAAAATATATAATATATATGAGATGTGTTCTATATGATCTTCCCAAGTATTTTTGAAGATGAGAATTTCATCCAAGTAGATGATGCTAAAGGAGTTGAGGAAAGGCCTGAGCAGATCAGACATCAAGTACACAAAAGTGGTTGGTGCATTGGTGAGGCTGAAAGGCATTACTAACCATTCATACAATCCTTCCCATTTTTTTATTGTTATCATCCAAACATATTTAATATAGATTAGAACCTAATATTAACCTAAGTTTGAGTCAATCTACAGTGAAATATTATGTACCTCATAACTGGTCTAGAAGGTCATCAATGCATGGTAGTGGATACTAATTATTTATCATTATTTTTTTGAGCATGATATATTATATACATAATAATTAGGACCCATACTTATTAGGTGTGAGGACTATCAGACTCCCACAAGGTGAAGAGCTAAGCTTTATCTTTAGCTGATCAAGAAGCTCTTAAATCTAACCTAAGACTTTATTATTATCCAAAATTGATCTATAATAGAGGGGGATATATAGAAGATGGGATATAGGAACCAAATAGATGTAATTATTTATTATGCAGTGTGTTGGAAGGCCTTTAGGTTCTTTGAAGACTTCACTACTCTACTCTAGTAACTTATTGAGTTATTATTATTACAATGATGTTCAAGTGTTGTATACTACCATGGTGTGATTTGGTTTTGATTATGTAAGTGCATCATGGTAGACCATTAGTAACATAAATTTTTACATGTGTGAGATGAGCTTGTGACATTACTTAGGTAGAAACTAAGGTGACTTTGGTCATGGGCACTAACACAAAAAGATTGTAGAAACAATCTTGAATGTGAATAGTCTAACATTGTGATTTGGCTTGATATTTGTTGTTCCCAAAATCTGTCACTCATTTTGGGACAACATATGAACTATTTTGGTTCAACATACCAAAATCCTCTCTTCCCATTTTCAAAAATTGTTTTGAGCATTCAAATTCTCCATTATTCAAGCTTTTTCAGATTTCTTGGGACTCTGCAGGCTTGAAATTAGCAAGGTTTAGCTGGTTCAATGGCTTCAACAGGTGAGCTCTCTCAAAGGAGAAAGTTTCCAACACTTAGGCAATTTAAAGATTGGTTCAATCCCTTGGTTCAACCAAAAATGTTCATCGACAAGCTTCTAAGGAAGGATTGAACCATTGAACCATTGAACCATTGAACCCCACTTTCAAAAGGTTCAATGGTTTAATGGGTTCAAAGGTTCAACGTCATCAGTAAGCTTAAAGAGTTAAGCACTTTGTCAAAGGTTCAAAGTTAAACCACTTCAGTAAGTTCAATTCTTTTAAAAGAATTAGTGAAAAATAAAGGAATAAACTGTTGAACCATTGAATTGTTGAACCTTGAACCCAAAATGGTTTAATGGGTTCAATGGGTTTAATGGGTTCGAAGAGATTAAAAGACTTAGAAAAAAAGAAGGCTTCAAATGCAAGATTGAACTATTGAACCAAAGTTGGTTCAATCAGTCGGTTCAATCGATCAGTTTAAAGGACTGCCCCAAAGCTGAAGGAACAAGTGCCCTTGCAGAGGGCAGTGAACTAAAGGCATGTGCCCTTGCGAATGGTAGGGAAAATTGGTTCAAAAATCAAAAAGTTACTAAGGCCGAAAGGGAATATTTCCTTCAGACTTTTTGTCTGAGGAAATTACTAAGTAAAAAGACCAAAAGAATTCCTTTGGAAAGATTTTCCATGAAAAAATGACTAAGGAAAAATCCTCTAGATAAAATGTCTAAAGGAATTCCTTCAGACTTTTCACCCAAAAGGAAAAGCAAAATCTCAGGGAAAAAGATAAAGCCAAGGAAAGATTTCCTTTAGACAAAATGTCTGAAGGAAATGAAGGACAAAGCTGCTTGAAGGAATTAACCCAAGAGTCGACCGAATAAACCTGAAGGGTAGGTACCCTTGCAGGGGGCTCTCGACACCCACAAAAAGGACCTTTCTCAAAGCTTGAAGGGACACCTTCCCTTTGGGGTGTCCCAAGGACAAAAGGTTGAAGGAATTTCAAGGATTCCTAAAGACTTAGCCAAAAATAAAGGTTTCTGAGAAAGACATTGAACCATTGAACCTTGAACCAAAATGGTTCAAAGGTTCACAAGTTCAAAGATTCAAGGGAAGCTCCAGACAAAGCAAAGGAAGAACATGGATAGTTCTAGAGACCAGTTCAAAGGGATGGTTCAACCAAAGAGCAAGGAAGTGATTAAACCAAGAAAGTGATGAACTGATAAAGACTACCTAAACTGTTGAACTATTAAACCAATGAACTTTCATAGGTTTAAAGGTTCATGGTTCAAATAGCCAACAACCATTGACAACCCCATGGGTGTCAAATTTAAGGTAATGGAATATCCATTAAATTTTGAATATGGCATGGAACTTGAAGGATGAACCAAGCGACCAGCTGAAAAGAGAGCCCGAGAGCTCAAATTGCTACAGGGAAGAGAGAGAACAATACAAAAATATCAAAAATATCTATAAGGGAGTTATTTCCAATAGGTGAAATAGTCAATCAAGTGGTCATCTAAGCACACCAAATCAAGGACATAGCCTATTTTTATTCCATGAAGTAAAGGCAAAATGGATAGCTATGCAGACATTAGGAAAAGGACCAGACAACCCATGCTAAGGAGGAGACATATGAAATGAATTAACATGCCATAGTTAAGGCTGATGCACTATTCCAAGCATGGTCCCTTGATAGATTTGAAAGTGATTTGAAGGAATTAACCATAGCATAGGCGGTTTCATGGAACAAAGTGCCAAGCCTTTCTTGGTGTTATATATTGTAAACTCTTGTTTTATGCAAAGGGAGACTTTTCCATTATAAAAGCGAAACTCTACAAAAATTGAGAGGTGATTACTGAGACTTTGAGCTCAGATTGTTCATCATATTTCTTTGTTTGAATGAGAAAGCAAGTTACTTTCAAACTTTGTGCTATTATAGCTTGTCATTTTAGGAGATTGTTCTTATGTTTGTTTCCTGAATGTATTCTTGTTTTATTCAATTTAACAAGCAAAACTAGTGGAAGTAATTAGGAAGGTGTCCTAAAACCAATTGTGGGAAGACTTTGTGATGTCACAATTGTTTTTAGTGTGTGTTTTTAGTTTCTTTCTATATAAAAGATCTTGGGATGAATTTGTGCCCCCATTATCCTTCATTTTTCACTCTTTAGGTAGCTGAGGTGAAGAATTTGTGCTACACCTCATTCTGCTAGTTACTATGCCCTTTTGTTACTAGTTACTTGTCACTACCTGAAAGAACTCCTGATGTTTCCTACAAGATCACTTCTAAAAGAATAGATGTACCTGTAGTATTATCACCAAGATTTCTCCTTTTGTCTATGAACATCATCTTTGAAAAAAGAGAGATGGATGGTGTAGTCCTACCCCTGAGTGTTATTTTTTGCTTATGTATATAGTATATAGCTCCTCATATTTAATAGGGAACCTCCCCTTGATGAGAGGAGAGATTTTTCCACCTCTGATGTAGTAAACCTACACATTGCACTGACCAATCTCCCTTACTGTGGTTGAAGAGACCTATTTTGCTCATCAGTTAGTTGGTGACAAAATATTCACCCAACAATATTTACCTTCATAGTCATATAACTATGATCTCCCCAATATGATGTCATAGACCTCCAAAGGTGTGATTTCACAAGTGATGTTTTCCTCCATAGTCTCAACTTTGTACTAAAAATTTAATTATTTATGGACCTATATATCTTTCCCCTATAAAAACCACCCTAAAGAGGTTGGATTTGTATACATAGTTGTGGTAAGACCAAGGTGCTGAGTTGTCGATTCCATGATGATGTTCTTCTAGATATCACTATTGATGATGACATGGAGAGGATGAACTTTCACCCACAATTTGGTGTAGAAGAGATGCTTATGATCTTTAGAGATGTTGATCATAGTTGTATTAGTTCTTAGACAAGAGGCATCTAGACCAGTGTCATCCATTGATGTGGGTTTAGATATAAATTATATGAGTAAGGATTATTTCACGTAACATTCAAAATTATCGTGAGTGGATGAGTGATGGTGATGACACCAATTATCACCAAACTTATTTTTATTTAATTTATCTAAAGTAAAAGGTGTTGGAGCCTTCAAGGGTTGAGAAATATTTTAGTGTTTCTCTCCTTTATGATAAGTGTGTTTTTTCTTCTATATATAAGGCTAAAATGTGAATTTATGTAAATATTAGGCCTTGCATGCTACATTGGATGAAGAAGTGACAAGTTGCTTCATCTTTTCCTTGGATTCAATCTTTGTATCATTTTTATATGCTTTACCTAAATATTTATAAGTCAATAACTCCATATTTGTATGGATATAAGGTTAAAGGACATTGAAGTACTTTAGCACCTTATGTTGTTCACTCAAGTTCTTGTATAGGCACATAGTGTAGTCATGAAAAATGTTGTTTTGGTCTTCCATAGACATATCTTTACACGAGTGTAGTTATTTGAACTTGATGTATTCAAATTCAAAGTGGCACAAAGGGTAGTATTCCTCCTTTTCCACATTGAGAAAACTCTTCTAGGATTCAATTGAAACACACTCTTGTGCATGATATGTGATGAATATCTCCAACTAATGAAAAAATGGTATGGATATATTTAGTACTACAAAGGTGATATTCTTAGCATCAATGAAGGAATTGATTGAGAAATACACCTTGAGTTTTCAAATCTAGGAATCCAATGCTTTAGTATCGATCTTGCCTTTAAATAAAGGGATGTTGAGATTGATTTAAACTTTTAAAGGGGTTTATTGTTGAAAACATTATTGAACGATCTATGGAGGTGTGGTAGAAGGAATCATATTGATATGTACCATCAATTCACAGAACTAGCCAAAACATTTAGTGTATTATGCATTCACTACACCGATGATGAGATTTCATACCTCATTTTTCTTTTAAGTGTCAGCCATATTAATTTTTATATGATGTTCTTCCAGATATTTTAAAATAGAACTAATTGAAAAACCTTCCTTCTTAAGTTATGCTCACAAGTTTACATGCATAGAAAGGAATATAAATTTTAAGTTTTGATACCAATACTCTACACCATATGGCCCAAGACTAAGCATGCAAGGGAAATTTGAGATTTGGTTGTGTAGAGTGAATGGACAAAGCTAATTTAGAAATAAACAACTAAACATATTCAATGGAGCAAAAGTCTTACTTTTAGGAAATGCAACTTATATTCATTAATAAATAATAGGGGAAAGCAGTATAATGTGTTATAGTGCATGTTTTACAGATTAGATACATGAAGAATGTTATATGTGGCATCACTATGTGGGTAATCAAAATTAAGTTGGATGTGTATGTTACATACTTATACAATTAGAATCAAGATTAGTTACAACCACTAGTAGTTACCAAAAATATAGTTGCATTGGTTCATCTTCCAAGTTGGATGATGTTTGGTGAACCCCTTGAAGAATGTGGCTATGTTGAGGTGACATATGTTAAGCACGGAATATACTAAGAGGGGGGTGAATCAATATATTATATATCTTATAAATCTTTCCTTTAACCAAATTGCACTTAATCAAACATTCAAGATATGTAATAGAACTCAAACAATAAACATCCACACAAGATAGAGAGAGACACCAGATATAACATGGAAACCCAATGTGGGAAAAACCATGGAGAATCAATCTCAAATATATTCATGAGAACAACCCCACAAGAACACCATACCCCTTTGCCAAGTACAAATCTCAGCTTCAATTTGTGAGCACCACCCCATAGGAGCTTCAAACCCCTTTGCCAAGCACCAACCCAGCTATCATTTATGAGCACCAACCCATAGGAGCACCAACCCCTTTGCCAAGCACCAACTCAGCAACAATTCATGAGCACCAACCCACAGGAGTACCAACCCCTTTGTGTATACCACACACCTATCTCTCAATGTTGCTATCTCAAAAAATGATAGATCAATACAACATCACCTTCCTCTCTCTTACTTTTTCTCTTCTAAGTTAGATATAACAAATACAAATAATCTCTCATAATTGCTCTTCCAAGCTAGATATTACAATATCAAATCAACCTCTCACTTCTAAATTTACAAATGACTACTCAAGCCTTTATTTATAGCTTTCCAAATGACTTTTGGCCTTCCCCCTTTGTGACCTTTCATTCCTCATGGAAAATGGCACCAATCTTGGATGACCCTTCATGATGAAAAATGTCTTTCCCACTTTTGTCCTTATCTTTGGTGACTTTTCATATTCCTTTAAGTATCCCTTCATGAGAAATTAAACCTTTACTCTTTTGTCTTCACTTGGTGACTCTTGGTATTCCCCAAGATGACTCTTCATGGGAAAATGCATCCCATCCTTCTTTTGTATTTATCCCATGACTCTTCAACTTCTCCATGGGCACTTATTTTGTCTCATATGCAACCAAAAATATATTCATTAATATTAAATAAATATTAACTCATATTAGCCAAGATAAACAATATTAAATGCAATGGGGCCTTTATCACCAATAATACTAAACCTTTGATATCAATGAAAATATTTCTAACAATCTCCCCCTTTGTCATTGATGGCAACCTCAATTCTGAAACTGCCACATCTTATCACCTGCACATACCGTCATCTGAAAATATACAGTAACTCCCCCTTATTGTATCAACCTGTACTTGTTCCCTGTACCTATTTTTTTCACCTGTACCTGTTATTCTCCCTCTTTGACATCAATGGCAAAGGGCCTACCTGGAGCTAACACTTAGCTCCCCCTCACTTGATGTTGAACATCAATGGTAGGAAGTAATAGAAATTACTCCCAACTCCTCTCGCTAATATTTGAATGTATCCTTTGATCGTGCCTTTGAGAAGATATCTGACAATACATACACATTTTTCCCTGTCCTTTGAGCATCTACAATCAACTCATTTGAATCTTTTCTTCTAATCTCACAACTCTCTTTATGAAACTTTAATGTATATCCTTGATCACATATATGACTAACACTCAACAGATTATGCTTAAGACCTTTTACATATAAAACATTCTTAGTCTTAGTTCTACTATAATCCAAACTCAAAGTACCTTTTCTGGATATCTTGGTAGTGGTTTTATCTCCAAACCTCACTATACCACCATTAATCTTCTTTAGAGAAATGAACTTACTTTTATCTCCTGTCATATGCCTCGAATATCCACTATCAATTAACCATGGCTGATCTTTACCTCCCACATGCAGAGCTGTTTGCACCATCATAGAATCTTCATGTTGTTTCTTCTACCATGAACATGTATGAACCTTCTCCTTGATGAATGGAGCTTTGAAACTCTGATTCTTCTTCTTGATGAATGGAGATTTGAACCTTAGATCCTTCTTGACTGACTCAAACATGCTTTTCCAATATCAAGCTATGTGTATGTAGTTGTTGCACTTGTAGCATACTATGGTCTCTTCATCAAAGCTTGATAGAGGAGCAAAAGAGTTGTGGATTTTGCTTGACTCTACTTGACTTTCCTTCTCCTTATGTCTGAAATTGTTAGCTCTTTTTCTACATTCTAATTTCTTGTGACCATATCCATTACAATAAAAACAATAGCCATAAAAATAAGACATGTCTGTATATCTCTAACCTAATTGCCTTTTTAGCTTTGATCTCTCCATCCTTCTCTATTTGGAATGTCCTATGTATTCTTCACTTCTCCCCTTTTTGTTTCCTCTTGTGTAAGAGCTTCAGCATAGCTCTTTTTCTTTTCAAATTCGATCCCTGTCTTATTCGAATTTGTTTTTTGACTTTCCAATATCTTATTCAGCATGTTAGTGCTATCCTCAAATCTTGAATCACTCACTACTTTATCATTGACTGCTTTTTGAATATCTTCTTTTAAAGAGGCAATTTCAATAACATACCTTTCACAATCTTTTCTTTCTATTTCCAACTGTGTTGTGAGATCTTATTCATTCTTCTTGGCTTCTTTAAAGTGTGTTTGTAGATCTTCAATCATTTCCTTTGAATCTTGCTCATTTTTCTTAATCTAGCACTTTAACCTTTGATTCTTCTTCTGAATAGCTTCTAACTCTTCTAGGGCACAATTGAGTTCTCCTTCCATATCTACTTCAGCTTCGTCCTCTTCTTCTTCTTGATCATCATTATGTATGGCCATGAATAGAATCTCTTCATCTTCTGAATCACTAGCTCCACTATCTTCGCTTGAGCTAGGATCTTTAAATACAAACTCTTCTTCTTGAATCCCTTCTTAGATTTGCCTTTGAAATTCTTCTTGTATGTAGGCTTTTCTTCTTCATCATCTTTAAACTTATCTGGGCATCTAGCTAAAAAATGTCCAATCTTCCCACAATTAAAACATTTAAAAGGTAATTTTCCTTGATATTTACCAATTCCTCTTTTTGGCCTACGAATGAAAAGTGATTCGTTGTCATCTTCATCATCACTGGAACTATCACTTGATTCTTGAATCTTAGCTTTCTCCTTCTTTGATGTCTTGAAAGCCACTTCTCTTTTTGAGGGTTTATCTTGTTCTATCCACATCTCATATGCCGTGAGAATACCATGAAGAACATCCATCTTTAGCTTGGATAAATTCTTCATTTCCTCGATTGGTGAAACCTTTGCATCATATCTCATTGGTAGAGATCTCAAAACCTTTTGCACCACCGTTGACTCTTCCAAAGTTTCTCTAAGACCTTGAATCTGATTTACTATCTGATCAACTCGCAAGAGATAACTTGCTATATCTTCTTCTTCTTCCATCTTCAAACTTTCAAACTTCCTTCTAAAAGTCTGCAACTTAGCTTGTCGAACCTTTCCATCACCTTTGTAAATATTCTCAAGTTTTACCCAAGTTTCATGAGTAGATTTACATTGCATAACTTTAACAAATTTAGATTCACATAAACCACATAAAATAGCATTTAAAGCTTTAGCATTACATTCACTTGCCTTCTTTTCTATTGGAGTAATTGTAGATGTTTATGGCTCTTCATATTCCTCCACCACTGATTTCCATATGTCGAATCCAAGGGCCATCAGATAAACCTTCATTCTCATGCTCCAAAAATCATAATTCATCCCATCAAACAAAGGTACCTTATTTGTAGAAAATCCTTCTTGTGACCCAGCCATCATGCTTTCTCGATCTACCTTCAATCTGTAAAACTTTTCAAAAAGGAACCTGCTCTGATACCAATTGTTAAGCACAGAATATACTGAGAGGGGGGTGAATCAGTATATTATATATCTTATAAATCTTTCCTTTAACCAAATTTCACTTAATCAAACATTCAAGATATGCAATAAAACTCAAACAATAAACATCCACACAAGATAGAGAGAGACACCAGATATAATGTGGAAACCCAATGTGGGAAAAACCACGGAGAATCAATCTCAAATATATTCATGAGAACAACCCCACAGGAGCACCATACCCCTTTGCCAAGTACAAACCTCAACTTCAATTCGTGAACACCACCCCATAGGAGCTTCAAACCCCTTTGCTGAGCACCAACCCAGCTGTCATTTGTGAGCACCAACCCACAGGAGCACCAACCCCTTTGTGTATACCACACACCTATCTCTCAATGTTGCTATCTCAACAAATGATAGATCAATACAACATCACCTTCCTCTCTCTTACTTTTGCTCTTCTAAGCTAGATATAACAAATACAAATCATCTCTCATAATTGCTCTTCTAAGCTAGATATTACAATATCAAATCAACCTCTCACTTCTACATTTACAAATGGCTACTCAAGGCTTTATTTATAGCTTTCCAAATGACCTTTGGCCTTCCCCCTTTGTGACCTTTCATTCCTCATGGAAAATGGTGCCAATCTTGGATGACCCTTCATATCCAAGCATTTGAAAAGTCATGTGGTGACCCTTCATGACCAAAAATGTCTTTCCCACTTTTGTCCTTATCTTTGGTGACTTTTTTTATTCCTTTAAGTGTCCCTTCATGAGAAATTCACCCTTTAATCTTTTGTCTTCACTTGGTGACTCTTGGTATTCCCCAAGATGACTCTTCATGGGAAAATGCATCCCATCCTTCTTTTGTCTTTATCCCGTGACTCTTCGACTTCTCCATGGGCCCTTATTTTGTCTCATATGCAACCAAAAATATATTCATTAATATTAACTCATATTAGCCAAGATAAACAATATTAAATGCAATGGGGCCTTTAACACCAATAATACTAAACCTTTGACATCAATGATAATATTTCTAACAACATATGGATGTGTTATAGAGTCCAAGAGTAAACTAGGTATGTAAAATTGTGAGCTATAGCATGGGACTAAGAGATGTGAAGAGTGAAAATGTTAATGAGTTGGTATATAACTTGTGCGATGCATTATCCAGTGAGGTGTGTAAGTTTGAAATCTATGGCATGAAACTATGAGGCTTTAGATACTATAAGATATGAAATATAACTGAAAGGTATATTATACTATAAGTTTTAAGGGTGTATAAGTCAATGATAAAGTGTAATACTTACATAGAACACAAGACTATGAGTTATAAAGTGCACACTAAAGGGTGCATAGTGTGGATTGCACATGGGTCAGTGTGTATAAGTATACGATATGGCATGGGACTTGTGTATATGAATTTAATCCAAATTTTGGTAAGGATTACACAAAATTATGTGAGAGGGGCATACCTTATTCAATAGAGTGAATGAGGTGTAAGCTTAGTTTCATCGTATATGTGCATGATTAATATGTTTCTAGTATTTATAAGGTAGTGAGTAAAATAGTGAAGGATTTCATAGAGTTTGAAAGTTAACATAATGGTGAATAGGAAAATAAAGGTAAGGATGTTACGATTAATATTTTAATCACTTAATGATTAAATTTAAGGTTTACATATTATAACACAAAAATACTCTTATACGTTCCTATAAATATCAATACAAACAATGTTAAATATTTTACAAGAGGAAAAATTTAAGACAACTAAATTGAAAAAGGGAATATAAAGATAATATACACATTACGTTAGTTTAAACACTTAATAAATCACATATTTTAATAAATACTTCAAAGGTGTTATAGATAAATTTAGAAAACAAGTGACGTTTTTAAGGATTTCCTAGTTTGTCATAGTATATGGGAGTCAGAGTATAACTACTAAATATAGATTTATGATTTGTTGGTATACCTTAGATCATTAAATTTATAGAATATATTTTGAAATAAGGGATTTAAAAAATGAGCAAGAATGTGTAGCCTCACCATTCCTACAATCCAAAAGATGTATATGTCATGGATCTTATTGTCACCAAAATTGCCCCACTTTATTTGAATAAGTGAAGCCCCATTTTTTATCCATGTTGGTATTGGTTATATCATATTAATTTGTCAAAATATAGTTCTATATGCACCCTTGTGACATTTTTATTTAATTGGGACACATTCACATCTCCCAAGTTAAAATTTTACACTTTGATTCTATGCCACACATATCATTGTGACTAATGGACCTAATTGTAGATTAAATTATAATCCATTTAATACATATGTATATTCCACTTTTACTTTAGGTGTTTATCTTTATGACTCTATGTCCCTCTAATAACTATGTTGTGTGTGATGTGTGTAAAAATATTATGGGTGCATCAAAATATAAAGTGGTTTTAAAGTTTCAATAGATCCACAAACTTACCTAGATCCACATTGATAGTAAAAAATACATTTTGTCCCTCTATGACTTCCCTTTGATGTTTTACGGATATTCTTTTTAAATCTTAGATATTTTGTTTAAAGAGATTTGCATGTTTATTAATTTTTTTTATGATATCGACATGTTTATTCAATATGTAGGGGAAAGATATGGACATAAAAATTTTTATGATGAAACTAAAATTACCATGGATACATGGTCTTAAAATAAAATAATTTTAATACTTGGAGATGCCATGACCCTATGAATACAAATCAATGACATACTACCATGTGTATTACTCTGAGTGGACATAATAAAGGTTGAAGTAAATAAAATTTTGGAGCCTATAAGAACTCATTTTATAGGATGTTATCATGGGGATATGAGATATGTAAATAAAGGAAATGTTTGGACATGAGGAAATATAAAATGGATTTAATAAATCCAAAAATCAATAGAGTTTTTTTAAGTTCACATTGAGAATAAAGAAGCACTTAGTGAATCTATGATTGTGAGGTAATGAAAAGCTACCACATGTGTCACTTCAAATGGACACATTAAAGGTGAAAAGGTATTGAAAAATAAAATCCTAGAAAACAAAAACTATGTAGGACTATTTCATGTGTCCATGACAAATGTGAATATAGAGAGAATTCTTACTCAAGCACACCTAAGGGAGATTTAATAATAGATAGATTTTTTGGAAAAAATATGTTACAAATTTTAATTCTCAATGTTTCAAATTATCTTCTTTGATCCTTATTCATGATTTCTTTCTCCTAATGAAGGATCATAGTAGATGATCCAAAATCTTGAGCATCAGAATTTGTAATAAAATTTTTCTAAAAAAGTTATATGTGATTATATGGACTATGAAAGCATCAAATATTTGAGATTTATTAATTTAACATGTCCACAAAATATAAAGTGAACATCAAAAGTGTATAAGGCACTCCTTTAAATTTGTAACCTTGATGTTTTGGGATTATGACATGTGGATGGGTAAGATTATTTATTAATACTAAATCCATAGACTCACTATTCACTAAATTTATAGTGACCAAAATTGAATAGTGAATCCATGTACCCTAACATTAATTCATATAATTAATGGGTAAATTAGTTTAGATACACAATGGCATTTATAATACAAAAGTAAATTGAATTGGATAGGTATAAATTACTCCTAATTAATATAATTCATAGGTGATCTCCATTTTGACAAATTCAATAGTGAATATTGAGATACACAAAGTGAACATTTTGAACATTAATAGAACACAACAAACATAATTCATTGGTGAGATCAAAAGTTTTATGAAAAAACACATAAATTATCACAAGTGTACGACAAAGATTGTATTTTGATAACTACATAAAAATATGATATTGATCCTAAATAATTCCATAATATAATTCAAGGGATAAGTGAGCATTAAAATTCAAAACACTTTAGAAGGCCAATTATAGATATGACATAAGTGGATAAGGATAAAAACATATTCATGCAAGCCCACAAAGTAACGTATATGTTTTTTTTAGTTTCAAGTGGCACTGTATGATCTTATAGAATGTATAATTATGTGTTATTTTACCCTAATTTAGTTTTATAAACCCTAATATGATAGAAATTAATAAAATAATTCTGATTGATAAATATGGTATTCAAAAATATGGCATTCAAACATATATTTGAATGTTAAATATTGAAATTGATTCTAATGATTTAAAAAGTGGCATATGGTATATATAGTAATAAAAATAAAAGGATGAGTACTAATATTTTCTAACTGACTATTCAAATGTAAATATGTTATATAAGTGGAAAAGATACTAAATTAGGCCTCTAATTCGTCATGTTTTGGAACTATATTTATATCCTTGTAGGGTTGGTTTTATTAGATTTGCATTAGTATCAATTGTCAATATTTACATGAGTGGTGGGTAGTGACCTCTACCTAAATATGTACCTGTGACTATATATTTGCCTTTTCTTATATTTTCAAGGTTTGTATGTGTGATTAAAAACTCTTAATGATTAAATTTGAGGTTTACATATTATAACACAAAAATACTCCTATACATTCTTATAAATATCAAGACAAACAATGTTAAATATTTTACAAGAGGAAAAATTTAAGACAACTAAATTGAAAAAGGTAATATAAAGATAATATACACATTACATTATTTTAAACACTTAATAAATCACATATTTTAATAAATACTTCAAAGGTTTTATAGATAAATTTAGAAAACAAGTGAGGTTTTTAAGGATTTCCTAGTTTGGCATAGTATATGGGAGTCAGAGTATAACTACTAAATATAGATTTATGATTTGTTGGTATACCTTATATCATTAAATTTATAGAAGATATTTTGAAATAAGGGATTTAAAAAATGAGCAAGAATGTGTAGCCTCACCATTCGTACAATCCAAAAGATGTATATGTCATGGATCTTATTGTCACCAAAATTGCCCCATTTTATTTGAATAAGTGAAGCCCCATTTTTTATCCATGTCGGTATTGGTTATATCATATTAATTTGTCAAAATATAGTTCTATATGCACCCTTGTGACATTTTTATTTAATTGGGACACATTCACATCTCCCAAGTTAAAATTTTACACTTTGATTCTATGCCACACATATCATTGTGATTAATGGACCTAATTGTAGATTAAATTATAATCCATTTAATACATATGTATATTCCACTTTTACTTTAGGTGTTTATATTTATGACTCTATGTCCCTCTAATAATTATGTTGTGTGTGATGTGTGTAAAAATATTATGGGTGCATCAAAATATAAAGTGGTTTTAAAGTTTCAATAGATCCACAAAGTTACCTAAATCCACATTGATAGTAAAAATTACATTTTGTCCCTCTATGACTTCCCTTTGATGTTTTACGGATATTCTTTTTAAATCTTATATATTTTGTTTAAAGATATTTGCATGTTTATTAATGTCTTTTATGATAGCGACATGTTTATTCAATATGTAGGGGAAAGATATGGACATAAATTTTTTTATGATGAAACTAAAATTACCATGGATCCATGGTCTTAAAATAAAATAATTTTAATACTTGGAGATGCCATGACCCTATGAATACAAATCAATGATATACTACCATGTGTATTACTCTGAGTGGACATAATAAAGGTTGAAGTAAATAAATTTTTGGAGCCTATAAGAACTCATTTTATAGGATGTTATCATGGGGATATGAGATATGTAAATAAAGGAAATGTTTGGACATGAGGAAATATAAAATGGATTTAATAAATCCACAGATCAATAGAGTTTTTAAAGTTCACATTGAGAATAAAGAAGCACTTAGTGAATCTGTGATTATGAGGTAATGAAAAGATACCACATGTGTCACTTCAAATGGACACATTAAAGGTGAAAAGTTATTGAAAAATAAAATCCTAGAAAACAAAAACTATGTAGGACTATTCCATGTGTCCATGACAAATGTGAATATAGAGAGAATTCTAACTCAAGCACACATAAGAGAGATTTGATAACAGATAGATTTTTTGGAAAAAATATGTTACAAATTTTAATGCTCAATGTTTCAAATTATCTTCTTTGATCCTTATTCATGATTTTTTTCTCCTAATGAAGGATCATAGAATATTATCCAAAATCTTGAGCATCAGAATTTGTAATAATTTTTTTCTAAAAAAGTTATATGTGATTGTATGGACTATGAAAGCATCAAATATTTCAGATTTATTAATTCAACACATCCACAAAATATAAAGTGAACATCAAAAGTGTATAAGGTACTCCATTAAATTTTCAACCTTGATGTTTTGGGATTATGACATGTGGATGGGTAAGATTATTTATTAATACTAAATCCAAAGACTCACTATTCACTAAAGTTATAGTGACCAAAATTAAATAGTGAATCCATGTACCCTAACATTAATTCATATAATTGATGGGTAAATCAGTTTGGATACACAATGGCATTTATAATACAAAAGTAAATTGAATTGGATAGGTATAAATTACTCCTAATTAATATAATTCATAGGTGATCTCCATTTTGACAAATTCAATAGTGAATATTGAGATACACAAAATGAACATTTTGAACATTAATAGAACACAACAAACATAATTCATTGGTGAGATCAAAAGTTTTATGAAAAAACACATAGATTATCACAAGTGTATGGCAAAGATTGTATTTTGATAACTACATAAAAATATGATATTGATCCTAAATTATTCCATAATATCATTCAAGGGAGAAGTGGCCATTAAAATTCAAAACACTTTAGAAGGCCAATTATAGATATGACACAAGTGGATAAGGATAAAAACACATTCATGCAAGCCCAAAAAGTAAAGTATATGTTTTTTTAAGTTTCAAGTGGCACTATATGATCTTATAGAATGTATAATTATGTGTAATTTTACCCTAATTTAGTTTTATAAGCCCTAATATGATAGCAATTAATAAAATAATTCTGATTGATAAATATGGTATTAAAAAATATGGCATTCAAACATACATATGAATGTTAAATATTGAAATTGATTCCAATGATTTAAAAAGTGGCATATGGTATATATAGTAATAAAAATAAAGGGATGAGTACTAATATTTTCTAATTGACTATTTAAATGTAAATATGTTATATAAGTGGAAAATATACTAAATTAGGCCTCTGATTCGTCATGTTTTGGAACTATGTTTATATCCTTGTAGGGTTGGTTCTATTAGATTTGCATTAGTATCAATTGTAAATATTTACATGAGTGGTGGGTAGTGACCTCTACCTAAATATGCACCTGTGACTACATATCCACCTTTTCTTATCTTTGTAAGGTTTGTATGTGTGATTACAAACTCTAATGATATGAAAAACTCTAGAAATCAACCTTCAAACCTTAGGTGTGCTTGTGAGGACTAAAAAACTTTAAAAAAGAGAAAGTGTACTAATGATAATCACCCTTATTTAATGATGGAATGCTAAGGGAAATCAAGTCACACATAGTTCTCCCACATAGTGTGATTATGTAATTGTGATCCTTTACTATATGAATGTAGTTAGTGATTGGGAATAGATACTTGAAAATAATTAATTTGAATTCAATTTAGTATGCTTTAGACTTGGTTTTTGACTTGGTTAGTGTGCAATACTGTATAAATATGGCCAAAATAAGTGTAAAGTACCATATCAAGTGAATCCTTGATTTGTATATGTATGATTCAAATTGGATATTTTATCACACCACATACAAGATAGGAATATGGGTTAAGCCTAATAAATATTTTATTTTGAAAAGAATTCATTTCTAGGAGAGGGTTGTACCATTTGACTCAGGTTAATATCAATTAGTGATATTGACCCAGCTTGATGTTATTGACTTATGTACAAGAGAATTAAAAATATCCTCTATGAATGTATGTGTCTATAACGTTAAAAAAAACAATGATTTATATAGGTGTGTAATAATATAATGGAATACTCCCATTAAATGTTTAATAGTGGTTAAGTCTAATAAGATTAATAGAGTTACAATGGTCTAGAAACCTTTGAAATTAGGTTGGTTTAAGTTAAATTTTGATGGATCCTATTGAGGCAATATGAGGCTTCAAGAGTAGGATATGTGATTAAATATTATAGTGGTTCTTTAATACAAGCAACTTCATTCAAGCTCATTGACAAGAATAATAATGACACAGAAGTGTAAGTTATGGTGGCAGGGATTGAGATAGCTCTTGAGTGTGAAGTGGAATGTTTATAAATTAAATATGATTATTAATTAGTTATTAATGCTCTCTTTATTCAAATGATAAATATTGACACTTGGATAATATTTTTTCACAAGATTGGGTGAAGCTAGGTCAATTTTGTAGTTGATCTTGTGCCCATTACATTTGTGAAATCAATAAGGTGGTAGATTTTATAACAAACGTAGGGATTGACCAAAGGGAGGATGAATGGGTAAATAATTTAAAAGAGATATGGTATTATTTAAATGGGATAGAAGTGGTGGAGTTTTAATTAAAATTCACTTTGGAGCTCATGGGAGGGGGTGCTGGATTTTTCAATGATGGTAGCATTAATGTTTTGACATGGTAAATAATGCAAAATATTGCTTGGGCATGTAAAATCCTTGGTAAGATGGCTTTATTAGTATTATTTCTCAATTATGAATGTTTATTTAAACTATGTGTTGGATATTTTGAGCTTTAGAAAATGGATTTAGAGTTTTTGAAAACCCTAGTGTAGTTGCTTTGCTTTGGAGGTGTTGAGTCTAGGAAAATGGGCTTCATGGGAAAAGTGTCACATACACAACTATAAAATGTTTTATAGACTCTGATGGGGGAAATATCAAAGGACATATAGATTTTTTTTTGGGTTAGAATTTTTATAATAAATCATAAGGGTGAAGGTGAATTTAGACTGAGCTAGTTTTTTTGCTAGAAATTTGCTTATGGTAATTTTTTATAATGATCAATTAAAATATTTGGTTGTATTTTTTATTTGGCTAGATAATAGGGTAAATTTTATGTTTAAAATAGATAAAGTGTAGGAAGGACCATATTTTTAGTTCCTCTTTATAGGGAATGATGGTTTATGATCTATCCCATTGTCAATTTATAGGTCCTTTGAGGAGAGGTTTGTTTCTCTTTTAGATTCTGTAAAACAAGTGGATTCTTTATTTTCTATAAAAGAGATAGAAGGGGAAGAAAAAGGGATTAGTCCTTCCTAATTTTAAATAACTGGTATCCCTTCTTCCTCTAATGACAAAATGGTGTGTAGTATGTAGGTTACCGAAGAGGCTACATGTGATAAAATTGGTGATTCAGGGGTTTTCTCATGGAAGTTTCTAGGCACCTCCTTGGTTGGAAGAGAAGTGGGTAAGTTTCAAGTGGTAGGGGACCATAGGAAGCATAATAAATTGGGAAGTTAGCCATAGTTTGGGTCATTAGGTGGAGAAATTTTGTTAGCAGGGATCAAGCCATAGGTGCCTTCCTATCCACAACTGGTGGAAATTAAAGGTCCAAATATTTTGGAGAAGGAACTGTCTCAATGCATTAATAAATTTTAGGGTGATAATTGGTGTGGTGATCAAGTAATTCTAATATATTAACAATTGGTTTATATGATATGTTTTTCTATTTTGTTTAAGTTGACTAATAGGTTAAGTTAGATTCTATGCTTATGAAAACACTATCTGTTGATGTAAAATTCAAGTATTTTTAAATACTTAAATGTAGTTTGTTTTTGTTTATACTGTGATGGTCAAATTCCTTATTATTTTTGTCATTAATCCATACCTATATAGTTTTTTGATATCTTTTATTAATAGGAAGGGGTCCCAAAAAACTAAAACCTATCTTTAAAAAATAATATAATGAAAGGATCAAGCTCATAAGATAGCATTAGGCATGAGAGAATAGTTTATTAAGGCTATATTCATGTGCACAAATAATGCATCACAAAAGTCTTCCAAGCTTGTTATTATCAAGTACTTAATATTAAATTTTAGTATCTACATGTGCAAGGTATTATTTAAATCTACTTGGAAGTGGAAATCATGCCTCAATTATCTATTTAAAACTAGATAAGTCTATGTAAATCTAGGAAATACTTATGTAAATATAGTGAGTTTAATTTACTTTTCAAATTTTCTTTATAGGGATAGAATTAGAATAGTAAGTATATTTTTAATCAGCATTTTCAGAAGTAAGTTCTTTCAAGATGTAGAGGTGACACATATTTTATTATAAATACATTGTATTGTGACACTTTTAAACCAAAAATATTTGGAATACAATTTTTTATTCCTAATAAATCATTGTGGATGTTTTGTGGCTTTGTTTTTTCACTTTCTCACTTAAATTAGTAATTTTTGTTTCTTCATCTTAAATATTTCATTATTGTGATATGTGTGTTGTGTTATTAGTTGGTTGGATTGATTGTATGTTATTCTAACCTTTTCATTGGAAAATTATGACCTCAATTAAATTATTTTATATGAACGTGTTTTGTTATCTTCTAGAAGTAATTATCTTGTCAAGTATGCCTATGAAATATTTCTTATAAATTTAATCCTTAAACTCTAGATCTATGATTTTTTGAATTCGAGTGAATGCTATATTTGGTGAACATTAATTTATTTTGAATTTTAACCACATTGAATATTTAATTTATAAAATATAAATAAGTGGTATATAA
>JARHVA010004661.1:0-20000 GCA_037957365.1 Torreya grandis
TATCTTCTGAATGATCATGGAGGATGGTTCGATAAATAAATAAGACTTGTTTGTGATGAAATCATCTGATATAATATTGAGAACTAAGAGTGATAATATCTATGATGAATGTGTTTAAATTTTGGGTGGAAATTGTTTCAAAAAAAATTGGATTTACAACTTCCTATAGTAAGGAGTTTTTACCACCTTGAGAAATTTGTACAAATTCATATAGAAATATCCAACAAGCATCCCTCTCATGAAAAAAAATGAAACAATAACTATGTTATGTGTACTAGGAATGATTGATTGGGAACTAACACTAATATTGGTGATAATTTCTGAGAATAGTTATACTTATTCTTGGTATTTATTAAAAATATAGGTAGATAACTTATTGAAATATGACAAGGTCCAAGTTCTTATGTCGATCTTCATTTGATGACTCAAGTTGGGGTACTCATGGGAGTTAGTAGGTCAGGTAGTGATATGAATTTAAAATATTAAGAGATTTTAGGGGTTTTAAGTGTTTTCATATAAATCCTAAAATGATTTTTATGACCCCTAAAATAAATACCATACATCTAATAACAACTCTTATACATCTTGTAAAAACTATCATACAACTTGTATAAATTATGCACATCATATAAAAACTACACACACCCCGTAGCAACTTATAATACAACTTGTAATTAAAAAAAGGTTGTAACAACTACACTATAACATGTAACAATAAAAATATCCTATATTAACCACATGAGTATTTTATAGGATCTCTCTCTCTCTCTCTCTCTCTCTCTCTCTCTCTCTCTCTCTCTCGTCTCTCTCTCTCTCTCTCTCTCTCTCTCTCTCTCTCCTCTCCTCTCTCTCTCTCTCTCTCTACCCTCTCTTTCCTCTCTCTCTCTCCGTCTCATCTCTCTCTCTCACTCTCTCTCCTCCTCTCTCTCTCTCTCTCTCTCTGTGTGTGTGTGTGTGTGTGTGTGGGGGGGGGGGGGGGGGTCGGTGGATGTGTGTGTGTGTATTATTACTAGCCAAGGAGTTAGTTTTTTAATAAAAAATGTATTAAGTACTTGGATAGATAATAAGAAATGTTTTTTTCCTAGGTTGTTAGATAACACTTATACCTTATTTAGAGGATTATAGGTTGAGCTATAGAGTTCAACCTATACTTAAATATGATCCTTTCTAGGAATCAAAATTTGAGGTACAGTTCTCATCCAATATTAAAGAGAGTTCCATATTTATGTGAGGACTTTCTTCCTTAATGATTTTTATAACGAATACCTCTTTTGATTGTGGTTTCTTATAAACCTTGAGACAATGAAATTTGACCATAAGATAAAATCTTAAAAAATCAATTATACAAAACTTCACCACTCTTATCTCATATAAATTGAGCTATCTTATCTAATTTTTTTCTTTGTTATACCTTAAACTTTTACTCATAAATTAAGGCTTAATCTCTTAGCTCTTATATAATATCCTATATCTTATCTTGATGAACCTTTTTTATCACTTGATTCATTGTTACTAATTTATATTTGTATGATACAAGGCTTCTCTTAAGATTTCATCTTGGTGATTGAGTTTCATTATCCTTTTTATTTATTTATTTTATAAGTCATTGTACACATCTAAAGTTACTGACTTCTTCCATTGCTAATGTTGTCTAATGTCATCTAATTTTATCTAATTCATCTTACTAATCATCCTAGTCATTGGTTTAACACCCCCTTCATCCTTCATGAAATATAGTACAATTACCCTCTTCCACATCAATTAAATCATGTCATTATTCTTATATTATCATATTTAATCCCACTTGTCTAATATATTTTAATTTTGAATTCACTTCTACCTAAATCCTACCTACAAAAATCTTTTCCTACTAACCACTTGTTTAATCATATCTTAATCTTGATTAGTCTTCCTGATGGAATATATAGGCTTTACACTCTAGAATCTTCCACACCTTTCAACCTTATAGAGAATTCCTCTCTAGAGTCCTCCAAAGAGTTTTATATTCCTTGTCGATTCATTCTCCCATCCTATATTATACACGATCTCATCTCCATGCAAATCAAGAGATTTTAAGATCAAATATATCATGCCAATTTTTCTATCATCAATCTATGATGATACATTCATGTTATCCATGACTTGAGTCTACACAAGGTAATCCAACATACACATCAAATAATAAAAATCAAGTTTGTATTGGGGTACATCATTCAAATTTTGGAGGTGGATTGAACTTCATCAGTTAGGTATGATTGTATATTTCATTTACTATTTTTATACTTTCTTTTCCTACCTTGCCTAACTAAAAATATGTTCTATATTAGGATAGTTGTGGGTGACGATCTTTAGTTTTACTTTCACTCTTTGATTCCCATTCAAATATATTGGATACACATTTTTTATATTTAAAAATTCCAAAAAGTATATATTCCCATTTTCAAATATACTCTAATGTATGGTCATACCTTAGTCTAAAGCATGTAGGTTATGAGAATGATAACAAATGTGAATTAATTGGGTAGTTCATCCCATTGATTACATTTGGCCAAAACAATATCAATGTTATGAAAGGATACCCATGCCTTTTATGATCTGCAATTTTTAATATTCCATAATAAACTATGTCTTATTTATTCATCTAGTTAAACACATGGAAAAGTATTCATACAGATGAATAATTGAAAAAGCATTTAAACCTCCAAGGTATTTTTTAAAAACCCTGATTTTATCTATACCCTATAATAATCAAAATACATTAGGCTTGTTAGGAAATATATGGATCAAAGTATTTATATTTTAGAAAAATATTTTATTAGGAATTGACAAAGTAGTTAATAAATATACTCAAAACTCATCTAGGAATTATATAAATAACATATAGGATTCAAGTGTTAATGAAGATTCGTAAATCTCTAGGTTGGTATTTATTGTATAGACTTGTAGCAAAGTTAAAGGAGTTAATACATACACATGTAAAGGAGGGTGGAATAAAATAATTAGATATCCAATATTTAGGCATTTGTTTGAAAATAATTATTTCCCATTAGGACCCAACTTAGATATGTGTTTAAACATCTATTATGGTTGATATCTCCAAATCAAATACTACTCTATTCATCATGAAGAAGTTCTATGCAATATAGTTATAGTCTTTTCAAATTGTATACTTATATCTCCTTATTTATTATTAGGTTCAAAGTTCATTTTACAAATAATTTAAAAAAAGGCATCCATAAAAATTCAATTAAAACAATCACATAATTAGGGGAAATTTTTTCTAACTTGAAAGTGCAAGAGCATCAAAGACCAAAACTATCAAAGTACTTACATTATTTTTCATGTCACCCTAAATATCAACAATCAAATTCAATAACATCATTTTATCTGTAGGTTTACTTTCTAAAGAATGTGATTCAAAACTACTAACATTATTTTTTTCATAATTGTCCATAGAAGAAATCCAATCTAAAACTATTAACCATCTTGCTTTCAAGCCATTTACCAAAGAATTGGCATTTTTTAAAACCATTTTGTTATAGATTTGATAATCACATCTTGATCAGGGTTAAAATTAACTTGCTTAATTAGGTGTTTCATTTCAAATAATCTAGCATACTTTTTTGTTACATGTTTTTATCCCAAGGCTATGATAGTGTATGCTCTCCCCTTGCACCCATAGGAGATTCCTAGGGATAAAAAAAACTATCAATAAACCTCTAAATTTTATTTTCTAGGGGGAACATGACATATAATTAACACCCATGCACTTGCTATAGTGTTAAGAGGATTTTCACTTGGATTTCATCACCATAGACAAAACCACACTTTGTGTTCTAATGAAGTATAAATTTCAAGGACATTTATCACTTTATGTAAGCATAACTCCCCACACATGATGATGTGAGGTGAGGATATTACACTCCAATACATAGGCATCAGGAACCACCCTACATAAACTTAGGATCCACGTATTAAAAGGTATTTAGGGGAATCTTTTGGAGATCATGTCACACCTAGTTTAATACCCCTAAGCTAACATAGGCATCAGGGTAGGGGAAACAACATTCTTAGAGATCACTCACCAAATATAGATAATGAGAAAGGTTTGGGTGACATAAATATATGCACCTTTCATTGTGAGTCATCTGGTGAGTTAGGTTTCAAGTTTCGCTCTTGATTCAATCACTAATTATAGTTTTTTGGATTCATTTCTTTATATGTGTGTTTTCATGACTAGTACTATTTTCGGACCTTATAGCCTACACACAAACTAATCACTTAGTCATAAACCTAGGCAAAAAAAATAACTAGACCCATCATCAACTTGTTTTATCTCGAATGAGTCAATACATTATCATATCATATCACATCCTATCATCCCCTCATCATCTCCCCTTAGTCAAAAGCACATCATTCATCTTATTTTCTAAGCTTGCCTGTCACATATTTATTACTCATCATCCCCATATCCAAAAGTCTACCTTATGTTATCCCATCTTGCCTTGTGAAAAAACCTTACCACTTATATTAATTATATATAAACTAGCCTAAACCAACCCTATCACCCATCATCATGTCCTATTTTCCCTTTTTTCTAAACCATCATTTTTCATCATACCCAATATTTCCTTAATCATATTCAACTAAGACAAAACATTATCATGTCATCCCATCCTATTCCAAAATTATAATCCACCATCTCACCTAAAGCTTGTCTTAATCATAATTTAACTTTGTCTAATCCAACCCCATCACTCATCATCTTGGCTTATTTACACCTATCAAAAATGTTACCCCTTATCATAAATCACCCTAACTCTCACACCTATAATTTTCTCTAACCATGGCATAATAATCATACCATCTTTTCCTAGTCACCTTGTATAGCTTTCATAAACATTAAGTCATTCTCCTCTATTCAAAAACCCATCTAAGACTTAGCCATTCCATTCAACTTAGTCCATCACCCTTGTCTACCTTGATAAATAATTTTTATGCCATCACTTTGATTTAATCCTTATTGATATTATCCTTGATTATGGATTTCATCCCTTAGTCGATATTTAGTCTAGACATGTCATTTTATCAATTTAAACCCTACACTTTTCATTATCTTGTTACCCTACTAGTTTTAAAAAACACCAATGGTTATCCCCTAACTCTAATTATTTGAACTTGAAACTCATCATAATTTTTATATAACTATCATTCTAAAATTTTTGGCACCAATTATCCTCTTGATAGCACCCATCATTTTATCAATTTGAATCTAACACCTGTCACCAGCCAAATCATCATCATATTGTCTAACTAGTCAAAGCTTAGGTAGCCAAACCTTATTTTCATATGAAATAATCATATTATCCCTAATATTATAAAACTATTTTCTCAAAGACATACCCTATCATATTTATAGTAATCCTTCACGTCACATTGATCAACTTGGAGGTAAGCTTAACTGCTATGTACCTAGGGATATGATATATGGGTTGATGGAGATGCTAACATGTGGCACACATCCCCTTAGTTAGTTATATGGGTATAATATATTAGGATAATAGAGTAACTTATGGAAGTAATACATTGGGTAATGGTCGGCCTACATTGGATTAGGAGGTTACCCATCCATGGGTTAGATAGATGTATATATATAGGGGATGAATATCATGGTAAATATATCAAGTAAGCATTGAGTCTTCTATTGTAAGAGGATATTTGAGGTTGTCCTCTCGAAGAGACATTTTGGATTTATTTCTTCCTAAAGGAGTATTATATGGTGTTTCCCTACCTTAAGGTTATTTATGCATATATTGAATATCACGATCATACCAAGTGGTATCAGAGCTTTGATTTGGGTAATTTGTGTGGAGTGAAACACTAATTTAACTATATCTTCTAAAATATAATTATTTTTTATTTGAAAGTTTTACTGAAGATGTAAAACAATATAATGGAAGTGTGGTAAAAATTTCAAATTTTTTTTATTCATTTTAAGGGAATTATTGATATTTTAGGGTTTATAATAATTTTGCTATATCTTCCGAAATATAAGGAATTTTTATTCAAAATTCTTAATGGAGATGTAAGCAGATATCAAAAAAGAACAGTAAAAAATTCATAATTTTTTGAGTTGTTTGGAGTGATTTTTTGTGATGTTATGGATCAGTTTTGACATTTTAGGGTTTCATAAACCTTAATTTTTTTTTGTGGATCATGGAGTTGCAAATATTTTTAGGGGAAGATGATATTGATGCTAGAGAATGGTGGCTCATTTTGGAGAATCATTTTAAAAATACTTTTAGAACTCCTTTTTTGTCTGGGCTTGCACTAGATTGGTTTGATCATTTGAGCTGTATAGAAAGGTTTTCTTCATGGAAAGAATTGGAACATAATTTTTTAGATCGATGGGATATAAAAGAAGAAGTAGAAAAAGAAGAATAAGTAGTAGAAGGAGAAGTATAAAAAGAATAATAATAAATAGAATAATTAGTAGAAGAACAAGAAGAAGAAGTAGAAGAAGCAATAGAAGAAGCAGTCAAAGAAGAAGAAGCAGAAAAAGAAGAAGAAGAAATAGAAGAATCAATAGTAGAACAAGAAGAAGAAGAAGTAGTAGTAGTAGTAGAAGAAGAAGAAGATAAACATTCAAATTATTTGGCTCCAAACAAATTTGAGTCAATTTTTCAATTTCATGGATGCATTCAAAAGAAAAGGCTTATTGTGTCCATAAACCCTACCAGTAAGTATAAATTCATCAACATGAATGTGTCAAAGCATCTACATGTTCAAGCAAATAATATCAAAGAGGTTCAAGTAGATGGTAAGAATATTTCAATGTTTGAAGATTTGAAGCTCATCATGGAAAAATATGTTTTGCATTTAGATTTTTATGCTTTGGATATGGATGATATGGATATAGTTCTTAGATATCCATGGTTAGAGACTTTGGGAATAATGAATATTAATATTTATAAAAAGTTCATGAAGTTTTGGTATAAGAAAAAGAAGATCACTTTACAAGATATCATAGTGAAAAAGGCACCAATAACAATCCAGGTATATCATGAGGATGAGATGGAAACAGGTGATGAAGAACATGATGAAGATTCAGATGATATAGAAAAAGACACACTAAAAATGAGCACTTCATCTACTCAAGAGACAAAGAAGGAAAAGGTGGAAGAGGTAGAAGCAAAGGTGGATAAGGTGAAAGTATTGGAAAAGTTTGAGGTATATAGACACCCACATCATCATGAGAGGAAACAATCATGGAACTAGGTGAGGAAGTGTCATAATAACAATCATTTTGTCTATTCAAGAAATAAAATTTCCAATCATTATGGATATGCATGGAATCCAAAGAAAAAATACTATGACACATGGAATGAATGGGGAAATCACTATGACTATGCATGGAGGCATACCTACTATGGTCATGGTTGAAATCAGAGTAGCACAGTGGATTATGGTACATGGAATAAAAAGAGAAATAATTATGATTAGACACCAAAGCAGTATAATTATGATCATAAATGCAAACTCAGAGGAGCACAATAAAACTTGGAAACAAGCTTGGAGAGCTATCACCTGCCAAGATCACATATGGATGGCTAGATGATCGAGATTGGAGACAAGTGTGTAATGATTTGAAGCACACTCATTATTTGGTTTCTTCCTATGTTTTAGGGATGAAACATGTCAAGGAGGGAAGAAATGCTTTGTACCTAGGGATATGATATATGGGTTGATGGAGATGCCGACATGTGGCACATATCCCCTTAGTTAGTTATATGGGTATAATATATTAGGATAATAGAGTAACTTATGGAAGTAATACATTGGTTAATGGTCAGCCTACATTTGATTAGGAGGTTACCCATCCATGGATTAGATAGATGTATATATATAGGGGATGAATATCATGGTAAATATATCAAGTAAGCATTGAGTCTTCTATTGTAAGAGGATATTGGAGGTTGTCGCCTCGAAGAGACATTGCGGAGTTATTCCTTCCTAAAGGAGTATTATATGGTGTTTCCCTACCTTAAGGGTATTTATGCATATATTGAATATCAAGATCATTACATTAACCTACACAATGTCCCAAGACCTAGGCATTTCATCCATCATCCCAATGAGTCATAAGTCCACTCCAATTATAGTCCTAACCTCTAATCCACATACCATACCTATCCATAATGCCCCTTTGCATATGTTAGCCTGATATCCTTAGTCTAATCCCTAATGATTTATAGTTCAATCCCTTATTTACCTCATTAGACAACATCACCTATTGTCTACAATTATCTATTAATGTGAACCAAAATTATTCTAATCGAATCAACTAAATAGTTTTAGAAATATTTATTTATACACATCCATTTGCCAATAATATTCCTTATATAATAAGGTTGGAATTATCAATTTATCCTAATTATTATATGAGATTAACACCATGCCAAAATATAAAAGATATGAGGAATTTTTGAATTAAAAAACTAAATATATATGACTAATCTACCTACTATGAGTAATTATATATTATTCACTTACATTTATTCAACTATGGTCAATTAATCGCCCCTAAGTTAATCCTAATATCCCCCTCTCCTAATTCAAAATTTTCTCAAGTGAATAGGAGATAAATTATTTGAATGCCTCTAATTTTTCCCATGCAAGTGATTTAGTGAAATCATCTATATGTTATTGATATATTAAGAAATATTGGACCTAGATGTTATTATTTTAAACATGTTCACAAATTAAATATGCTTACATCTCAATTTTTTTGGTGCATTCATGAAATAGAAGAATGTGAATAAGCTTCACTACCTTTCATTGTCTACATGAAGGATTATTTGATGATTATGTGGTATTCCAAATCCTTTAGGTATACATCTGAGCCAAATCACTTCATAGGCAATTATTTTTATGTGATATTCTAATTCTATGGTGGACCTTCAAACATAAGTTTGTTTCTTACTCCCCCATGATATTGGTCCAAATCCCAAAAAGAATACAACTCCCAAAGTATATATTTTATCATCAATGTTCCTGTATGATTTGAATCCAAATATCTTAACAATAATCTTTTTTGGAAATAATGTGTCAAGTTTGGATGACAGACACATTTCAAATCAGCCCCTATGATCCTTCATCAATAAATAAAATTATGATAGAACAACAGAGCCATAATTCTTAAAAATAGCAAAAAATATAGTTGTTACCAAAAAAATGCCAAAAAAGAACTAATAAGTCACTAGATAAAATTTATAAAACAAATAAAGAAAAAGAAAAATATTTTAAATTCATTAATTAATTAATGAAAAAACTAATTGCTAAAAATAAAATTGGAAAATAAATAAAATATAAATTAGTTGATAAAATAAATTGTTATAAATTCATATTATATTATAAATAGAGAAATATTAGAAACATCTGAACACCACAACTAATCTTAATTAAAAATACCTTTAAATATTATAAACTATAGGTTTCCAAGCATGAATAATTTCTAATCCCTCATCCCTATTTAAATTATTAGGGTGTTTTAAAATTTCTATAGATTTCCTTAACTTACATTTCTAGAAGTGATCTTCCACTACTATAATTATGGATTCTTTGATATTAATGGCATGTTTATACTTTACAAAGTGTTCATCAAGGGAAGATTTAGCTTTCTTTTCAAGATGAATATCAACAAAATGTTCTTTAATTTTGTTTTTAACTGACCTACTTATTTCTCTTATGTAAGGAATACCACAAGAACAATCCACTTTGAAAACAAAACTCCTAAGCTTAGGGTTCAATTTGTGTTTAGTATACCCTAACATCTTATGCAATTTGTTGATGTGAATAAAAGTGGAATGGATGTTATGGCATTTAATAATTTTATCTAATTTAAAGGAAATGCCATCAATATACAAAAAATAAGCTATATGTCCAGCAAAAAAATACTCCTTATCCTTAGATCTATTGAAATTAACCTTAACTTGCTTGATATACTTAGCCATTTATCTACCTGAGTAACCATTCAATTTAAAAACTTTGTAAAGGTGATTGATTTCTTGATCAATATTCTCTTCATCACAATTTTTAAAGGCCCTAGTAATTAAAGTCATAACAACTGATACTTTTTGATTAGGATGATGATGGGAGGAGGCATGTAGGTATAGGTCTGTGTGAATGCCTTTCCTATAAACCTTTCTAGCTAATGAACCATCTATCTTCTTGAGCATGAGGACATCCAAAAAAGGTAGGTTGTTGGAAAAACATGGGTCAAAAGTGTGACATGATTTTTCAAATGGGACCAAACAATATATGTGAAACCAAATGCAATAATTTAATGTCAATTGGATCTTGATTGTCCCAAATTTCATACTAAATTAAATCAATCAAGTATATGGTTTAATACGGTATACGATTCTAGAAAATTAATCCCTGTGCAACCACATTTAACCATCTTATGTTAATTTTATCATTTGTGTCCCAATTAAAAAATAAATAAAAGTAATTAAGTAATTTATTCAATTTGGTCCAACCAAGCCATGTGAAATTATTTTAAACTATCTAATATCACTTGGTATTTTGGCTGTGTTTTGTTTAATTTTATAACTAAGTTCAATTTTAAGTTCCTAATTATGTATATTAAAATAAGGTCATTAGTACTTGTCAATTACAAGCTTGACACACTTTTTACACTCATGATTCAAGTACTCAAACAAGGTCCTAAGTCACCATCCTCTCACACTTTCATGTTATCCTCTAAGTCAACCCTTGTGTTCTATTTTTAAACACATGCATGAAACTCACTATTTATTTCAAATTTATTAAATATCCTAAACACACTTCCATAGAATATTAGATTATTCCACTTGTATTTGGGTTATTTTATCTAATTACAATTGTTATCACCAATTGACAATGACCTACATTGGTCAAAACCAACCCACTCCTAGCAACAACCAATATAAAAAAAACCATCCTTAGGGTCAACTTATAATCCTAGGATGTTGGTGATATGAGGAATTATTCAAGTGGATCCATATATAAACAAATGAAGTTTTCATTCAATGGGACAATTAAATTATATATTATGCATATATACACTTGTACATTTATAAAATTTACCATATTTTTCATAATTTTCATACCTAACACTAGGAGTGGTCACAAGACAAGTTTGAAGCACTTAAAATTGAAGTTAAATAAAACATTGTAAATTACCAAATTATCCAACCATTAGTTTTATTTGCATAGAGAAGAAACAAAATTATAGAATCAAACTAGGTGGGATAACTACGTGTGGATTAATACACCTACTTGGAGTATTGAATACATAGGTGATGGTCAATCATCAAGCAATAGTGCTTTGGGTTAGCTCATCTCATCACACTTACCCTATTTTTGTAGGTTTATAAATTTTACAAATACATTTGGGGTTTCAATGAAAATTAGGATAATTTATAAATATACACATATCATTAGGGTTTATTATTGTAAACACAAAGAATGAAAAGACAGTCGTAGGTGACCATATAAACATTGTGTTGCACTTCAGCACAGGTTGGTACTAACTAAGAGATTAACATGGACTGGTGATAATGAAATTATCTTATGGAACCAAACCAATCAAATTTTTATATCAATTATAGACTAAAAAAAAAGGGGTGTGCTTATCCTTGATTTACACTTATAGAATATAGTCATAGTCTAACAATCAACCAAAAAAATTGAGTATCATGATCGCTTTAGTAATTTCCATAGTTAATATATTCCCTTATCAAATTATAATAATTAATCTCTTTATGTTAAATTCAAATGTATGTTTGAATGAAATATTTATTGATCTAAATTCCATTTCAAAGTTATATATTAATTAGATTAATATAACTACCTAAGCCAAGTTAGTGTGAAACATATTTTTTAACTTGTACACACATGAAATAGTTAACAACCATAGGTTTTCCTTTAAGGTTTCATCCTTCTACAGTTTAAAATTTATATATTAGGATTTTATTTTTAGAAGTGATTTATGATTTCAATTCCCCTTTGTGAAATCATAATATTTTATCTTTTGCCCTATGATTTCACATTTAATTTCCAATTAGGGTTTCCTCTATTAGTTTTATTCCTTGATTGGCTTAAATTTGGACCAAAACACACATATTTTTCAAATGCTTTGAGTTTTTTCTAGTCATAATCAAATTATGAAAACCCTTTTTTTTCCAAAATACTTTATGAATTTTATGTAATTTACAATTTAATATTTATAGTAAATTTGGCCTGAATGATGAACAATGTACCTATTTAGAAATTAAATTTTAGGTTTTGTCTATCTACTGATATTTATCAAAAAAAATATTTTGGATTTAATTTTTTTTGAATGGATACGTGAGGTAGTTTATTCTTTAATTAACCCTTATCGAGTCATCTATTTTTCCTATATACACTTTTAGACTTTTATTCTCTTTTTAGGGTTTTAGATTGCTATGTCAAGATTAAATATTTTGAGATGATTCTTCATGATTGAAATTATCCTAGGAATAACCATTATATTATTATTCATTTAAATCCTAAAGTTTGATTATTTTTCTATTCATATTCACTCCCAAGACCTTATTATGTCTCATCCTATGGATAACTTGTCATTTCATACTACTACACAAAAGAAGAAATTATCAAGATTACCTAATTATATTCACATGTTATTTTAAGGCTGATTTTATCTAAACTCATATCTCTTCCTCAACCATTAAAGGTTTATATCTATATACCTCAGCCTAAGGGATTCAATTTTTAAGAGCATTGTGATTATCACCAATGCATAGGTCATTGTAAAAATAAATGTTTTAGATTAAGGATTAATATCAAAACTTAATTGATGCCCATATTGTAATCTAGAGAAATATATAAAAACACATGATTAAAAATTTAGGATATTGTATTCATATATAATCATAAAATACTATCCACTCTTATACTATAGAATCTTCTATTATTCCTTTAACCTTTCCTCAAGGTGGTGATAGCTACCTTTCCTATAACTAGGTCTATGTTATCACTATCCCAAGAGTTAATATGATCCATCCTATTGTATGAGAATTCAGGTCATCTAAAAGTTCCTCCTCATCCCAATCCACCTACTATAAGCCCTTTTTATGGAATTTGTATACATATTCAATCAAATGTACATATGGATTGTGTTTGTGAATCCTTTCAAGATAAAATAGTCACTATGAGATTTTCCATAGAGGAGTTGAAAAATAAAAATAAATATTTTAGTTTAAGGATCACATCACCTCAAATAAAATTACATATAAAAATAATATAGATCATGGTAGTGCCAATCATATAGCTATATATACATATATTTTGTGCCTAAAAAATACATCATCTCAATATTGGAAGCCAAAACATGATATATCTACCACTATTTATTTAAAAAGTGTACATAAGGATAATATTTATTCAAGTATATTCTAGGGGAAATTATTCAAATCACATTGGTCACATTATGGTATTACCTCATATGCATCATTTAAGGATATCAAAATATTATTATGAATATCATAGAATGCATGGACACCATACAGATAATTTTTGGGTTTTCAAGAATAAAATAAAAAATATCATTAATAATGGTGATCCTATACTAGATAAACTAGTTAAGAAACCCAATCACCATATGATTACATGTCCTAAGCAACAAATGGAAAAAGAAGAAAAGGAACAATTAGAGAAAAAATAAAAAGGGTAAAAGTAGATAAATAAATGTTACAAAAGGAAAATTTGTAGCAAAAATGATTACAAAATGAAACAATAGAGCAACAAAGGCCTCAAAAGGAAAAATAAATATATCATAAGGAATAATTAAAAAAGGAAAAATTATAAAATTAAAGGTTACACAAGTTACAATAATAGAAGTTACATCAAGAGAAGTTACTAACATAATAATCACGAAAAGAGAAAATTAAAAAAATCAGGATAAGAAAGAAATCATTATTAATAAAGGGTTCCTCATAACGGACATTGAAAAAAAAGATATACTTAAAAAGGCTAATGTCAAAAGAATGGTTCCAAAGGAGACAAATAAAAATCATTCCTCATATCTAGAGTCCTTGATTCTTACTAATCACATTGATGGCAAAAAATACACTAATGTTGATATTACATTTTTTAATGAAGCTATTAAACCCTAAATATAGATAATGGGGCTATATAGGGTTAGTAATACTATAGTATCTCTTACACAAGGGTGGTTAAGTACTATAATAAAAAGGCTAATTAATAAAAAACTCAAACAAGCACTATTATGAAATTATACAACTGAGATTGCTAAAAAATAGTAAAGTACAACAATAGATAGATATTGAAATAAATTAGAAATAAATGATACTAAATTGGTTTACTATGTGAATTTAGGTTGAGTATGAAAATTATATAAGTGGATTGAATAATTATCCTAGAATAATCATTAGATTTTATAAATATCCAATTTTTAGCCTTAGATACTCGCATCAGATCTAGATAGTTATGCTGACATATGTATGTAACTCTATCATAGGTGTCATGTATGGACTATTGAAAAGACTTGGATAAAAAAAATTGTATCATTATGGGTTTAATAATTATTTTATTTTTATGTCTTTAGATCATGTAAACAGGCAATCAATCTTTGTCAAATGATCAAATATTAGAACTTAATTCTTGGAGTGACAGTGGGAAAATGGGTTAGTGGGCTCATGGTGTCAAGATGACCCCAAACACCCCTCTATCAATGGTAATTT
Organism: Torreya grandis; assembly: GCA_037957365.1. Classification (NCBI taxonomy): domain Eukaryota; kingdom Viridiplantae; phylum Streptophyta; class Pinopsida; order Cupressales; family Taxaceae; genus Torreya; species Torreya grandis. The sequence goes on from JARHVA010004661.1 coordinate 14,790, forward strand.
ACTACATAGATAATACACTAAATAGGGCCTCATACTGATCTATTTATCCTCTACATGTTAGATCACATGCGCACAAGGGTTCAATTTGTGATAAGCAAAGACATGCAGTGACTTGGCTTGTAACATGGAAAATATGGCTCATGGGATGATCTTTGAATGTTTTAGAAATGTATAATGATTTTTATTATGATTGATATGGAAATAGGGACAAATAGGGTACATTTTCTCACTTCAATACTTGATTGAGTTCTTCTTGATATATTTCCTTATGATTTACATGTGATTGCCAAGTGAGGATATTAATGAGGGTTAATATTATAGAAATACCAATACCTTTTGGAAATATAGAAAATTAATCAAATTAATATGACCTTATAGATATGTTTATTTTGGAAATTGGATGACTTTAGGGCACATGACACTTTTTAGGAAAATTGGCACTTGCACTAATGCATGTGTTTGCCCACGACATAAGTGTATAAAGAGATAGAAAATAAGTACATGTCTAAAACTACCAATGAAGGACAAAAATTAGGTTTAGATATTTTTGCAAAATATAACAGCCCTGGATCATAAAATAATAATGGTAAGATTAAGAGACAATAAATAAGGAATAAATATATAGTGAACGAGATCCTTTCAACATGAAAAGACCTAAAAAGTATATCCATGATAGGCATTTTCCAAGTGTACAAGACTAAGGTACTATATAAATAAGATTCTAGTATATACATTTCCCTTGATCCACCCTCCCATCCTCCCCCTTTAATCTATTAATGAAATTACTAGTTTAAATGAAATAAAGGCATACATGAGTGTGTAAAACACACCTTGTCTTTGTGTGATCTTGCCTTGAGTGATTTATTTGTGACTCAAGTATAAAAAATATCATGCTACAATATATAATCAGTGTATGAAATTTTAAAATTAATTATTTGAAATTATTGAAAGTAAAAATGAGAAAGGCTAGGAGTACACATGTGTGTCAATGTAACCATCTTACCTTTGGAAATTTGATTTTGAAAAGTTGCCTCATTATGAAACATTGAAATTGAGATTATGAAAAAATTTCACCAAAAAGTGCGTGCACACACATGCACGCATGCGTGCACACACACACACACACACGTGTGTGTGTGTGTGTGTGTGTGTGTGTGTGTGTGTGTGTGTGTGTGTGTGTGTGTGTGTGTGTGTGTGTGTGTGTGTGTGTGTGTGTGTGTGTGTGTATTGTTGGTAAATCAGGTGCAAACAAACACAACTCTCTGATTCCACTTGTAGGATCTTGCTCCTCAGAAAGAGCACAATATGATTACCAAATATATAAGCAATTGAATATGCAGAATAACACAGAATCAACAAGTAACTAGAATTCACCAATGACACAGAATATGAGAGACAATATACTATTTTGTATTAATACTTGTATAGAAAAGAATACATTAAAGAGACGCCATGCTCTTCCACCTTACAGAAGTTTCCCACACCTCAAGTGTACAGCGATTCTTCTCAAGAAAACACTCTCTTACCAAAAATGGTCCCAACACCCAACTCACACACAAAATTGGTGTTCACCTCTCCAACTAGTCAGTAATAACACTACCAGTAACACCAAGCACTCTATAGTACTTTAAGTAGATCTCCCATGAACCTGCAACCTGCAATTCAATAGACCATACTTACACATGTAGATCTCCTAAGAGCTTGCAACAACCTGCAAATCAATGATCTTACACTTGTGGAAGGAACTTCCTTGCCTTCCTTGCTTGCACTCTAAAGAATCTCTTCCTTGAATCCTAGATCCTTAATTACAATACAGTCCATGAGTCTATTATATATATCCCATGCATATAATAATTATACACCTAATTACAATAATTAAAAATGCAGCTCGAGACTATAATTAGCCCTTAACATGCAAACACTTGGTTCGTTAATGAACTATCTGTGAACTGGTAGTTCTGGAACCACACAGGTGACTGACGTCGGTCCCTGTCTGCCTGGATGTTGCCAACATCAGCCAACCTCCTGCAGTCATTGGTTTCCTTCAACTCACACATGCCATGGTCGGTTGTCTTTTGCACAAGACTCTACCGACGTTGGTCTTCCTGAAACTCAACAATCTCCTCCATGTTTGCATTTGTTGAAGCTTTTAGCTCCACAACCTAACAATCTCCCACTTGGAGATAAATAGCTACATCTGTACCTATACCTGTACTCCATCTAATCTGTATCTTGACTTCTATCCCTCTTCAAGATCGCTCTTGAAGACCAACCACCACAAAACCTGTAGTGCAACTCCTGTCACTCAAATCACCTGGCACAGCTGCATCTACAAACCATGTAGACAATAACTTGACCCTGCATAGTAAGTGCACCTGTTGCTGGTCCCTCTAAGAATCTACTGAATTGCCCTCTAGTGCTTCTTACCTGGATTGACTCCAGACTTGTGACAACTCCCACTGCTTGGGATAAACCCTAGGTTTAGTACACATGTACTCAACCTCATTATGTGAATCAGGTCCCTGTTTTGTGAACTATCTAACCATCAGCGTGTTACCCAGTTTCACACAATCATCCTAAAATAAAGTCAACCTGTGACCTTCCATGTCCCTATAACACACTCATGCAAAGAATCTTGCTACTCCTAGATTCCTCATGACACACTTTTGAACTAGCTTTACCTTTAGTTCAGCAACTCCCCTGTATATATAACTCTATAACAAGCACACAATACAGTAATAAGATAATGTAGCTAATATTATCCAACTTGGTAAAGAGAAACACAATGGTCAAACCTCCATTATCCTGTAGCTTACTCAAGACCATATACCTCGGTCTTCCATCTCACGTATCTATTTCCGCTCTTCTTCATCCTTAACATCCATTCATCTCTCAGTGCTTAATCCAGCTGGCAACTCCACCAAAAACACCTGTTTGGTTCTCCTCTAAGGAATCACATCCTCATCCATGCCTAGCTCCCACTATTTCTTGGATCTACCTGTTCTACTTCTTTAACAACTTCCTGGTTCTTTAACCTTTAGTGAGCAACAAGTAGTGTAAAGAAGGGAAATGATGAATTTAAGACTTACTTAGCACTTTAGTCCTCTAAATGGGCGTTTGAGACTCCTTGACAGCTTGCTATCCACCCAAAAATCTGTCTCAGTAAACGATGCTAGTCACATCTCAGTCTGCATCCGATCGAAGTTGGTTCCATGCGACTTCCAAATTGCCGACGTCGGTTTCCCCTGGCTGACACCGGTTTTCTTGCCGTCGTCGGTCTCTGTGTTTTGCTAGTGAGAAATGACTTTTTCCCGTGAACTCCTTTTGGAACAAAACCTTGTCCAATTCACCCTTGCTTTGCTCAGAATTCCTCAGCCCCTGTGACTGATACCTATCCGTCATTTTCTCCTTGAAAACCAAGGCTTTCCTATTCTTGTCACTAACATTAGATTCCTCAAGAAACATAACTTTCTTCTTCTGCATACAGAAACCACGATCCATGCTCTTCACATCTGAAGGCATACCCTTTGACTCAAGAACATGCATCTCCTTCTTATCCATGTGACTAGGCCTATTAAGCCATAGTTTTGAATCTACAGCTGAAGTAGATAACCCAGAAAGAAAATCAGTAATACAAGTAGATAGATAAAGTGTACCTACTTTCTTACCTCTAGCTACAACAAGGGCACCCTTGGTAACCTTCTAAGAGTCCACTATGAGAGTTACTATGCAACCCTCTTCACCCAACTTTCCAACCGAAATCAAATTCCGCTCCAGGAATGGGATATGCATGACCTCCTTCAACACCCATGTGTTGCATGTCTACAATTTCAGCTTCACTTTCCCTTTGCCAACCATCTGACAAGGCTTACCATCCCCTAGATAAATTTATCCAAAGTCTCCCTGGACATACTCATGAAAAAATTCCCTATTTGGGGATCATGAAAAGAGGCACTAGAATCTAAAATCCAAGATTCTACTTTATCCAAAGAACATACCAGAGCATCCTGTGCAACATAATCTATAACATCTACTTCTTGTTCATGTCCTTCATGCTGATCTGCAACCGATCTGCAATCTCTTTTTAAGTGCCCTTGCTTTCCACACTTCTAGTAGGTTATTCTGCCATACCTGGATTTGGATCTCCTGCCTATCTTGGACCTTGATCTCCCATGCTCGATCTTCTCTCTTTGCCTTCCTCTGCCTTCAACACTCAAAGCAATCCCTGATGATTCACCTGTGCTTTTCATGCATATCTCTTCATTCAATATTACACCCAAAATATCATCCACTTTTAAGAGTTTAGAAGTAGATGCAGTATTAAAAACTGCCATTACCAAACTTTCCCAACTTTCAGGCAATGAACACAAGATTAAGAGAGCTCTAATTTCATCGTCAAAATCAATATTGACTGAACTTAACTGGTTTACCAAACCATGGAAATCACTAAGATGACTATGAACAGATCCACCTTCCAACATCTGCAAATTAAATAATTGCTTCATAAGAAATACCTTGTTTGAAGCCGAGGGTTTTTCATATAAATTTGCCAAAGATTCCATCAATTCCACCGTTGTCTTACACTGTGATAAGCTAGAAATCACAGACGATGCAAGACTCAATCTAATAGATCCCAGAGCCTTTCGATCAAGAATTTTCCATTCTTCATCTTTCATATCTGTGGGTTTGCATGCAACCCCACCCAACGGTAAGTACAAATCTTTCTGATACAGATAATCCTCTATCTGCATTCTCCATAATTGATAGTTCTTGCCATTAAAATTCTCCATTCTTAGCTTACTTTCTTCTACCATTGCTTTTTCCCACTCAAACAGAAATCCCTATGAGTAACCTGTAATCAGAACACACTAACCAGATCTAATCCAATCTGTTAGTAATCCTAACCAAAAAGCTCTGATACCAATTGTTGGGAAATCAAGTGCAAACAAACACAACTCTCTAATTCCACTTGTAGGATATTGCTCCTTAGAAAGCACAATATGATTACCAAATATATAAGCAATTGAATATGTGGAATAACACAGAATCAACAAGTAACTAGAATTCACCAATGACACAGAATATGAGAGACAATACACTATCTTGTATTAATACTTGTACAGAAAAGAATATAATAAAGAGACGCCACGCTCTTCCACCTTATAGAAGTTTCCCACACCTCAAGTGTACAGATATTTTTCTCAAGAAAAC
>JARHVA010004661.1:22500-30000 GCA_037957365.1 Torreya grandis
GAAAAGCCCGAAGCAAAAGCCCAAAACAAAAGCCCATCAGAACCCAACGGATGCTGCCAAGTGTTGTCTATCAAGCCCCATTTTACTTTGTTTCTAAGAGCTGTAGAAGTTGCCATGTATCCCTTGTAAGATAAGTGGAACATGACAAGTGTCAACATCCACTTGAATCTAGAATGAGTCCTAAGTGTATCTACAATGTCTAAACTCAATGGAAGCAGCCACGTGTCATCCTCCATAGGATTTTCAAAAAGCATCCAAAGCCTCTATAAGTTAAGCAGATGTTGCCATGTGTCCTCACCTATTTCACAATGGATGCTGCCACATGTCACCTATTGAGATTGGTATAAAATTGACTAAGGCAAAGCCAAAATAAAAAGCACCCTTGTAGAGGACATTAAACCAAGTTGAGTACCCTTGTAAAAGGCAATGAGCAAAGGCAGACACAGGGAATTCCTTTATAAAAGTTCTCATGACAAAATGGCAAAGGTAAAAATCCTTCAGACCTTTTGTCTAAAGGAATTCACCTGGGAAGAAACCCTGATGGAAAGCAGAAACAATGCAAAAGGAGATTTCCTTCAAACAAATTATCTGAAAGAATTCCTTTGGACTTTTCATCCGAAGGAAAATTCCCCTGAAATAGAAAAACCACTGAGGAAACAAAAGTTGCAGTAGAAGCTGCCACATGTCATCTTCAAAACTCAATAAAGACTGCCACGTGTTCTCTTTCACAGGACTTGTAAAAATGTTACTAAAGCTTCTATAGACAAGCAGAAGCTGCCACATGTCCCATTGTAACTCCATAGAGCATGACAAGTGTCTGCATCTGCATCTTAAGTTTCTTATAGGTTTCAAAGATTCTTTCAATAAGCATCTCTCAGAGTCCCATGGATGCTACCAAGTGTCCTCACCTATTTTTCAATGAAGCGTGCCACATGTCAATTGTTAAGATCAGAGGAAAGTGACCAAAGAGCAAGATCAAATTGAACCAACAATCTGATTCAATAGCCAGGAAAGGAGGAATGATGAAGAAGGACCAAAAATATTCACGCTTATGATATGTTTCTAGAAGCAAAATACCAAGTGGACATTGGAGGATACAAACATTTAATGGCATGACCCATTTCTTTGCATTGAGAAAAGCAAATGGGCAAATACGCCTGATTCTAGCATATCTTCTTGACAAAATTTAATGCAACATGATGTGTTACTACTTCTAAGTATTTCTTGGGGGGCTATATATTGGAATCTCTCTTATTATTTTAGGGAGATCTTTTTGTTATCAGAAACTAAATTCTACCTAAATTGAAAGGCATTACTGAGCTTTGAGCTCAGATTGTTGATCATATTTTGTTATTGGAATAAGAAAGCAAGTGAATTTTTAGACTTTGTGTTGTAATGAATTGGTTGTTATGGAAATTGTTCTTATGTCTATTTCCTTAATACATTTTTTGTCCCTTTAAATAAACAAGCATTACTAGTGGAGGTGACTAAGAAGGTGTCCTAAAGCCAGTTACTTTCAGACTTTGTGCTGTCATAAATGTCTTTAGTGTGTGTTTATTTTATGTTTCTATGTAAACAACTTTGGGATGAATTTGTGCCCTCATTGTTCTTCATATTTCACCCTTTGGCAGTTGAGGTGGAGACTTTATGGCTTATTTCATCCTGCTATGTTACTATACCTTGTTATAGTTATTTGTCATCACCAAAAAGATTCATTTTATCTACGGAACAACACTTCTGAAAGAAGAGGAGTGTCTTCTATCATTTCATTAGGATTTCTCCTTTTATTTGTGCACATCATCTCTAAAAAAAGAGAGATGGGTGGTTTATCCTACCCTTGAGTGTTATTTTCTATTTATATATATATAGCTCTTGCATATCTATAGGGAACCTCCCTTTGATGAGAAGAGAGATTAGTCCCATTTTGATGTGGTAAACCTGCACATTTGGTTGACTAATCTTCCTATAATGGTTGATCAAATCTATTTTGTTTATCAATACACTGATTGATAAAATATTCACCCAAAAAATTTTGGTGACTCTACTGAGGATGTTATGTGCATTCTAAAGCCTCAAGTTTCAAATTGAAGCAGTCCCTACCCTTATCCATTATAGAATTTGGAAACTCCATTTCACTTCTTATCCATTATCATTATAACCTTACTATTCACCTCCACACTAACTAGGAAAGAAAACGTAGTTTAAAGCCTCAAGCTTTAAACTGAAGCAAGGTCAATTCTTTTTCATTTTTGTTTCGTAATTTGGTAGATTCAAGGTATACACAAAGCCAAAGGGATAAAGGTATTGTTGACCCTATATTCAAGTTGGTACAAAAAAGTAATTTTGATTTGTCTCCTTCACCATCTCGTTTCCAACGAACTAAGAGCTTTCCTCCTACTAAAGTCACATTTCCATTACCAAGTGAAGCATCCACTTTTGCTATTTATAAAGCTTTGCCAATAATTAACCCTATGATATTTGTTATTAATCCTTTTCATAGTCATAAAATGGTAGTTTAAGACCCCTGGGGTAATTCTTTTGGCCCTCTCAATCTTACTATGCCTCTACATGAGCTCCCACGTAGTTCAAAGAAGAATTTACCCAAGTTATATGGTGATGGGAAGGTTCATCCTAATGAACACATTGCAACTTTTAGCATAGCTTGTGGTGTAATTGGAGTGGAATTTGAAGACATGGCTGTCAGACTATTAATAGAAACACTACAAGGTGCTACTATAGATTGGTTCTACCATCTACAGGCTCTATCAGTAACTGACTAGAACACCCTCAAAGCTAAGTTTGAAGCCAGATTCAAGCTTGCAAAAGATGCACATGACCTTTTGGCTCAGCTCACATAGATGAAGAAAGAGCCTCATGAACCAATGAGAGACTTCATAGCCAAGTTTAACAAATTGAAAAATAAGATCCCTGTAATTACTTGACCTACAGCTAAGAATCTCAAATGCTTCTTCATTAATTCTCAGCTACCTAAAGTAAGTTTTTTGTTAAGATGTGTTGATCAAATAGACCTTACTATAGCTCAATATTTGGCCACTGAGGTAGAATATGATCTCATATTGGCAGGGAAGATAAGGAGAGATCCTAATAGAAATATACCCTTATCATCTTCTAAATATCCATCTACAAGCACCATTGATCCAATGGTGCAAAAGTTGGCAAACAAGTTACTTGCTCTCAAAAACCAAATGGTGCAAAGAATGTCTTCTACTCCATAAAGATATATACTAAGGAAGACATTTCCAAATCAGTCATACCAAGGTAATGCTGCCAGGAATCAAGGGTAGCTAAATCGACTTTCCCTCATAGGAGAAACTTGCTATTGAAGCACCCCTAGCCAATTCAATAGTGGGATATTTTGAAACAGAATCAAATTTCTCTTTCTAGCATGAATTGAGTCAAGAAAATGATGCTAATCTCCTCATAGAAAACCAAGAAGAATCAGCTAGCAAATCCAACATTGGTTTCCTAAAGTACCAGGATGAACCCAAAAGTAAAGGAGAAGCTTTTAATGGATCATATGTAGTGTTTATAAGGTCCAAGAACCAATCAGCTCAACAAACTGATAAGAGAAAAATAGAAAAACATTCTCAGCCTATAATTTTAATTACTAAATGTGGAAACTCTACCTTTCCATCTAAAGGACCCAGTGATCACCAAAAAGGTAAGTACATCAATTTTACCTTCACCTTTAACTTTAATTTCACAAATTAGTCCTTCCCCTCTACAAACTAGAAGGTTGAATAAATTTCCTCTGTTACTAGTCTAATTCAGTCATTTTACATAATTGATCATGTCAAGAAAACCAAAATTCAAATGACTGAATTTGAATATTTACAATCCAATCCTAAGCAGTTGAATAGATTAATTGAGTGCATGAAGAATAAGGCTATCCCTATAGGACAAGATGCTAAGAAGGTAACTCCTAATTCCCCAAAGAACATGTCCATTCCAAACAATCTTGTCATTACTCATCCTACTACCCCTATAAAAATAGAGCCTTTCTATGTTTCCTTATTAATAAATGGTCACAAACTAAGCAATTGCATCATAGACTCAGGTGCATCTGACAATGTCATACCTACCAAAGTGGTAGAATATCTTGATCTCACATTGACTAAGACATTTGGGAGATGTTTCTCCATGGAGAATAAATAAGTGCCATTTCTAGGTCAAATTAAAGATGCCCAATTTGCATTTGCAGCCATTTTAGACAAAAGAATCAAGATGATAGTTCTGGTGGCCAACCTTCTAGCCTCATACAGTATTCTACTAGGGAAATTTTTTTTCAAGGATGTTGGTGGAGAATTGAGCATGGACCTATCTGAAGTAAGGATCCCTATGAAAGGCACCATGCAAAGGTTGCTTCCTAAAAAAGAATCAAAATATATTGTCACTCAAACATCAGCCCCTAAAGCTCAAATTCTATTTTAGTCTTCAGGCATGGGTAACTATTTTCTTTCTATAGATGAAGTTCATGAAACATCTGATAAATCTTTTCAAAGTGTTGACCCAAAAATTAGTTCAGCTAGAATAGCAAAAGAATTGGTAGGTTGCAATATAGATAGAGAAGGATCTTCCCTCTCTAATGAAGGAAAATCTAAAGAAAAATTAGTGTCTAATGAGGTATAGACTCTGGAATTTGATGGAAGTTGCTCCTCTATTAGTTCAGGAGCCAGGATTGTGTCGATATCTCCTCAAGGAGATATTTTCCCCTACTCATATAAGTTACAGTTTAGCAACACTATTAATATAGCTGAATATGAATCTCTATTGCTTGGATTGAAGGCTACTTGAGACAAAGGCATCAAACTCCTTCATGCTAAAGGAGATGCTAAACTAGTGGTTTGTCAGGTGAGAAACCTATACCAAACCAAGAATGAAAGATTGCACCACTATTGTAACTTAGTTTGGGACCAAATTGAAAGATTTGATACTTTCAACATCTCTACAATACCCATGGAATCCAATGATAGAGCTGATGCACTTGTTGTTTTATCAACTCTCTTAGTTCCTCACTTAGACTTCACAAAAGATAGGTATACCATTGAGCTAGTCTTTAGACCAAGTGTGCCTGATAATGGTGATCATTGGCAAGTATTCAATGATGATCACCAAATCATTGCCTTCTTGGAATGAAAAGACAACTTTGAACAACTGCATTTTGAAGGTAGTGAACCTTTGAAGTGTGAACCAGCCCATAAATCAATTTCCGATGCAAATGAAGAATTATTAAAACTCAAAGGGAATAAAATTCCCAAAGGCCTAGTTTCTCTTGAGAAACTATTTGACAAGCATGACATATTCATGAAACAACAACAAATAGATTTAAGCTCCTCTCAGGGATTTGATCAAATAAATCTGACTACTGAAAAAATCCCAAGATGGTTAACATTGGTAAGTGTTGTACATAGGAAGAGAAGTTCAAGTTCACCACTTTGCTCTGCCAATACATGGACATCTTAGCATATTCTTATGATGACCTGAAATCTCTCAGGCCTAATGAAATCTGCCATGACATTCCTCTCAAGGCTGACTTAATGCCTTATAAGAAAAAACCTAGATAGTACAATTTGAAGATATCAAGTAATATTCTATTTGAGATACAAAAAATATTAAATGCTAGAATCATTTTTCCAATCCATCATTCCACATGGATTGCAAACATAGTGCCTCTAAAGAAGAAGAATGGCAAAATTTGCATTTGTGTGGATTTCAAGAATCTAAATTAGTCATCTTTAAAGGATAACTATCCTTTGCCAATCATGGATCAAGTGCTTCAAATAGTGATAGGTTCAGAGATGTTATCAATGCTAGATGGCTTCTTAGGATACAATCAAGTTGAAGTAGTGAAGAAAACCAACACAAGACTACATTCACCACAACTTGGGGTACGTTTGCATATAGAAGGATGCCTTTTGGTTTGATAAATGTTGTCACCACCTTTTAGAGAGCAATGGATCTTACTTTCAAGGATGAGATAGGTAAGCTCATTATGGTATACCTTGATGACTTGATCATCTTTTCCAAGCATTGCTCTGATCATATACACCACTTGCAATAAGTGCTAGAGCACTGCCACTAGAATGGCATTTCTTTGAACCCCAAGAAGTCTATTTTTAGAGTAATAGAGGGAAAACTTATTAGACACATTATGTCCAAAGAAGACATAAAGATTGACTTAGACAGAGTGAAGTCTATTCAAGAGTTTACCTTGCCTACAAGTAAAAATGTTGTTCACTCTTTCTTCGAAAAGGTGAATTTCTTATGAAGGTTCATCCCTGACTTTACTGAGAAGACCTGACACATTGTAAACATGATGAAAGGGAAGGCCACCTTTAGCTGGACTAAAGAAGGCAAGTTAGAATTTGAAGATATCAAGACTGCCATTGCCCATGCCCCAACTCTGGTTTGCCCAGACTACAACAAAGAGTTCACCATAAATAGTTATGCTTTTGAACACATGCTTTCAGTAATTTTGGTTCAATAGAATAAAGAAGGTATGGAATCTCCTATTTCTTTCATGAGTTGCCATCTCAAAGCTCATGAGTTGAAGTAATCAAACATGGAGAAGCATGCTTATGCAGTGGTGAAGGTAGTCAAGTATTTTCGCTTCTATATTTTGAATTCACACACTACTACCTTGGTTCTTGACACTACAGTCAAGTCCATATTAACTCAATAGGAGTTTGGGACTAAAAGAGGCAATTGGATTGAAAAGATCTAGGAGTTTTATCTAGACATCAAACCAACAAAGTTGGTAAGGGGAAAAGGTCTATGCCAATTATTTGCTAATAACAAACCAGAAGAAATAGAGCATGAAGAAGCAGAGGTGGAAAACACACCGACAATCCTCTTTATCTCCACTACCACTGAGTGGTATTCAGGTATTTCTTATTTCCTTACTTATGGTGAATGTCTTGCTCACTTATCTTATAAAGAAAGGAAGACTATCAAGTTGAAAGCTACCAATTTTGTCTTTTGGGACAACGACCTATATAAGAGAAACCTTGATGGAGTATTCCTTTGTTGTGTAGAAAAGAGCATCAAAACAAACTTTTGAAATCCTTCCACAATCTAGCTTATGGAGGATATTTTTTTGCTCCTGTAACTACCAACAAGATTTTGTAAGCTAGGTATTACTAGCCAACTCTTTTCTAAGATGCATATAAGTGGGTAAGAAAATGTGAACTCTGTCAGCAATTTGTTGGAAGACCCAAGTTAGCTACCTTACCTCTCAAGCCAGTGATCATAGAAGAACCATTCCAATAATGGGGAATTGATTTTATTGGAGCTATAAACCCATCTTCAAGTGCTGGACATGATTATGTCCTTACAACAACTGACTATTTCACCAAGTGGGTAGAAGCTATCCCAACCAAACATGCCACTTTAGAAGTAGTGTGAAATTTCTTCAAGGAGAATATCATTTTTAGGCTTAGAGTCCCAACCAAGATTGTTAATGATAATGCAACTTGTTTC